>VWZU01017213.1:665162-707727 GCA_013397095.1 Sterrhoptilus dennistouni | reverse complement strand
GGGTTTAAAGGGCACCGGCCCCCTTCCCCGACTGCCCGGACGGGAGAGGCCGAGGCCGGGCTGGGGCTGCCGCCTCGGGGACTCCGGGCTCCAGCAGTGTATTCACCCCCGGAGTCCCCGAGCCGGATTCGGCAGAGTCTCCCTGGCCGGCATCGGGCAGGAGAAGAGGGATAGGGATGTTCTCAGGTACCCACGCCTGAGGATAACGGGATAACGTGGTTGGAAAGTGCAGAAAGGGCTCCGTGCGTGTCCTGGGGAATGAAGGAGCCGCAGGAACGCTCAGGCTGGGCCGGCTGGTCCCACCTCCCTGTGTAAACAGCAGCGTCCCCGAGCACATGGCTCAGGATCCATCCAGGGGTTATTCTGGAATATCTCCAGTGGGGGAGGCCCCGCAGCCTCTCTGCCCCAGTGTGGGTCAGTGCACGGCAAAGAAGTTCTTTATATTCAGGTGGAACTTCCTGTGCATTAATTTTTGTCATTGCCTGTGTCCTATTGCTCAACACCACCAAGAAGAGCCCTGCTCCATCTTCTTGGCACCCCCCGTTTAGATATTTATACATGTTAATGGGGGAGAGACCAGCTCTCCTGTTCCCAGCAAAACCTTTGTTTGAATAGGCTAAAATATTTAATTGATCTCTAGCTGATAGAATGTTGCTTGCTCATCACCATCATTAATATTCCTGGTATTTGTCCTCAATTCTTGCAGCCAGCAAGACAGCGACTACAGACCATGTGTGTATGTGCAGATGAATTATGCACATTTAAAAGGCAACTTGCATTGCTGATACCATTTAGCACAACCTGCCTCATTCACAGCAGCCCTTACTTGATGCCTTTTTTATTCAATGCAAGCTTCTCCCAGCCTCTTCCCTCATCACAGCGAGCACAACACTCTGCTTCTGCCCAGAAAGGTTCATCTGGAAGTCCCAGCATGTCCTGCAGCCCCAGGGATACATCTATGCAATCCCTGCAGGAGACCCGTCAGCATGACAAGGCACTGAAGATGTAGCTCCCAGCTGCTGATGCATGGAGAAGGATGAAAAGCTGATTTCACTGTTGGAAGGAAAGAAGAAAGTGAGAAACAAACATGAGCTCAGCACAACATTTGGAAGGGCAACAGCATCAGGGCTTAGCAGATCCGTGGAGGGAGTCTCAGGGATGCTCCAATGAGACCATCTCAGCTCTCTGTGTGCCCTGGTACCCAAACTCTTGACTCAGAGAGTATCCTCCTGTGCCACAGCCTCAGGGATCACCAGCAGTTATCCCAAATCATTCAAGAATTTGGCCAGTAAAATTCCAGAAGGAGGTTTAAATATAACTCCAGTAGAGAGGTCTCTGGCCTGGCTGCCTGGCTGTCTCAAAACCTGAGCTGCAGTAACCCAAACCACAGCCTGTGCTCCTTTGCCTGGTCCCTGCTGTGCCGGGGAGGTCTCTGACTCCTCATGAGCATGACTTGGGAGCTGCACAGCTCCCAGCCAGTCTCCCACCTGCACCCTCTCTAGGAGCAGCTCCTTGCCTGGGGAGCACAGCTGGGTGAGGAAGGTGGCTGCAGCCAGGGGACCTGCAGGCCAGTGGTGTCCCCCAGCTGTCCCCCAGCCAGGGTGCAGCATTCCAGCTCAGTCCCTTTGGGACCCTGCTCTGCTGCCACGTGAGTGGGAACGAGCCCGAGGTGGCCAAGAGCCAAACTGGCTCCAGAGCTGCCAGGCAGGAGGGAGCTGGGTGAGTCTCACCCTCATGCCATGCCCAGCCAGGCCAAACCCTGGCAGGTTTTCAGTGTTAGAAAATAAATGCACGAGTGAGGGGGGAGAGAGGGAAGTGTCCATGCAAGCTTCTTGCATCAGCCATAGGGACCTTGGCATGTCAGCTCTCAAACAGCCATCCTTCATGGGAAGGGAAGCTGGGTGTGCATCACCTCCAGCTGCTGTAAACATGCTGGCCATGTCCAGCCAGCTCCACGTGCTCCTCTCCTCCCTTGGTGTCCTCACCTCCGCTCTGCCCAGCATCCACTGGAATATCCACAACACTTGGATATTCTGCTCCTCCCTGCAGGGGCTTGCTGAGAAGCAGCCAAGGAGTCTCCACATTTCTGCAGCACAATTCACTGGGAAGTAATCCACCTCTGCTTCCCCCAAATCCAACGAAAGCACCTGACTGGCATCCCCAATCCTGCTTCTCTGCCTCATCCTTCACCCCAGATGTGTCCCTGTGCCTGCCCAGACCACATCAAGCAGCTCCGAGTGCTGCCTCCCAGCCCTGTGCTGGCCCTGCACAGGCTCCAAGGAAGCAGTCTCCAGGGAAACTCCTCTGCTGAGCAGTGATTTGGGCAGGAGCTCCCCACCTCCCTTGCTCCATGTACAACAGCTTATTTATTTCTCCCTGGCTGAAGCGTGGCTTGCATATTTATTGCAGCCAGCCGGCTGCTTTGGTGCTGGGCTGGAGGTTTGAACATGCTTTGATGGTGGCCGTTAATGTCTCTGAGCATCTCTGGGTCTTGCTTGGCTGGAATATCCCCAGCTTCATTTCTGCTGGTCTGGCAAGCTCACCTAGGGGCCCAAGCTTCTCTTTGGGAACAGCTTTAGCTCACTGGCCTGGAGCAAGGCCTGTGCATGGTGAGGAGCACAAAGCAGCCAGTGTGACTGATATGCTCCTTAACTTCACCATCCTGTTTGGCTGGTAGCTCAGCCCCTTTCTCAGGTTCCACTTGCCTAATTTGGTCCAGCTCTGTGGCCACGAGGTCTCCGTTAAAAGCGTTTCCTACAGTTTCACCTTTGCTCCAGTGTGATCCTGAATGCCGATCAGCAGCTGCAGCACACTCCTGATCACACCTCCTTTCCCTGCATCCAGGGGCTGTGCAGACCCTGCAGTCAGCTCAGCTTTGAAGTGTGCTTCACAAGGGAATTTCCTCTTCTCAGCACCTCCAGACCAGTTTGCTTGCTGCCAGTGCTGGTCACGCTGTTCTCTGGTGAGATGCCCAAGCTTTACACGTGGATGGCAGAATATTAAGGCTCAGGCATCTTTAACACTGTGCAAAAGAGAAAGAGGATTTTTCCAAGGCAAGTTCAAGCTTCCTATCCTGAGTCATATGCTTTGACTTATTTATGTGGTTGTTATTGCTCTGTGAACCCTGCCAGGCAGAAACATTGTCAGGGACAATGCACACAGGGTTGGGCTGACTTTCCTGCAGCAGCCCTGCAGTGTTGCCCTCCAGCAAACCCAACTGCCCCCAAGAGGTGTCAGAGTCCTGCTCCCAGTGGACTTACAAAAGCAGCATGACCATCCAACTGCTGGTGCCCACAGGGAAAAGCTTTTCAAAGGATACCCAGAGCTCATTTCTAGAAGAGAAAGATCTTCGCTCTGAGAAGGGGGTGGTATACTGGTGCAGAGCCATTCTCAGGACTCTGGGCCAACAGTTACAACCCTGAGATTGAAATGGGAAATATTAACTTCAGAAAACCTGACAGTTTCCCATTAAAAAATACTCAGCTTGCCCTAAAGTTCCTCATCAGGATAGGTTCCTGACCCAGCCTTTTCAGTCTGGGTGAGATTGTTTCCCACAAAACTGTGGAAGCCCAAATTCCAGTCCCAATTTGCTGCACCACTGGTGAGTGGGGCTGAGGGCAGGCTGCCAGCAAATCCCTGTGACCTTGCCCTGGCAAGTCCCTTCCAACCCCAGCAGCACCTATTAGTGGCACAGAGTGGCCATCACAAAGGACTAGATTATTTTTAAAATAAAACACCTAAACTTTTTATTCTACTACTCAAAATACCCACCTTTTAACCTGCTTTAGCTCAGAACCAGAAAAAAGTGCCCATTGCTGCAGGTTTCTGCCAGAGAGGACTCCAACATCCCCTTGTTTAACCCAGATTTAGCCTCTCCTTGCTCCATGTTTTTAACCCCAGAGCTCCCACTGCTGCTCTGGAGAGAGGGGCCATGCACTAAAGCACAATGTGCAGCCAGAGGAGCAAGCTCAGCTTCTCCACTTCTGCTGCCAGGGCACGGGGGTGAGAGCACACTGAGTGCCCCCAAACAGTCCCTAGGCTTTTTCTATCTGCAGCCACGAGATCCAGAGAGATGGAAGACACTCCCTGCCTCTGACATTATCACTTGGACCCTTCCAGCAAAGCATATGAAAGATCAGTGTGAAGAGCGAGTGCATTCCCACCAATAAGTAATTTTCAACCTGCATAATAAAACAGCAGACACTAACGAGTTCCATTACATTCCCATTAAAAAGTGCTTTCACTTAGCAGGGCTCCACAGCCCAGGGGCTGGGGCTCACTGGTTTGATGCTGCAGCCCATCCAAAGGCACTGTGCCCTCAAGGCACTCGTGCCATGTGTGGGGTAGGAACCAGCTCCCAAAGCTGCTGCCCCTCACTGCTTCCACCTATCCTCTGCACACTGGGAAGTGGTGCTCCAGATGTGTTCGTGTCTGAGAGTGCACCCCATGGATTTCCCTGGTGCTAGGAAGTTAGATTGAAATGTGAGCTAATATCCTGTAATTAAAATCTGAAGCCTGCTATTCAGCTTTTGGGTGTTTTTAATAAGTGGATTGGAGTGGGGGGGACACATCTAATGACATAGAACTGCTTTTATCATCACAACTTTTCCTTCCAAAAGCCACAGTTCTTGTAGGACTCCTCCAAAGCCAGTAAATAGTCTTGACTGCTTGAGAAAACATCCCCCACTTCCTAGTTATTGATGACATGGGCTTTGGAAAGCAATACCTCCTCTAGAACACAATTTCCCACTTTGTATATTTTGCTGGAGATATATTAGCCCAAGGTTTCTTATGTCCCCTAAACCACTTCCATTTCCAGGAGCTCATGACAACATGACGTAAGTTGACCACTGAACCTGATATTTTCTCTGAAGGATATTTACCCTCCGTGCCACCCTTCTACCATCAGGAATTTCAGCAGAAATATTTCAGACACTTTGACAAAGAGAAATGAGATCTAAGAGCTCTACTATCCTTGTTCAAGCTGCTCCATGTGCTTCAGATGAGATGTCTTGCATCCTTCCCGGGTCCCAACCACCCACAGCAGTGCCAGAGGTCCCTGAACTCAGCCCACCCAAGGATGTGCCATTCCTATGGAGAAAAAAAAAGCATGCTGGCAATGTGCTGTGATTCCCAGGAATTTGTGTTTCCCTGCCATCAGCTCCTTGCACCAGCACTGGCCAGGGTCATACATCTTTCTGCCTCATGCCTGATGTGCAGGGAGGCACCAGCCAGCGGCTGCTCCACGGAGCTCAATTAATTCAAGCAGTGGCAGCTTGTGCAGGTGCCCTAAAAGCTCCCAAAGGCTCAAGGTGAGAATCAATAAGATTGATGGGTAGAATTGCTGGGATATTTTCCTCTAAGCACCTAAGGATAATTAACAGCCAAAATGCTTGGAGTCAACCACCAAAGTTATGAAATACTAAATCAGAGGCAGCTCCCAGCAGCTTCGCTCGCTCCCTTTGCAGGTTGTACATTCATGATGAAGCCATCAGCCACACACAGCCACAAATCCTCTCTTTTCCCGAGGGACTTCTGCTCCTTCCAGTGCCTGGCAGTTATTTAAATATTGTTTTACCCCTCTGCAGTCAAAGCAAAGCCCTGGGCTTTGCCATTCAAATCCTAGCCTGACCCACAGCACAAGGACGTCGCTGGTGGGTGTTTCCCTGGCAGGCAGCACGCTGGGATCTGTGTTTTGCATCAGTAGGTACAGATCCAACAGGTGCTGTTCTCCTCCTTGGATAGCAAGGGAACTAAAAAATAACTGAAAAATAGTGAGAAGTTAAAATAATTTTGCTCTTTTGTGTGCATGAGTTCAGATTTCTGCCCCCAAACTTTCGAGGGCACTGGACATCCTACCCCAAATGCTTTCCTTCCCACTATTGCAGCCACGTTGACTCTAGTGCCAGGCACAAGCAGCCAGCAGCCTGGACTCAAACAGGCCTCAGGGGGGTACAAGAGGAGGTGGAACCAGGCAGGAACCCCATCGGGAGCCAGTCTGGAATGGTGGGGCTGAGCTGCCTGGCCAGCTGTGTTTGTGTACACAGAGAGTGTTTGTGTCCCACACAGAGTTCAGGTCTCCTCCTGAGCAGAGGGTCCTCCACAGCAGAGGGTCAGCACACAGCCACTCCCTGTCCAGCCAGTCCTGGCTGCCTGCCCTGAGCAGCAGCCATCACACCATGAGTGACAAAGGACCCCAGGAGGGTATGGAGGGTACAGCACATCTCTGTATCCAAGAGCTGCACTGTGCACTTAAACAAAGGGGCTGGAGCAGGGGCAGCTCCATGCGTGGCTCTACTTGACCCCCAGGCATGACTAAATTATCCTCCTTTAACCTTGGGATATGCTGTGGGGGCCTGTTGTGCTCCTGGTATCACGAGGTTCTTCCTTCACTGCATATGTTTCTGCTCCCATCTCTGCTTCTATTGCAGGGACGTTTCAGTGCTGAGCAGGTTTTCCTGCCTTTTCTCCCCATGCTGTGACTTGGGAAGGCTCCATCCTGCACAGATGCTTCCCCAGCAGCCAGCACAGCTGTCCCATGCTCCCAGCAGCCAGGGAGGGGACATGGCTCCATACTCTGAGCATCACATCCCCTCCACTTGTGCTGTGCCTCGAGCTGATGCCTCTGGCTGTGACTCCCACTCAGCCTCGCCAGCTTTGTGTTTGCTTTCCCAAATATTTTGCTGGTGCAAAGGAAACATCAGCCTGCTGAATTGTGAGCTGAGCCACCTCCACCTCTGAGATGAAGCCCATGAAGTGGGAGAGATGATAACTTGGAAGCAAAGCAATGCCAAAGCATAGAGCAACATGCACCAGTCCTTTTCGCCCCTGGCAATCTGCCCTGGTGCCACCAAGTCAAGCTGGGGACAGTCCCTGTAGCCAGGATGCTGGCATTGCCACTGCACCCACCACAGCCTCCTGATAACACCCTGTCAGCAGCTGATCAGCGAGTCAGAGGTAAAAGGGCTTCAGCAAAGTGCAGTGCCAGCACCCAGCCGTGGCCACCACTGTACAAGCACGGCCCGTGGGACACAGGCAGGGGGATTAAGAGATCTGTGTCAGCAGTGGGCTTGTGTACACAAACACGGCAGCTAAAAGGGCTCATGTTCACGCTTTGTCCCCAGGGAGGTCACTGGGGATGGGAAAGGGTCGTGGAGAGCTGGACATGCAGTGTCTGTGTCAGTCCTCTCAGCCAGAGGAGGAGTGGGGCTGGGGATGGCAGAATGAGATTGGCCTCAGGCAAGGGAACTGTCCCCCAGCTCCCCTCCCTGCAGAGACCCGGGCTGGGGATGGCAGATAATGCTGTGGTGCCTGGAAGGCTGCAGGACACTCCCTGGCCCTGTAGTGGCCCTCAACTGGTTCTGGAGATGGGAGCAAGGGAAAGGAATTGTTCCACCAGTGGTTTTAAAAAGTCAGCCCAGAGCTGTTGATGTAGCAAAGAATCATCAAAGTCAGCAGCTGCAATGGCATTAACCAGAGGATCTCTAAGTAACCCCAAGATATAGCTTGTCTGCTTTCCTAGCCCCAGGAGGCAAGCAAGACTATGAGATGCTCATGGACATGCTCCTGTAAAGCTTCCAGGAGGATCTGGAGTCCATAGATCACAGAGAGCCAGTGGATCAGAGCCCAGGTTTCAAGATACAGTATTTTATGATTTTACATATTTGCCCTTCCCTCTTCTGCCCCTGTACTTCCCAATGAGCTCCTGAGTTCTTGACAGCTGAACAAGCAAAGAGGGGAAAAGAGACCCACCTCAGGGACCTGAAACATCCTCTGTCTCCAACACTGTCAGGGGAAGTCAAGGAGGGATGAGAAGTTCAATTGCAGAACAGTGGCCATGTTCTGCATCAATGCATTCATTTTTACAATTATATCAAGCAATATCAATTATATCCAGTGATTGAAGAAGTCCTGGGGATGTTAGGTGATGGAGACTGACAGAGGAGTGACAATGACTGACCAGTTCCAGCCATGTTGGGTGAAAGAATCTCAGGCCAGAAGTGCAGAATTTACAGGTGGATTTTGTTATATTTTGGCTGCCCAATTTGGCAGTGATACAAGAGCTTTCCCTTGTCTGGTGAGAGGAACAGTGCTGACCTGTAAGGGAGTCTGTCCTCCTGCCAGGCTCGTTGTTAGACTTTGAAGTTCAATCATGAGCAAAATAAATGCAAAGTGAAGCCATGTGCAGTCAGAGCCAGGATTTCTCGCCTGTGTTTCAGACTGTTCAATTTTCATGCTTTTCAGCTAACACTGTTTGTTCCTAAACACATTTTCATCTGACAGCAAGCAAGCCCAGGACTTCAGAGTGGAAACAGCAAGAGCCAGAAAGGAATTTATCTTCGTCAGAGAGAGACGTCTTTCAGGTCCTCTCCATCCTCAGAAAAAGAACAAGGAGAAAAACACTTACTGCTCCTCTCCACTCCAGCAAGTTACTTAAGCTCCTGTTCCCACAGTGAAATCTTGCCTCTGTTTCAGTACAGCCAGCACAAGGTCAGCACAAAACCACCCCAAGGTCATCCTTCCTGCTCTCCAGAAACCCTTGACAGCAATTTAGGTCCTAAAGCAAGATCACCCCATAAGTCTGCCCAGCAGGAGAGACATCTTCACTCTTGAAACGGGATTTTTTTTTGAGCTTGCTTCCAGTCCACAGCCTTATCTTATTGTTTTGTAATTCCTCTCCTAAAGATGCAAAACCAAGGCTGTTTGGCTCGTGCCAAACCAAAACATCCCTGCAGTTTATCCGAGCAGGGAGGAGCCTGTGATGGTGGCCCAGAGCCTGGAGCAGGACGGCAGCTGGAGCCTGGAGAGCAGCCAGGAATGGTTAAAGCTGGTGGGCCAAGAGACCTCCCCAGGACAGCACGACATAAAAGCCATGTTAGAGGCTGCTTTTGACTTTTTCCCCTGCCTGGTGGTATGGGGACACCAGAGAGGGGAAACCCCAGGGCAGTGTCCCTGCACACACATCTCTCCCTCCCTGCACCTGCCAAATCCAGCCCCATTCCTCCTCCCAGCAGGTCCTGAGGTGGTTTTGCCCGGACGCTCCCTCTGGCAGGTACGAGCCATCCTGCTCCTCGTGGCACTGCAATTCCTGTGCCAGCACTGGCTGTCTCTGCAGCTGTACTGTCTTAGCTGTTAATTTAATAATTAACTTTAGCAAGCCTCATTAAGGCACCTCCTGCCTTTCTCCACATGGCGATGGCGTGTTACAGTCACTGATAATCCCAGCCAAGATTGGGGCACTGAGCTGCTGCTGCTGTGAGGCACCCAGGCACTGTCTGCTCAGTCCTCAGACACAGACATGTTCCCCCAGGGCTCTCCAGCCTTTTTCCTCCTCCCCACACTCTCTGGGGGCCACACACTTCCATCCTGTCCCCTCTCCAGGCAGTGCAATTGCTCTTTGAGGATTACTTGGGATGGCACCATCTTTGCACAGGAGAGTGGAAGACGATTCCACGGGGCTTCCCCAAGTGCTGCTGTTTGGGATGCTTTGCCTACTGAAGTTGTTCTCCCTGCAACCTCTCTAGTGTCCTGCTCAGTTGTGACATAGCCCAAACACCAGGAAAACCCTCTGGAAATTGTGGTGAGGTTGGCTGCTTATGTTTAAACTTTTTATAACACATTGCATAACCATTTTTGTCCCATCTTGAAGGTCTGCTGGCGGGAAATCCTGTCCATTCATCCCTCCTCCAGGGGATAGAACAGGGTTTGGAGGCAGCTCCTGGGCTGCAGCTCTCCCAGGAGCAGCTGCTGGGTTTTGGGGGTTTGCAATGCCAGCACCAGAGCAATCAGGATCTGTCCTTCCCTGGAAGAACCAGTTCCCCAGGTAGCAGCAAATGGCACTTTCCCTTGGGCAGAGGCCAGGGACCCCATTCTGCTCAGCAGGGCTTTGCAGATAGGCAGGCTGCAAGGCGTGCAGTTCACATGAAGAGGGGAGATAGCACAGCCAGACTCTGAGCCCTTGGAGAGGCCAGAGGGATGGAGTGAGCCAGCAGGGCTTTGCCCATGATAAAAGCTTCAGCACCCCTGTGTGTAATCAGAAGAGGGCAGCCCCAGCTCTTAACTGCATCTCTGGTGAGGCAGGCTGGGTGGGGTGACACAGGCACCCAGGAGGACAGTGCTGGAGATAACTCGGC
This sequence comes from Sterrhoptilus dennistouni, assembly GCA_013397095.1. Lineage (NCBI taxonomy): Eukaryota > Metazoa > Chordata > Aves > Passeriformes > Zosteropidae > Sterrhoptilus > Sterrhoptilus dennistouni. The sequence goes on along the minus strand of VWZU01017213.1, from coordinate 697,594 downwards.
CCCCCAGGAGACAGAGCTGGTGAGGGATAGAGGGGCTGCCTCTGGCAGGGAGGGTTTTCCACCATGGCAGGTGCTAGTGCAGCCCAGGGAGATGTGCAGCTGTGGTGGCCTTCCCTGCATGGTGACTCCTTTGGGAGGTGGCAGTGCCATTCTTGTGCCCTCTCCCTCACCCTGGGCCTCTGCAGTGGAACTCCCCCATCCCTGCTTCCAGAGAGAGGAGATCCAGGGAGTAAAAGAGAGATATTTGGTGTTGGCTCAGCACCACAGGTTGCAGATTGTAGAAATTTTCCATCCATCTTTCCCAACAGCAGATCTTCCACCACCAGCATCCCCAGCTGGTCCCAAACACCTCCTGTCCTGCTCAGAAGCACTTACAGGCTCAGAGACTCTCTTCTTGCTTGCAGCAGCTTTCATGTGCCCCTGTGGCCAGACTTGGGCTTCCTAAAATCATATGGCTCCAAATCAGGATCTGGTCCCAGTTTTGCAGCTCAGATCGTGTCTCTCAGGGCAGCCTGACCCCATTCTTGTGCCCACCCTCCTGGCAGGAGCTGCTCCACCAACCAGGGCTCTGTGCTCTCAAAGCAGACTAATTTTTTCCCTCTAGGTTTTAATTTTTTTTTTTTTTTTTGACCAGGCAGGGTGTTAGAGGAGCATGGCAGTCTGGGAAGGACACTCCCAGCTCCCTGCCAGGAGTTACAGTTTTTTCCCCCACTATTTCTTTGAGGATGGCACAGCCCCAAACCTCCATCCAGCTGATGGTGCAGCTCTGGGCACTTGCCAGCCCTGCCCTGTGACTCAACAAAACCACCTGAGCCTGTAAACAGGCACCCCAGAGCACCCCAAGAATGAAGGGGGATGTCCTTGGCCCCCTCCCAGCATTGCACTGGAGCCAGGTGCCAGGGGAGGGCTTTGCTTGGTGCCTTGGGCCAGCCGTGCTCTGCCGTGGGTTCTGGCTGAGCTCCCAGCAGATGGTGGGTGCCATGGAAAACCCACTGAAAACCTGTTTATGGCTCCCACAGCCTTGTGCTGTGCTCTTTTTGTTGTTGTTTTCCTAGAGAGGATTTGGAGGTGAGAGGAGGTTCCCCCTCTCCCTGGTCCCTGGGGTTCTCACTTTGAGAGATATTAGAAAATCGATGCAGTGGGAATTGCTTATCCTTTCCAGGAGGGATGAGACCCCAGGATGGTGCAGGCAGAGAAAGGTTTGAACTGTCACTGTGCCAAGTGCAGAGGTCACGGAGGAAGCTTTGGGCTGGTTGAGGATGGGGAGCAGCGAGATCCAGCTTGAATTTGCCTTCGTGCTTCCCTTTTCCTGCTGGGACAGGAGCCAGGGCACGGCACAGGCGGGAGAGAAGTTCCTCGCCCCGCGAGGCAAATCGGTTTGGAAGGAAATGCTGCTGCTGCTGCTGCTGGCTCCTTCCAGGACCAACCTGGGAGCGGGAGAGCCCCGGGATCGGGGAAATCGGGGAACAAGGGGAACCTCGGCATCAGGGAAGGCGGGGGATGAGGGGAGCCCCGGGATCAGGGAAGGAGGGGGATGAGGGGAACCCCAGGATCAGAGATGTCTGGGGGACAAGGGGAGCCCTGGGAAGTCGCGGGACGAGGGGAACCCCGGGACCGGGGAAGGCGGGGGACGAGAGGAACCTTAGCATCAGGGAACTCGGGGGACGAGGGGAGCCCCGGGATCGGAGATGTCGGGGGGACAAGGGGAGACCCGGGATCAGAGATGTCGGGGGGACGAGGGGAACCCCGGGATCAGAGATGACAGGGGGACAAGGGGAGCCCCGGGATCGGAGCGCAGCCCCCGCTCGGCTCTGCTGCCACCTGCCGCCCGCAGCCCGGCCCGGGGGAGCCCGGGACACCGCTCCTCTCCTCCCTTCCTCCGAAAATCACGAAAAACAGCCCTTTCTCTCTTTCCAAAGGGAAACATTTATCCTGCGGGAACAAAGGATTTGCTTGAAAAGTAACTGCCCGGGGCAGGGAAGCAGAAAGGCTCCTGCTGCCTGGCTTCATCCCAGAAATACACCCCAGGAACGCGTTGGGATGTTTGTTTCCAAGGTGTCCTCGGCAGAGCAGCGGTTGATCCGCCCTGGCTCTGGCTGGGGCATCCCCGAGATAAGATCTGAGCTCGCAGAGCCGGCATCCCGCGGCGCCGGTGCCAGGGCAAACAGCGGCGCTTCTGCAGGAGCCTGTGTGTGAGGGGAGTTTATATAAAATCCCAAAATCCCATTTCCCAAGGGCTCCCAAAAGAGGTGATTTTTTTTTTTTTTTTTTTTTTTTTTTTTTTTTTTTTTTTTTTTTTTTTTTTTTTTTTTTTTTTTGTCTTCTGCTCTCGGGGTCAGTGAGACCCAATCCCTTCACCTCGTTTCCCCAAATTTCAGCTCCACAGACAGCACAGCTGCTTCCAGCCGCAGGCTGCACCCTGGAGGGCTGGGTTGGCAGAACCCGGGGGTGGAAAAGTTCAGAGGTTCCGTGCTCTTTGCAAGTGTGGAGATAGTTTAAGGTAACAGTTCCTAAATCCTGCTGCTCCCTGCGGCGCCTTGCACTCCTCAGGGATAGGAGAGCAAACTCCCCAAACAGGAGAGCCCCGCTGGGAGGATGCGCTGTGAGGGCTGTGGGTGAAATCACCCCACGACATCCTTCATCCAGGGTCCTGTCTGTGAGCCCCGCTGCCCCTTTGGGTCCCGCTGAGCCGGGAGGAGAGTAACAGGAGCACCAAATACATCTCCCTGTCCCTCGGTCCACAGAGCTGGAGGCTCCTGCCGCGGGACCGGAGGTTTCCAGTCGGTTACCCCGCGTGTCCAGGCGGTGGCACATGTGGACTGTGGCTCCGCTCGGGGCTTGGCCCCATTCCGCCCTCCTGGGTCCCGTCCTGGGGATGCTGCTGGCCAGGTGACGGTCACCCGTGGGAGGGAAATCCCTACAGCCCGGTGAACACATGCGTCCTGCATTGCTCCTTTGAGTTTTTCCCGCTGCGGATGCGCAGGGAGGCAGATGGAGCTGCAGACAGGCCGGGATAACCCTCTTGGCCATCAGCTCCCGTCAGGAGCGGGTCTGGCACTGCCCTGTGCTGCCCTGCAGAGCCCTCCCCGGGGATCCCCAGCACTCCCTGAGCAGAGATGCACTCGCTGCCAGCCTCCTGTGCTCCCTGTGCCACGGGAGTTGTCCCCATCCTGCACAGCACTCTGGCTCCAGCACTGGGCCTTTCCATGGCCAGCAGGGATGAGCTGCCAGGATCATGTTCCAAGTGAGGCAGGGCATTCATCAGGTCTCCAGGGGTATGGCCAGCACTGAGCAGCTGCCTGAAAACATGCCCAGGTGGCAGTGCCAGAGTGACAGCACACCCCCTCTGTGCTGGGCTGAGTACTCCCCTCCTGCCTGCCCTGAGGGTTCATGGGGAGCTTCCTGCTAAACTGAAGGTTTAGGACAGGAACACGGACCACAACAGTTCAACCTGGAGCATCCCTGCCTGGCTGCCTCCCGCAGGTTGGCTTGTGGACTGGGCAGGGAGACCATTTCTTCTTCTAAGGAAACTGTTACAGCTGCAAAAACAGGATCTTTCCCCTTAAAAAGTCCCTTGATCTTTTCTCCAGATATCAAACTACTCTGCTGGCTCAGGGGCCACTCATCAGCCAGAAGGATGTTACAGCTGCTCTTGGATGTGTTCAGCAAGAAATCACAGCATTAGCTGTGCACTCCAGCTGAAACGTTCATCCAGCTCTCAGGACTAGCATCTCTCTTCCCTGAAGTCCTGACGGTGATCAATCATCCAGGGGAAAGTGTGTGGCACAGAGCCATTTGTGGGTGTTGGCACTGCCCAAGTGGAACATCTCACTGCTGTCAGCCTGCAGTGGGAGTGATCCTGCACTTGGCACTGGAGGGAAAGGACTGGGCTGGAGTGCAGGACATGCAGAGTGGGCTGAAAGGAAGGGAGGACTGCACAGGTAGCAAGTTTATGAACACGTTGGATTGTGGAGTTTGAGCCGGCTGCTGCCTCCCATGGTAAGTGCAAAAAGCTTCCAAAGGATCGTCATCAGTAAGCATTGATGGGATGGGAACCATATGGGGGAAAGCCCTGTAATGCCAGGAACATGCTCCTGTCCCAGGGAAGCCTGCCCTTGCATCCCTACACAGCAAGGACTGCATCCTGTCCCTGGCTGGGCAGGGTGGGCGGCTTGGCAGCCAGACTGGCACAGCTGACACCCCGTTCCCGACCTGTTCCATGACCACGGAATGAATCATCCCATCTCTGCACGGACGGTGCTGCCAAGTGGCCACGGGCTGTGCTGGGGGGAACTCAGGAGAGCAGCAGCCCGGAGGAGGGTAATGGGCACGAATGGGAGCCCCGAGGCTGGCACAGGCTGAGGGGTGCACGGAGTGTACAGTCCAGCCGGGGACTGGAGGATGCAGATCGCAGGTCTAGTCCCGCCCCAGGGGTCTCCGAGCGCTCCCCGTGATTAACGGCTGCACAAGAGCCGCGTTTGATGTATTGGAGCAGGAGGCGGCCAGGGATTTTCCTCCCCTTCTGGGGTTAATCCTTCCCTGCCTATCGCAGCCCTTTGATTGCAAAGCCCTGCAGATAAACCTCCTTAGTCACCAGCAGACTGCAGGCACCGGCCGAGAGGATGCGGGCAGGAGCATGAGCTGGGGGGATGCAGTGTTTGGGAGCTTTCCTGCTGCAGACGGGAACTGTGGAGTGCGTGTGTGCTCCTTGCAGCCTGCGAGAGGGGAGAAAAGTGTTTTTCCTTTGATTAATCTTGATTAATTCTGCTTATTTAACCAGAGATCTAAAGTAACATGAAAAGAGCCACAAAACCCCAAACGAGCACCTCTCCCCAGCCTCTCTGTTTGAAGGAAACATTTCCCAAGTCGGAGCGCTCCAACAAATCAGGAGCACACCCGCGAACATGCGGTTTGGGATACGGCAATAGCCGCACCGCTCTGCCGCTGGCCCCAGCCCGTTTTCATCACGCACAGGCGGCCATAAAAGCCAGCCTAGAACAAGCAGGGTTGTTTTTGCAGGAGTGGTCGAGTTTTGGGTTTTAATAAGCCTCAGCCTCCACATAATTTTTTCTCTTTAAAATGCCAAAAGGCACCAGCCCAAAACAAGGCTTAGAAAATAGCTTGAAAATTCCTGTAAAATAGCTTGTAAGTGTCTAAAAGCCGCCGAGCTTTGCTCTCCTCGGCTTAGAAATGCCACCTCCAGAGCAGAGCCACAGGGGGAGGGAGGGCTTGGGGAGATCTCACTGGTCACTGTCCCATTGCAGGGCAGGAGCTGCTGAGGGGACATTGAGTGGTCCAGGCTGTGCTGTGACAGAGGGATGAATGGTTTGGGTCAAACCTGTCCAGTCAGTTAGGAGACACAGCTGCTGGAATGGGGACAGCCAGGGATGCAGGACAAGGATGGTCCTTGGTGCATAGTGCCACTGTGTGTCCCCTGCCTGAGCACCAAGCTCAGGGAATTAAAGCCCTTCTAAGCCCCACACCTGACTGCCCTGCCACAGCCTTGACCAGCTTGGTTCTAAAACACCCATGACATAACCTGGCCCAGGCTTGACTGCCCTATGGTGACTGAACCATTTGTCTTAATATCGGACCTCTGAGCTTTCTCATTGCAAGTTAAGTTGATTACATTTTGTCCCGACTTCAGCAGAACCTGAGATCAATTGATCACTGTTGTCTCAGGGGTCCTGGGAGATTTTATCATACCCCTCTCCATTTCCAGCTTTCTAGAGAAAACAAAGCCCATCTCTTTGATCAGGTTGGACTATCCACTTTGTCATTCCTGCTGCTGCAATGACTCCCCTGAACATCTGCACCCCTCCCTGAGCTGGCAGCCTGGAGCTCTCGGGGGTTCACTTTGATCCATGTTCAAAGCAGGGACCCCAATGCCCTGGGGACCACTCTAGAACTCTTGTTTTCCCTACATACTCAAGTGCACAAGTGAGTTGAAGCCAAATGAAGTCAAGCCAGGATGTCCCCCTGCATCACATCTGGAACTGGAGGGACCAAGCTGCCCACATGCTCCAGGCTGAGGGGTCCTCAGGCCCTCACCACCAAATGCACACTCTCATCTGCATGAACATCTGCACGCCCAGAACCACGGGCTGCCTGTCCAGCTTTTCAGTCAAGGATTCTCCAACCCAAAGGTGGAGTGAGCTATCCCAGACTGGAGGATGCTGCACTTCTTGACTTTACTGTTCCCAGTGAACAATATCCCAAATCACTCCCATTTGAGGTCAGCAGCTTTCCAGCTGCCCAGACTTTAATGCTGGGAATGTAACATTTTTCACCCACCCCGCTGCCAATCATCCTCCCCTTCCCCCTGCTTTAGGATTTAAAGAAAGATCCACCGGACAAACAGCTCGGAGACAGCATCTGAGCAATTAGAAAAGTGCTTTTCTGCCAGCTGCTAGACTGCTTGTCACCAATATGATGGGTAGACTAAACAGCAAGGACCTGGGCTGATCCCCCCTGTGCTGCCCCAGCCTGGAAATGGGGGGAGCTGGGAGACTGCAATGGTTTGCATCAAAACTGGCAGCGGCGTCCTAGAGGAGAAGGCCAAGGGAATCCTGTGGCTGCTTAATGGGGGCGGGTGGGAGGAGGTGGAGAGAGGCCTGAAGGGACTCTGGGGAATGGAGCCCAGGCTGTGGGAAGCGGGGAGCCCCTGGATTGGGGTCACTTTCCCCCCTTGTGGCAGTCCAGCTTTGCAGCACCCCTATTCTATTCCAAAGCCCAGAGTGCCAAGCCTGGAGCTTCAAAGGGTTGGGTTTTTTTTCCCTTTCAGTTGCCCAAACTCTCCTCTTCCTCTTGCTCTACAGACAGACAACACAGACAGTTTCCCCCAGGGCCCGGGGGGCTCATCTGGAGTAGTTGGCACCATTATCTGGGAGTCATTCCCTTATCAGGCAGCTGATTTTGGCTCCGGGGAGTCAGCACCTCTCAGGTGAGGAAGGCTGGGACAGCAGCTGTCCATGCTGTGCAGTCAGAGGGGGTTATCAGCCTGGCCACCCCCTCACCTGGCCAAGCCCCATCAGATAGCAGTTCTCAGACACCCCTGGGGTGATGGGGTGGAAATGGGACATTGCATTTGGGAAATGCCTGCTCCTTCCTCAAAATAAAGAAAGCAAAAAGCGTCATTTGGGCTCGGGTCCTGTTGCCATCAGTTCCCAGCAATGTGTGACTGTGCCAAAGCAAATGCAGTGGCAGTGGTGCTGGAGAGAGCTGCAGCTTTTATTGCTCTTATCTCTCAGCTTCTGGAAGACCCCTCTGCCTGCATGGGGGTCTGTGCAGGGACACAGTGCACACGCCACAGGGAGAGCAGCCCTCCCCCTAAATCACAGCTTGCCATGATTTACACACAGACTCACAGCTTAGGTAACTGTAGTAAACAGAATAAACAGACCTCCCTCTGAATTTATGGACTGGCAAAAGGACCTTTAACCACAAAAGAAATGTGCTTTCCAGCCCTCTTCTATCACCAGATCCCAACCAAAGGCTTACATGCTTATGTCAAGCCCAGAGAGCTCAGGGTTTGGGCTGGATTCAAGCTATTCCTGCATCTTCCCTGACACCCGGATAAGTCATCTCACAGTTCATCTCCCGTTCAGCTCCCAGCTGACACACACACGTGATGCCAGAGGAGCCAGAGGGAGCAGGGACAGCATTTTTCTGTTTGGGGCTTAAAATAAGTGATTCTTAAATGCACAAGCAGGCAAAAGTGTGCAAGTGCTCTGCAAAGGAGTTATTTTCTTCTGGAACTTCCCATTCCTCCCCAGTAGCTACCCCTGGTCAAGCAAGGAGCTTTGGCTGCTATCACCGAGCTAAATCTTCCCAGAACAAGAGCTGCTGTCTAAAAAGAAATTATGGATGTTTTTTATATTTTCTTGGAGTAAAAGAGGTGTTAGATTTTGATGTGTTCTCAAATATCTCATGAGTTTCCCCCTGTAGATGTGGAAACTTGTATAATGATGCTGTTAGTAAAGTTTCGTGCCAAAACAAAGAGTGCAAAATGCCTCAGGAGTCCTTTGTTAGCAGCCTTGGGACCATTATTTTTAATGTGGCACCCTCAAAAAAAAAAAAAAGCAGCTGGAGAAGAGGAGCCTGTCCATCCCCAGACAGTCACAGCCCATGCCTGGGGAGCTGGTCCCACCAGTGGCAGGAGCATGTTTGGGAGTGCCAGAGGGTAAGAGTAAAACCAGAAACCAGGCTGGAAAACTTTGGAAAAATTTGGCATTATTAGGACTTTTTGCTTTCCTATACTCCTCAGCTGAGTCAGCCAATGTGTCAGCCACGCAGAGCAGCCCACACAGCTACCAAGGAAGTTCTCAGTGCCCAGAGCTACCCCTTCCCTTCATAGCCAGAGAGGGAAAAGCATCCAGGAAAGTACTGCTTTCCTCCCATCTTGCACATCTTTATTTAATTCCATTGAAAGCAAGCACACATTTTTGAAATGGAACAATTTAAATCCATGAATTGTTCTGAATCCAGGAGAATTGCCAAACTTTCTGTTTTAATACATTTTCAAATTGCCTTTTCCTCCTGTCTCGGGGAGCCAAGATATGGCTATTTAATTACAAGCACAACCTCCATTTAAGAACCCCTCGTAATGAGGCTGGTGTGGAAAGGCATCCAATTTTTCCATTGTCTGACTGAGGGGCTGGAATTAGGGTGTTTTATCCCAGGTTTGCATTTGGCAGGGCTCAGTGAGTGATGCTGTGGGGAATGGACTCGAGGCAATCTCCATGCTCTGGGCTCTTTGTTATCCTGCTTGTTAGAGGGAACCAAATCCAGACTCTTTCCAGGGGAAGAGGATTTGGGGTGGCTGCTTTCTGCAGCTCACACCTGGGAACAGAGGCATTGAATCCTCCATGGCACAGGTTGGGAGAAAGGGAATGAGAAAGAAATACAAAAGGGAGGGAGGTTTGGGTCAAAGGTAGGCCAAGAAAACTTGTGGTAAGGAAGAGAAGCAAGAGCACCATTGCAAAAAACCCTACAACGTGGGCCTTGTGGTAGCTGCACAAAAATGTTTCCCTTGGCTTGCTCTGAGTGAGGAACAAGAGCTGGCCCATGGAGAGAGTAGCTCCAGGTATGTCTGCAACAGGTCAGCTCTGAAAACCACTGCAAAAGCCTCCCTGAGGTCTGGGAAGACGAAGATGTGAAGGTATGGGGATGCACCATCATTTCAATGCTGGGATGCCCTAAACCCAGGCTAGGGACCCTCAGTGCTGGAGCCCACCCTCCCAAAGGGATCAGGATGTGCAGAGCCCAGCCAGACCTGTTCCCAGCCCAGGAAGCTTGATATAAACAAAAGCATCTCCCCGGCACAGCAAGTGAGGACCATCTGCTTGCAGGTCTCCCCATGGCATCAGGCTGCTGCTAACAAATGTGGTGTCACCCTGGCAGTGTGGTGGCAGTCCCCCCATCACCTGTCAAAGCCACCCACTATCCCCATCCCATGGAGGGCACCAGGGTGGGCTGCAGAGCCACCCTGGAGGTGATGGAGCAGGGTGGGAACATCTCCCCACTGCCCCTCGGCCAGGCTGTGGGTGTGGCTGTGCACTGCCCACCCTGCTCTGTGGGGAGGGGTGTGGACAGGACCCTGGCTGATGTTGGGTACACATGTGGTACCAGCACCCACCGGCAGGGCTGGTGGAGGCTTCAGCATCCCGTGCTGGCTCTCCATCCCACGAATCCACATTCCTGCAGGCTCAGGGAGCGCTGGGCCGGCTCTGGCTCCCAGTGAGCAGCCGGCCATGGTGGAGCCATCCTCATCCCCATCCATCATCCTTATCAGGCGGCGCTGGCAGCCCGGCGGTCCCTGGCAGCGGGGCCGCACGGACGGCAGGCCGGAGCCATCGCCCAGAGACAGGCGGGAGCATCGCGCCGATAAGCGCTCACAAACAACAACAACAACTCCCCTCCTCGGCACTTCAAAGCGCCGGGCTGAAATCGAGCTCTGCGGTCACAGAACCTGCGTGGAGCAGCCCGGGGTGGGGACGCGGGGAGGGGAGCGCGCTTTGCCCGCACGGAGATGACAAATGGAATGTAAAGGGGATGAGGGAGAGGAGTAAGGCAGAGGTTACCCTGCCCTGCCACGGACACGAGTGGGGAAAGCAGCAGCTCAGCCCCAGACCGGGTTCTGCCCCATGGCCGTGGGCTCTCTGTGCTTGCAGCCTCCCAAACCATCCCAGAGAAATGTACTCCAAGTGATTTGCCAGCAGAGATGAGGGACAATTTGCTTTTCACAAGCAACAGTCTCACAGGCATAAAGTAGCTTTGTACACCGGCTTTTGGGATGTCAGGAGGGAGATTTAGGGCTGTACCCGGGGAAAGCAAGGGCTCAGACACAGCCACGCTCCATCTGTACCTGAGAGGTCCCAGGAGCGTTACATTACACCCTGCTTTCATTCGCCGGGATTTTATCCCTCCGGTGGTCCCGACGAAATCCGTGAGACCTCTGGTGGCACGAGCCGAAACTCCACGCGCATCCATCGGGCGTCACATCGGGACATCGCACTGAGGTGTCCCCACCCCTCCCGTGCTGCCACCGCACCCTCGGGCACCACCAGGGGAAAAGTCCTTTCACTTGTTTTTCCTGACTGAAAAAAGAATCGTGTCGTGCTTAGTGCAGGGTTGAAAGCATCTCACACCTGAGACAGAGTCTGGATGATCCAGTGCTGCAAGGTCCAAGGAAAGAGACCCCGGCAGGAGATCCAAAGGACGTTAAAGGCAGGCCTGGCTTTGGGGAGGACAGGAATGTGGAATGGAGGGATGATGCCCAGCATGATGATGTCCATCACAGACGTGTCTGCATACACTATGTTCACACACTTATTAAATTCCAGCTGTACATACATGTATCTTAATTTACAAGTGTCAAAATGCAATTAGGTTTAGCTGGTAATTGCCTCTTTTCATAGGATTAACTTTCATTGATCCTTGTCTGTATCCCAAGTCATGGTGAAAATTAATGATCTTGAAGTTTTAAAAAAGTCTCTTAAATTTATATAATCATTATTTATCAAGGACTCTTTCATTTGTCAACAAAATTACTCAGAATTGGAATTTTTATCACAATTTTATTTATTTTCCTTTCCCCCAATTTTCAGAGATTGTTCTTTGTATTTCCTTTTTCTCCTCCTTCCTTATTTTCAGTAAATGAGGGGAGACTTAAGGAGCAAGGGAATCCCCATCTATTTCACTTGAGTTGCATTTAATTGAAGTGGAACAATTGCTTATCATTTGATCTAGTTCATCACAAATTAGACCTATTCCAGAGGAAGGAAGAAGTGTTTATTTCCCTCTGAATTCTGTGGAATAAAAGCTCTTTTCCTCAGCTGCCTCCACAGGAGGTTTGGATGAAAGTTCTCATCAGATACACTTTGGCAAAAGGCATCCTGGTGCTGGAAGACTCCTATAACCTGCCTCATCTCCTCCATCAGGGCAAGTCCTTCTGGCATTCCCTTCCTCCCATGACCATGGTCTGAGGCTCCCTTGTAACGCTGCCACCTCTCCAGAGCCCTCCACTCTGCTTCCAGTAATGACATTGCACACCAGCCCCATGTATGGGCATCAACCACCAGGATCATGGGCACAACCAACCACCATGAATCAGGATCATGGATACAACCAACCACCATGAACTGCAATCTTGGATGTGGCCAACCACCATGAACTGGGATCATGGGCATGACCAACCACCATAAACCAGGATCATGGAATATGACCATGAACCAGGATCATGCTCATGACCAACTACGATGTCCAACCACCACCCAGGAGAGCTCAGTGCCTTTACCTTTTATAGCAGCTGTAGTGACGTCACAGGTACCTGTCACAGTCTGATTGGCTGTCAGGTGTTGGAGGAGTGGTCTCCCTGCTCAACCACCCCTTAAAGGGACAAAGCCCCCCCAGCCCAGGAGGGATGGTGCAGTTTGAGCCTGGCAGCATCCTGCTCCCTCCCTGCCAGGAGAGCCTGCCTGCACATATACATACTTACATACATTATGATATCTTGTTTTAATTACATTAGAGCAAATGACTGCTTCCCCTATGGTTTATATCAGAGCTTTAGGTTTGTAATTTATCTTGGCACAGTCTAGACTGGAGCCACTTTGAAGCTGTTTCAAACAGGATGAGAACAAACAATTTTTCCAAAGTGGCTGGATTAAGAAAACTGGCAGCCATTCATCTTTGGGGGAAGGCTTGTGGCAGTGCTGTGTCCCTGTTGGAGCCCTGCCAGCCTCCTGCTCCCCTGCCCTGCTGGGACAGGGAGGTCCTAACCCTGCAGAGGGTGGGAAATGGCACCGTCAGCTACTGTGTGCAGGGGCGGTGACAAAGGGCTCCATCAGGGAGGTCTGAGCAAGGAAAATCTGATTTATTGTTAATTATTTACACTGAGTTTACACCTAGGTGTTAGAGGTGAGGATGGCTGAGCAGATGGCACTGCAGCAAGAGATGCAGCATCCAGCATCAGGAGCATTAGCTACAGGTGAGGGCCATGGTCCCTCAATCCCAATCCCAGAGCACAGCTCGTTCACACATTCATCAACACTTATACAGAGTTTTTCCTATAAACCTCATTGACATCTGTGCTACGGGAAATCTCTCCTTATTTTCTTCAGATAAAAGTCATCCTGAAAATGTCTTGCCTAACTTCTGTAGTTTCCCCAAGATATATAATTTTTTTTCTTAAATAAACAAACCAGCACCTAATTGTTTCATTGACTGGGAATGGTGATTTTCTTCTAGATCATTGTCTTCAGGCACCTCAAGAGTTGAAGAGCTAATTTTAGGACAAGCACAGTAAAGGGAATATATCTCCCTGAGCCTTGCATTGGGATTATATAGATGCCCTTCCATGGGCAGGGTGAGGGTCCCAGAGTGTCCTCAGGGTCACCCAGACCTAACAGTGTCCTCAAGCCCTGCCAGAGATGGCTCTTCATCACCTGGGACCTGCTGGGCTCTGCAGCTGCCCTGCAGTGCCACAAAGCCAGCTCTGCAGAGAGGCAGAGTTCGCATGGAAACACACGTGTTTTCTATATTTTTCCACCCAAATGCCGGGGGTTTAACTATTCTAGCAGCACTGTTTGCTCAGCAAAAGCTGCCAGGGTTTATGATAGATCCTTCCTCCTTAAGGCTTTGAAATAAGGCTGTAAACATGCTCGCCAGGCTAAAGTGTTACCTGTAAAGGGGGTTGCTCCCCTCGTGATGTGCCTATTGGCTCCAATTAGCACTGGCAGGAGTCAACCACAAAAAGAAGGCAGAGCTTATTCTGGGGGTGAACTGATTTATTTACAGCATTTTCAAAGCAAGATGAATGTGGCTGTTTTTTTACTTTTTCTATTCTTTATGAAGCTACCCATTTGCAACACGGAAAGAAACTCCCTTCAGCTATCTAAATATCTGGAAGAAGGAGGATGCTGCCTGCTTTCCCCAAGATAGAAAATCAGCTTTGTTTAGTAAGTGTGGGATAACATCACCTGGCATTTTACTGACCATCACCAGAGGGGGGAACAGGGAATCCTGCCCTGCTCAGTGCAGGGAACCAGCACCTTGACACCATGGGGTCAGGGGCCAGTGCAAAGGAGCTGGGTTTCCTCAGGATGCCACCAAGATACTGTGAAAGTTTGCTTGGGCAGGCACTGGAGGAGCTCAGCCCAGATAAATTTCAGATGCATCTCATCCAACCATCGTGTCACAGATGTACTGTGTGGAAAGTCTGTGGTAACCCCATGAGGACACAAACCTCCTTGTGCAGGGGAGCCAGGGAGTGGGATAAATGAGGGGGAAAATTAAGGGGAAAACTGAGGAAAAACTGGGGGGAAAAGGGAAAAACTGAGCCCATGGGCTCAGCCATCCTCCCACCCCACAGCACCACATCCCACCACTGCTTCAGGTTTGCTTGGCTTCATCACCCCATCAGCAATCCCCACCTTCATCCTTCGGGCTCCTTTCACCTCCACTATTCTGCAGCCCAAAGTTCCTTTTCCTGTCAAAAGCAGCTGCTTTCCGTGACAGTGCTGTCAGGAAGGGGCTGGACAAGGAGGTGTTTAAATGTGTGGGAGTTGCAGGCACTGCCTGCTACTGCTGGCACCTCTGCCCCTCCAGCAAGAGCTGAGTGTCACAGCCTCAGCTCAGTGCTGGAGCTGCCTGGGTGAGGTGGCAGCTGACAATTTATGGGCTTTGGAGGGGACTTCATTAGTGGTAACCTCAGGGATCTTGGCTGGCAGGAAGTGCTGGGAGCTTGTCGTGATTGTTAAAGGAGGGCAGCAGTGACGGTGGAAAAGGTGGGTGTGCTACCAAATTCTGCCCCTGTGGCACATTCCTGCAGGTCCTTGTGTCACCGTGGTGGTGGCAGCTCCTTTCCTTGCCGGGGCTCAGGATCCTCCAAGGGGACCAAGCCCTCAGTCCCTTCCTCGCGCTCACCGGTGAAGGGAAAGGGTGGAGCACCGCTGGAAAATGAAAGGGGATAAAATCACCGCTCCTTTGGGTCTGCCCAGGGATAACCCATGCCCAAGTTCCTCTTCAAAATCTGCTTCTGACACACTGCTGCTCTCAAGAGATGACAGCTGGAGCTCAGCTCTGCCTCTTGGGACAAAACAGGCAATGCCAAGCCCCAGCACCCCAAAACCGACAGCAGGAGCATCAGCACCTCAGTGCTGACAGCAGGCAAGGGCCAAGGCCCTGCTTTGGAGCCGAGCTCTGCTCAGCAGCTGAATCAGCAAATAATTAGCAGACCCAGAGCTGGGGGATTAACATCCCTCTCCTCTCCAGCCGTCCAGTCCGGCTTAACCCTTTCATCCGAGTGCCTCTGTAGCCCCGAAGTTTTGGCGTCTCCCAAGGGGAGATGCTGCCATGGGGATGTCGCCTCTGGGACGGTACCCAGGGTGTCACAGGCGGTGTCCCCTTGCCCCATTGCTGTCCCTGTGGCAGCCACAGCCGGGGAACTGGCGCAGGGTCGGGGCGAGCCGTCAGTCCCGTGGCCGGCGGCTCGTTTGTTCACCTCCGGGCAGCCCGATGACAGCGCTTCCCTTTACTACCAGCTGCAAAAACCTGGCAGCTGATTTAGGAGAGCTCCCGGGGCCCAAAATGTAAACCGTTTTTCACCAGGAATGTATAAGCAAGCCATAAAATAGGGGATTTGAGTCTGGTCACATGGGACAGGCCTCCCATAAAATTGAAGCATTGATCTGTATTTTAGTGAGCAGCTTCGAAACTGCCCGGATGATTGAAGACCTGAGCTTTAACAAACTCTGTAATCTCCCACCATACATCTGAAGTGGCATGTTTGAAGTCCGAGGAGGAGTTATTTATATTATTTGTATAATACACGGCGAAAGGACATTAGCCACAGCTCGAGCACCAGTGGTGGGTATTGCTGCTGGGCAGAGAGGAGCAGCTCTGTGAGGCATTGATCCTTGTTGGGCTGCTCCACACGTGGGGACACGTGTGTGACAGCTGAGGTGGCCTGTCACCACAGGGTCTGGCCATGCTGCTGCACACCAGTGCCATCCTGGCTGCCCTGTGCCCTCTGGAGCTGCTGGGCTGGGATGCATGGCCCTGCCCTGCTCTCCTGATGGGCATCATGTCTTTCCTGGCATGTGTCACTCCCTTCTCAATGTCTGTCACTCCCTTCTTGATGTCCATCACCTCCTTCCCAGCAAGTGTCACCTGTTCTTGGCATGAGTCACACCCTCCACAGCTACTGTGTCACCATCACCCTGGCTTGTGTCACCCCCTTCCCGGTGAATGACATCCCCATCCTGGTATGTGTCACCCCATTTGCAGTGTGTCACATCTTCCTGGCATGCATCACACACCTTTCCCAGCATGTGTCACCCGTTTCCAGCCTGTCACCCCCTTTCCAGGATGGGTCACCCTGCTCCCAGTGTGTGCCCCCACTGTGAGTGCTGTCCAGGCTCCACTGCTCACGGAGTTCCCTCTTCTTGGCAAAGCCATGCAGGGAAAGAACCCATTGCCACCCTTTCATTTTTATAGCCCAAATTGCCCTCACCCATCAGCAACAAAAAAATTGTTGGAGAAGTATATATTTGCTATAAAAAGTGTAAATTTGGAGGTAAGCAAAGCTATTCACAAATTATAATCAAACTCTAATCAGCTCAGGCAAAGCCTGGAGTATGGGCTGAGAAAGTCCAAGTGACATTTAAAAATATGACTTGGTTCCCCATGTCTAGGAGATGTTTCCTCAGTGCCCTAAATTCACATTCCATGATTTGAAGGGACTCAGCAAAAAACGGTTAAATCTGGAAAGTGTCTCCTCCAAAACCAAACCGAACCAGTATAATTTGGATCACATAAGCACATTACAGCCTTTAAATAAAGCTTCTTGGTAGTTTTCCTACACCAAAATCTCATTATTTCCCCACTAGGTATTTTTGGGGAGTGCTGTGAAATCCAAACCAGTTAGAAAGTGTGTGGGAAAGGGAAGTTCTCAGTTTTGATGGCAGTTCCCAAAATGCTGAGCTCAGTGCAACGCCATCTGCTTCCCTACTGTGCTGGCAGAGCTCCCCGAGGGTGATGCAGAGATACCCAAAAATCCAATTTTTCTCTTTCCTGTTTCTCTCTCCTGGATTATCACTAATCACAACAATTAGTGATGTTATCATCCAAATGACCAGCAACCCCTGGAAACCCTGCAAGCCCCCCCATCATGTGAGCCACAGCTGGGGAAGGTGCACAGCTCGAGCTCAGCCCCACTGTGAGCTTCGGGGGTAGGTGGAAAACTGCAATATTCAGCCTCTAGAGAGTATTTTGTGGCAGGCAGTGCTGTGCTCCCGTGCCCTTGGCAGGACGATGGGAGGCTGTGATTACTAAATCCCTTGCCCACTTAAGGCAGGCTGGGTGCTCCAGCCCACGGCAAGGCATATTTGAAATGCTTCGGGCCAGATCCCGACTCCTGTGCTGTTCAAGCTTCCAAACGATTACCCAGGACAAAATCCTCCCCAAAATAGCCTCTGTCTGTGGCACTGAACCCATACTGTTGGGGCATCCTTGGGGTGGGCACTGCTATGCCCACGAGGGCTCTGGGGGGAAGGATAGAGGGGACAGTGGGGACAGAAGGGGCAGGGGGGCAGAGAATGCTTCATCTCATGGAGGCAGCCCCAGGCAGAAAGAGCCAGGTGAGACAGGCAGAGCTGGCTGCTCCCAGAGCTTTGGCACCCTCACAGAGGGATCCAGGCATAGAGGGGCCCAGGGGGGTCACTATGACCCTCTTGGGGAGCATTTCTTCTCCCCTGAGCGATGCTCCAGGAAACGGAGCCAGTTAACTCGGTGCCACTTAAAAGAGGGATTAAGCACACAAGGCTGATAAGGGGCTGGGAGGGTTTTTCCTGACTCCCTCCCCAGTCATCAGGAGGGGCTGGGGCTGCTGGTGGTGGGGCTGAGCAGTGGGGTGGGCAGGGTGTGCAGCCCCCTGTGCGCTCTCTTTGGGGAGAAGGTGGCAGAGCAAAGCCACAATAAATGCCCAGTGTTTCACCACATGGGGAAATTATTAGGACAGAATTTTGGCAGGGCCAGAGCGCCACTTTTACAGCCATGACTTTAACAAGCATGTGTGTGTTTGCAAGATGCCCGTTAAGTTCCCTTATCCCAGGCAAAGTGCTCCAGTTACCTGCTTGGCTTTCATGGACTGGGAAAAACTGGAAAGGACCAAGGCCATTGCTTCACCCATCCCTATGAGCAAAATTCCTCTCAGTCACTTGCTGCTTGGCCAGAGTTAAGCCTCAAACTGCATCTTTCTGGGAAATAAGACAAATCATCTCTGGGTATGAACCCTTCTGCAGGAAGGCACAGCCCAATCCTGTCCAGCCCTCCCTGCATCCCTGCAGCTGGCTGAGGGGCAGCTTTTACACCAAAACTCCCAGAGTCCTGAAGTTCTGTTTTCTGCATGAAAAATCAGCTTTTCTTAAAAAAAAAAAAAATTAAAATATTTAAGTGTGATCACTTAAAAAGGGGTGTGTGTGCATGTAAATAATTTTAAGTCAGTCTCAAGAGCTTTGCTTGCCTGACTCACGATCAGGGTTTTTTTTTTATATATCACATCAGAAAGTACTGTAAAACATACTTTCAAAGCCTCAGAGGACCTTGGCCTCCTTGGAGTATTCAAAAGCATCAATTACACGAGCATTATGGGCAGAATAGTTTGTACGAACCCTGTTAAAAAGTCAACCTGAGACTTGTGCCTCTAAATCCCCTCACTGCCCCCAGGGCTGGAACTGATTTTTGCCCGGGCTTCGGCACTAGGAAATGTTTCAGTTTAAAAAACATTGAAAAACATTAAAACCAGGCCGTATGCACTTATTATTGAGAAAATCCCACACAGATGGACTGCATTGAACCACGAGCAATTATTTTCTGCCGTTCTCATGGTTAATGAGATGATCAGAAATCCCCAGCGGCCTTCCTCTGCCTGCAGTCCCGTGTGCATCAACCTCCTCTTCTGCATCCTGGGGCTGCACAGCTCTGGCACCAGCCCCTGCCAGCCTGGGGCTCCCTGCCAGCGGGCTGAGAAGGCAGTGAAGGCAGATCCTTGGTTTTCACACTGTAAAAACCAGGTTTTTTGGTGTTGGACATGTTTGGGTGTGCGTGTGCATCAGGGACCACAGTTGGGTAGGAGTTGGTACCCTACGGCCAACCCACAGCTGAGCAGGAGCTCAAGGAAAAAAAAAAAAAAATCACTTTGTTTGCTCCTATACTAAATCAGGTTTGGTGTTATGCTGCCAGTGGGGACGTGTTTGCCCCGGTTGCCGAGCACGTCCCACTTTTGCGGGGTGGATGGATGGAGAGCCCCGGCCGCGGTTGTTTACATCCCCCGGTGCCTCCGCGCCGCCGGGGCCCTGCACACCCGGGTCCTGGTGCACACTCACTGCTCTGGCATGAGCAGAGCCCAAGGTGGCTGAGCTCTGCGCCCTTATCAGCGCCAGAGCCCTAATTACCGTCCGAACCTCTAATACCTCAGGCTTGGCCGGTACCTCGCGGCCCCAATTCCCCGAGACAGAAGCTGTTATTGTCCAGATGAGGGGTTTGAAGTCTTGCAAACACAAACCTACCCTCAAAGGGAATTTCTTTCGCTGACACTTCCCAAGACAAAGAAACATTTCTGCCTGGGTTTTGCAGATGGATCTGGCTTTTTTTTTTTCCCTCCCACCCCACCCCTCTGGATATTTGCTGGGCTGGCTGTGTCTGCTTTCAGTAAGGAAGGGATATGGGCAGGGGTCAGGACCACCACCCCAGTGTGGGGCAGGAGGGCAAACCCCACTGCCAGAGGGGCTGCAGCCTGTTTTACTGGAGTTCTGGGCTCCCTCTTACTGGGGTTGTGGGGTGGGATCCATCCCGTGGCTCTGGGGCTGTGAGCCCTGTCACTGTGGGGATGCCATGGGCTTGGGGTGGCAAACAGAGGAGTAGGGCAAGCTGTGAGCAGTTGCCAGCCAGGACAGCCAGGAGCTGCTCCAGGCTGCTTTTCACAAGTTATGGTGCTGAGAGCACTGCTTTCCCTGGTGCCATCACACAGACACAGGCTGGATGGCGCCCCAGAGACCCACTTGGCAGCCCTTTCCCAAAATTCAGTTTATAACTGGGCAATGTCTGGATCCTTTCTTTGCACCATCCACCTGCTTCCAGCAGGATGGGACACTGGCTTCTCTGGCTGGGGTTGGCTGAGCAAAAGAGTGAAGGGAAATCCTGTGGCCTTTCCGCAGTGGGAGTTAATCAAATTGTGCCTCGTTTGGGGCACAGGAGGTGAGAGCCCAGAGCAGAGCTCCTGCTGCCTGTGCTGGGCTAAGAGCAGGCTCTCATATACCAGTGGAATCAGCGATTTAAAGGAGTAATGTGATCAGATGTAGCCAGTTATTATAAAGGCCTTGGTGACTTTAATGAGGTCCTGCACAGACTGGATTACCATGGTCACTCATCCATAGTTCATTAGAGCCTGCGAAAGGGGATCCACAAGAAGTCATGAAATACGATCTCCTAATCTCCCCTAAGTAGGAGAAGCCCAGCTATAAAAAAAAAAGCCTTTTAAAAATACCCGTGAAGTGAATAAATCTCCCTTGTGCTAAAAGGCAACGACAGCAGACCCGTGAGAAGGGGATCTGCTCATGGGATGTGTTTTCCATGCACACAGTTAGAGAGACTTCATACAAGGGTGGTGTGCCTGGGAGGAGGAACAGGAGATTTTCTAATGGTTTTCTTGGGATTCCTGGGGAAAACAAATAAATAAATAATGGCTGGGAGGAGGAATAGGACAGGCAGACCTGCTGTCCCCATGGGCAGCAGTGGGCAGAGAGCCTAGAGGAGAGAGAAGAGAGCCTAGGTCTGCCCATCTTGGAGGGATGCCCAGTTTCTGGTGTCCCTCTCTGTTCCAAATGCCCTCACCCTGTCTGGTGCTGGATACATCATTTATGGGCAGTGAATGGCAGCCAGCTGGCACCTGCTCCTCTCAGGCTGTTCCCAACCAATCCCTTTCCCAGGAAAGGTGGGCTTTGCATTATCTCAGATATCCTGCCCACCAGAACAGGTTATTGGGGTGAGGATGCTTCTCTGAGCATGACACATCACCTGGTGCCTTCAGGTCATGACTGCAAGTTCCTGAGTCTGAGGACATCACTCACCTCAGCTGGCACTCTGTGGAGTGAGGTGGTGGCCCAGGGCCATTTCGGGATTAGAAGAACAAGGTATCTCCAGGGATCTGGAGGAAGTGGGATGGAGCAGCTGGGACAAAGCTGTTCCAACAGCTGGCAGTGATTTCCACAGCTGGTTCTGTTGAGATGAGCTGTGTCCAGCCCCACTCCATGGGCAATGGGAAGTGGAACACCCCTATGAATGGAAGAGAAGGCAGAGCTCCAGAAAATATGGGATGAGATCTACAACCCCTGCATTATGGTGCAGGCAGTTCTCTGAACTGAGAAACCCACATCATTTCATGGGCAAAGGAGTTGGCATGGCAGCAGAGATGCCAGAGTGGAGGGATGGCCCTACAGGACTGCCCAAGCAGGACATGCAAAGAGAAACCCTGAGAAGATTCCCTGCCCACTATAAACTACCCCAGCCCTTGTCAGGGAGAGCATTCAGTAAGCAATTAAGTGAAGACTTTATTAATTCTGCTGCAGCTGGGACTGCTCAGGGGCTTAACCTGAAGCATGTGCTCCTCTGGCTGAGGGTCTTAATGCACTCAGTGAACATCTGGATACGGCCTGCCCCTTCCAGACCTTTCTTCTCTCCACGGGCAGCCGGGTTATCTGGAAGGGAAGGAAACCTGAACGCCGATTATGTCCTCCAGGGCAGCTCTCATTCCTCAGCCAGCCCAAGGGACAATTTGGCAGAAAGGAGCGTCGCACAAAGGAATGTCCCGTGATGGACGGCGCTTAATGGGACACCTCCACGTGCACCCCTGGCCACGGTTGCAAATCCTGAACTGTCCCCAGCAGCCTCCTGGCATGGAGAGGTGATGGTGAGGCTGAAGGATGTCCACACTCACCCTCACAGCGTGGTGGATGCTTTCCCTGCAGACACCTCTGCGCAGGCACTGGTACCTCTGGACGCGCAGGCTCTGCAGACTCCAAATGCCGAGAAATGTTTGACAGAGCAGCATACATATTCCAAACATTGTTTGATTCATGTTTTAAAGTCTCACTTGCAAGCATACTTCCCCAGCTCAGACATCAATCACTGCAAATATGTTCTTATAAACAAAGCAACACAGACTGACTGTCTCTTCCACCCTTGCCATGCGCAGGTCACTGGGCAGCACCCTGGGGAGAGGAGCTTCCCAGCACATCTGAGCCCCCCTTGGAGGACACCAGCACAGGTAGCTGAGGAAGAGCAATGGGAAACCTGTTACCTGTGGCACAGTCCCATCCAAGGATATGTATCCCAAAGGAAGGCAGCTGAGTCCATCACTGTGCTGGGAATGACTCGCTCCTGCTGCACAGCCCCTGCGCAAGGGTGCCCATCCTCGAGGTTACAGCTGTCCCTTCATCTCCTCATCTCACTCCATGCCCCACCCAAACAGACATCTCTGCCACTGCGGGGATGAGATTTCCCAGGCAGGGACAGGGGATGAAGTTCCTGATGGTCAGGATGAAGTATTTTCCAGCATGTGGGATTCCTGCATGCAGCTGCACTCTTACATGGACAATGAGAGCAGAGGTGTAACTTCATTTTATGTTTTAACTCTGAATGTCTGACTACCACATCTAATATCTCAAGAGACTGCCCCCCGCCCCCAGCATTAGGGACCTGCTATGGGCATGGGAGTGTCATAGCTGGCTGCTCCCCACGGTCACTGCACTGTCACCACCAGAGTTTCCCTGTCCCACTGCCTGCAGGGACATGGTGAGGAGCTGGGTCATGGTTGTACCTCCTTCCTCTGCTACTGTGGACATCCCAGACCCCACATGCCCCAGCCCTTGCTACCCCACAGCAGGGACCCCAAAGTACATGCAGTTCTGGGGCCACCCCTGCCACCAACTGGGCACCCCAAGAATCCAGACAAAAGTGGTGAGACATGACAGAGATGGTGGAAAAAAATGTCTGATCCAAATTCATGGGGTTTGGAGACTTTTTAAAGCAAACTCCCTTTCTTTAGGACACTCCAGCAAAGTTCAGGATCCTGTTGGTAGGTGACTCTCTCACTTCTCAGCCCTCTGTTTAGGAAAAATAAATAGGAAAGAATCCAGAGGCGGTGCTTTCCTCCTGCTCTGTGAGATGGATCAGCGCTTGCCACTGCAGGAAAACTGTCCCACTGTGATCTAACCCAGTGCTTTGTCCTGAAATGCTCTGCCACAGCTGAATACATGACTCCTCTGGAGCAGGGTGACACATTCCAGCCCCAGACAGTGACACTGACAGATGCAATCAGCCTGCAAGGTTTAATGGGAACATGGTGCTGGTGGAGCCGGCAGCAGGAAATTTATGAGGAATTTGTGAGAGGAAGAGGAAAAGAAGCAGCGTTTGCTGATGCACGAGGGAGGAAGATCCCAACAGGGCAGCAGCTGAGCCATGGCCTGGTGGCATTTACTGGGGGCAATTTGGTGGCAGGATGCTGGTCGTGGGGAGGGAACAGCAGCATGGTGGGACTAGAATGAGGGTCCTGGCCCTCAGCCATAAAAAGAGCAATTGGGAGGAACCTCTGTGACCATCTCCTGCATGGGAAATGATGAGCCCTGTGTCCCACCACAACCCCTAAATTGAGTTAACCCCATCCTGCTGCCAAGCTTACCCAAAGCTGCTTTTTCAGAACAGCAATGCTCTTTCTGCCAGGTTTTGCAGGCTCAAACTCTCCCAGGTCAGGAGCTACATCTAACAGGTCACTGGGGCTCATCCAGCCCCAGGCTGAACAACAAACTGCTGATGGGAACCTGGTCACTGCCTAAGCTCCCTATTTCAGCCAAAGCACTAAGGCCAGGGAGATTTGGGACGTGTACATCTCAGGTTTTCCTCCTCCACTCTTGCCCTGCACTCCTGTCAGTCGGACAGAGGGTCAGTATCAGTCTCCATCTCTCCTGACTCAGCCCAACACCAGCTGCGATGGCCTGAGATAGCAGCAAGTGGCTCAGCCATAGGGCTCCGGGGGCAATTAGAGAGGAGACAGCTCCTGCCTGCACCCAGCTCCTTCCCACACCTCAGGGCAGGGTTTGAAGCCTCTGGAACCTGCTGGGATGATCGAGGGGCTGCATGCTTTGGCATTCTTCCCCACAGAGGGGTGACGAGGGCAGTCCCACCACAGCTCCCACAGCCAGCGTGGTCTGACAAGGCTGTGAGGAGGGAAGGAGAGGGGAAAAAATGTCTCACTGCTGTAAGGAGATTTACTGGGTTTGTTATCAGCACAGGAAGAGCCAGAGCTTAGGGGCAAATGGGAGATGCTTTGCCTATTGCGGTATTTTTTCCTACTGTGCTCTGAGCCGGCTCATGCGGCACAGGCGGGCGGCACACTCGGCTCCACTGATCCCTTTCCAGCAAGCTCCATGTGAGCCCTGTCACCTCCAGCTTTCTGCTTGCAAAGACAGGGGCTGCTCAGAGCCCAGAGCACCCGTGTTCATTTAAAAAGTGTTTTGTGTTTATGTGCCGGCGTCCATAAGCCCAGCACAGCCGCTGGTGTGGCTGTGTGCTGCAGCCCAGCTCACCTGGCTGGTGGCTGCTCTCCTCATCCACACATTTGGGTCTCAGCAGCTGCTTTTTACCTGGAATGGGGTTTGTAACCACAGCCAGGACCAAGAGATGGGTGGTCGTGGGGGCTTTTGTGGGGCTTCCTGATTCTGCTGCCTGCATGCACCTCACACCATTGTCACCACACCACTCCAGGGTTGCATCCTGGGACTCATTTCCATAAGATCTCAAGGCTGTGGAAGGTTGAGAATGAGGGGTTTTTTCCCAGGTGAGAAGCAGGGTTATGCTTTGTGCTTATTTGAAGCCCCTACAAATACCCAGGGGAGAACATGTGTGCTGGGGAGCCAGTGCATTTTAGGGGGCACATTTAGATACATGTGGGAGAGGGGGAGAAACTACTTCCTCATCCTACAGACTGCATAATAGCATCCATGGAATTAAAACAAGGTCTGAGCGAGAGAAATGCACCCACAAAGGCCTTTATCTGACAGAATCAGAGCTCAGCAGTGGTGAGGGAAGCAGCGTGCAGCTCGCAGGAGACCCAGCCCATCTAGAGTTTCAGCTCTGGTTAATGACACAGCAAATCGAGCCTGTCATCTTTAGACATGATGTTTCTTGTCCTTTCAGCCCAAGAAAACAACCACCACCCTCTAAAACTGAAGTTTCACAGCGGTGTAGCCCCTTCTCCCCCATCCCCTCCAGAAGAAAGGCAGGGGCAGCAGGTATTGGGGTGAGAGGAGCAGCACTGGGGGCTCACCACCCTCCACCCCACAATTTCAGCATCACACTGAGCAGATGAGGCTGGACCAGCTTCCTCCTAGAGAGCCACAGTGAGGTGGAGTTGCCATCCAGAGGATCCCTGTTCCCCCCATAAACTGGCAGGTTCAGGCAAATCCATAAGGAGCAACTTTTCCCTAATTCTGTGGGTGTTGGGCTCATGGCAGGGCTTCACCAGGCTGGGCTTGCTGCACAGGAGGGGAAGCTGCATGGCAAAACTTCATTGCAAAGACCCTGGGATTCAAATATTTGTGCCTAAATCACAGACTGATGCCTCTAGCAGAAAAAGCAGCACCATATATATATATATATACATACACACACATATATATACAGACACATATATATCTATACATATACATATACACATATACATATATACACACTATATATGTTTCTTTATATTTACAACTACAGTTGTAATTATATTTGTACTTACTTTTTTAAATATATATTCAAACATTGATTTATATATGCAAGTATATTCTTATAATATATATAAATACTGTATCAGGATTGCTGGTGTGTGTATATTGCTGGCTTAGGAATTATGGAAATTACTGGATTCTTTTTAGGAAAAAAAATCCTGATTTTTTTGCTCTAGGTATAACATGGAGTATGTTAAAAAAAACAAAAAACAACTTTAAGAAGAGCTTTAACACCTTGTTGGAAAATGAGTTTTGTTTGTCCCAGGGTGAGTGTTCTCAGCTCCTGCATATGATGGGCCTTTCAGAGAGCCCACAGGAGCTCTGGGGCACAATCAGAGTGGGGCTGAATGATGGTACAAAATCCCTCCCTGCCAGAACTCACCCTGATGGAAAATGCACTGTGCTGAAGGCAGGGACACTCCAGCAGCTGGGACAATCAGCAGTGAAGTGCTGGTGGTGGCCATCACCTTGCCAGCACCCACCAGCTTTGTCCTTGTCCCACAGAACATCCCTGGAGCCGCTGCCCCGCCAGCGCGGCGGATTTCACAACATTTCCCCAGGAGTGTTTGGATTTACCGTGTAAAACAAACCACTTTTGTCCAAACAAGATGCTTCTTGCAGAGATGGCTATTTTGGGTTGGGTGTTTTTTATTTTAATGGCCTTTCAAAGAGCAGAACTGGTTTGCACGAAGCTGCTCCAAATGTTTCCAAGCAAAAGTTTAAGAGGAAACTGGAGTTTCACTTAAGCGTGTTTTAATGAGGAAGGCTCGTTTTTCCTTCATGTTCCCTGCTCTTCTTGGAAAACCAGGAGCCAAGAGAAGAAAGGTCTTCAGCTCGCAGCAAACGATTTTGTTTCAGTTTTGAGAAGTAGGGAGGGATCAGCATTTTTATGGGAGCAGTTTATTTCCTTCCAATAAGCTCCATTTCAGACAGTTTTTTTCCTCCAGAGCATGTTAGGAGGAGCCACATATTTACTGTGTATATTGATATACAATAAAAGCGTTATTCTTTGGAGGTCTGGATTCACTTTTTATAGCATGGCCCCATCCTGTGACTCCCTGGATGCAGGGAGGTACAATATCTGTGGTGACACCATGGACCATACTGACAAAAGGACACTCAGTGTCTCTGTGCCTTTTTACCTCAAAATCTCTCCACTTTCCCCCATGCCTATGAAGGCAACAGCACAGTCATGCTGGGTGCTGGATCTCAGTTTGAGATGGGAAATAATGAGCTCCAGGGAGGCTTCTGCCACCTCCCATTTATAAAACAGTGGAAAAAGGGGTGGGAAAAAGCACTAAAATTATTTAAGACCCCCAACTCCCAAATAATTTTCTGTTGCAAAAAGAAAAAGTATTAACAGATGCTTGTTAATTTTTAAAATCATCTCAATCTGCAAAAAACCCAACCTTGGAAAACCCATCTTGAGAGTCTTCCTGTAATGGCTGGCCTGGCAGCTCCACAGACATCTCAGGATGCAGTGGGGGGAACCAAGGAGAAATCAGTCCCTCTGCTCCCATGGAAGTGAGAAGTAACTCCTGCACCTGAGCAGAGAGAAAACCTGGAATTTTGAGAGACTTGAGTATAACCAAGATAATAAGGCACCATTAATTGTCCTCATTGTCCTACCCTGGCACAGTTGGGAAGGCATAGCCAGACCTGCCATGAGACACTGTGTGATGAGAACTGGAATTGCCCTGAAAATCTTAGAGACAAAATGAATTTAAAAACCCCTGTGGATCCACACAGAGAGTAAGGTGGGAAGCAGGGATACCAGGACATGGTCCCACCACAGGGAAACGTGGACAGGATGCTGTTCCCTGGTTCCCTGGCTCTGGCTGCTCTGCAGTGCCAGCACATCACACTGAGCCTGTGACAGAGCAGAGCCCTGTCAAAAGCATCTCAACCTATTTTGGTGGTCTGGGCCCCTGTCAGCAGCCTTTTCCCACCACAAAGCCAATTACCTGCAGTGTCATACAAACATGGTGCAGAACAGGAGCTCACCCACTGAGCCAGGTCAGTCCTTGTGCCAGCCACAGTAGCAATGGGACAGGAGGGAAGGCCCTCTTTCAAGGAATGTGGGATGGTGGTGTAAGCAGGGACCAGGGAAATCCCTCATGCACACGTGGTGTCGTATTACCTGGGGTTGGAAGGTTTCTGAGCTCCTGGAGTTGGAAGGAGTGGGAAGAGAAGTCCCCACAGTGGCACTACCAGGATTAGTGGAGAGCAGGGGGAGAGGGAGAAAGGCACATCTCATGTCATGGCCCACCTCCCTTTCCCCACCAGCACACAGGAGATGACCCAAACCTGCACTAACATCTGACCAAGGGAACGACTGGAAGCAGCAAGTCCAGCTCTGCCCACCCAGACCCAGCAGTTTGTCTCCAGCTATGCCCCAAACCAGATGCTTTTGACGAAGACGCCAGGAGCTGCCTTAATAAGCGCTTATGCAATCCTTCTCGGCAGAGGAAATGTCTTTCCCAATCCCCAGCCATTAGCAGTTGGCTGATGCCCTGGAGCAGGACATTTTAGAGCCCTTGTAAATTTGCTTCAGGAGTGGAAAGTGGTTCGAGGAGGGAAAGGCACTGGTTTTTGTCAGGGACCTGAATCATCTGGGAGCTCTTCTCCACTACTCCCCATGAGTGGGGAGTTGCCACCACGAGCCAGCAGCCAAAGCCTGCCCTGAGCCAGGAGATCAAGGATGGGAGAGTGACAGTGGCAGCTTGTACCCGAGGTTTTGGAGATCGGTGTTTGTCTCAGCAAGGAATCTGAGTGGGGAAAGAAGAGGTTTTAGGGTAGGAGCATCACTCCTGATTCAGTGCAAAACTTCTTTCAAGAAGAAAAGTCAACCAGGGAGCAACTGGAGCCACTCTCCATACACGTGGCTCACCTGGGCTACCAGCCAGAGCTCATGGACTGGGTTTTTCTGTCATCTCCAATTACGTGTCTATGACAGGTAACATAATATAAATAGAAATTCCCCTTATGGCAGGTGGAGCCTCCTTCCACTGTTTTCCATGAATCAGATGAGGGAACAGCTCTGTTTTAAGTGAGACTCAGGGCACCCATGCCAGCCTAGAGCAATTATTTTGGGGCTGCTGTTACCTTCCCTTTACCTATTGTTCACATGCAAACCTAATTGCAAATTGACATGAGCCGTCTTTGAGGAGCTGCTGCTCCATCAGCACAATGAGCCATTGTTGAAATGGCTGCAGCAATTTTCCAGGTTAATTTATGGCCGCCACACCCCATTAGCAGCAATAAATGTGGAGCCCGGTTTTGCCGAAATTGTGAGTTATGATTTTTCAAATAAATACATTTTCCTATAAACCAGCTCTCTGTTTAGTTTGAATGTTCCTCACAGACACATCCATCTACATAAAATACACAGGAGAGGAAGCTGAGCTGTGACTTTGCTCTGATGACATAAAAACTTTTGTAAACACAATGTCACTTACAGTACTAGCAAAGAGAGAGCCCAAAAAATAAACAGCGAGTGCCTGGCCCATCCCTTCAGGAGCACATGGAAAATTTAGTATTTTTTTCCGTAAAGCTTTGTTTTCCTTTTGATTTATCCACGCGAGGCAGTGGCTGTTGGGGCCATAAATAGATGGTGTTTCTTGAGGGGCAATGGTTGCAGCCATCCTGTGTGTCGCCGTAGGGGCGGCACGGGAGGGGTGTGGCCAGAGAAGATGCTGTGGGTTGCTGCTGGGAACAGGAACATCCAGGCACAGCCTTGTCTTCCCCCCCAATTCCTCCTGCTCCTTCCATGGGGCTCTGACAGACTGAACCCCACTTGGAGCTGCTCCTGTGGTGCTGATGCAGGATCAAGCAGCTCGGTGATGCAGTCTGGGGGACTCAGGCAGTGTGTGGGCACAGGAGAGCACAGGCACCAGCAAGTATGAGCTCTGCTGCACCCCAGCACCCCCTATGAAACCCATCCTGGCACAGCAGAACATGTGTGGCAAACCCTGCTGGGGAGGAGGGATGCCCTGAGTGGGCTTTTGCAGCCCAGCCTTGGCTGCGACCCCAGAGCTGAGTTGGTTGCTGGTCAAACTGACTTGATTCCATCCACTTCTGCAGGTTCTCTTGCTCCTCACATTGCCAGGAGGAAAATGATCCCCCAGAGCAGCTCTCTGCAGCTCTCCTTGAAGCAGACTCTGCTCATGCCTCAGTTTCCCAAGGGTTTTTTTGCCACCGTCCCCCGAGGCCTCTGACAGCAGAACTGTTAGGAAGGTGCTGAGTGATTATTATTGCATTATTTCAGGCAAGTGCTATAAATACCCAGGGGCACCTTTAGACACAACCCAGCTGCCCAGGGGAGCTGGCTCAGCCCTGCTCTGCGCCTGCAGTGGCTGAGGAGGGGATCCAGGGCAGTGGCTGAGTGAGGAGGTACCCTGGACATACCTAATGGGGGACACAGTGTGGGGCTGTGGGGTGACAGGGCTGGGGACCCTCCTGGGTGCACCCTGAGCCTTCAGTGGAGCTCAGGGTGGGGGGGATGTGGGTGCAGCAGGGTGCCGGGACGCTGCAGGGAGACGCTAACAGGGAAGACAAGAGGAATATTTTACGGGGCTGCAATGTAAACAGAGCTGGAGCAGAGCCCCTTTTTATGGAGTCCCTGTCCTGCCAGGGCATCTGCCAAGGCCCTGATTTACGCTCCTATTTAGATAAGGGAGCCGGAGGGGGGGAGCAGAGCTGGCGTCAAAGTCACAGGACAGCCGGGGCTGCCGCTCGCTGGGCGCTGATAAGGAGGTGGCGGAGGGGCCAGGGCCAAAACCCCAGCTCCCGTCCCAGAAATGGGGATGGATGCAGAGCTTGGTGCCTCCTGCCGGGTTTGGGGTGCTGGGGTTCACAGAGACCTGGGATAACCTCACTCCCAACATGCAGCATTGGCCCCCTCACCATCACCTGGCCATGAGGGCAGGAAATCTTTCTCTGCGAAGGATTTGAAGGAAAACAGGTGGAGAGAAATGTGGTTCCTCCTGCCATGCCAGCCGTAAATCACCTAATCCAAACTGCTCGGCGTTTTCTCCCCAATGCAAGTGGGGAGATGTGAAATTAAAGAAAATCACCAAAAGTTTGAGAAGTGCTAAATTTGGACGCCATGACAAAGGCAGTCTGGTTTGATTTAGAAGGTGTCGGCATGAAAAGGGCTCTGGTTTTATTATTTTATTAAAACACGAAAGATTAGAATGGTTTTCCAAAGGAAAATCAACCCTCTGGTCCCACTATTTGCTCAGCTGAGCATTTCTAAACTCTGCAGGGTCCAGGGACCTCCATCAGGGGGTGGATTAAGGAAGATAATGCCCGGGCTGGGGCTGGACTTACCTGGCTTGGCAGCTGGAGGTGACTCTGGTGCACGGCTCAAGGCGACAGCTCCCAGCTGGATGTGGCTGTAAGTGGCCTGTGCAATGCAGGGCTATGGGGATGAAAGGGCTATTTTTGGGATGTATTTCTAGAGCTGGGGCTGGGTGGCCCAGGCTCTAACCTGGCAGTTTGCAGGACTGGGGAGAAGCTCAGCGAGGAACCTGCACGGTTGGTAAGAGGATCAGAGCTCCACAGGTGATGCTCTGCCAGCATGAGGGGGTGAGGCATGAAGTGAGACCCCTGAACTCCTCCCAGGTGGGCACTGGCTCCCATCAGCTCTGAGCCGGGCTCGGGGATCCCACCCAACCACGGCTGTTCTGGAGGAAATCGGGGACACGACGCCCTACCCTACCCGAGGCCTGGCTCTAACAGGAGAGTAATCACTAGCAAATGTTCGCAGGGCGCTTGTTTAAAGGGGGTGGGGAAGCGGGGTCTTTGCAGCAGTAGAGAACAAAGCGGGGGGGAACAAAGCTGGGCAGATCCGGCACGGCCGCTCCCCCCCAGCCGCCGGGGCCCGGCAGAACCGGAGACCCGTTTGCACCCACCCCGGCCCCCCCAGCCTCCTGCCTTTGCAACTCGCCTTGTAACAACTAACGATGGAAAATCCGAGGCATTTAAGTGGCTCCCGAATCCGCCCGGGAACCGTGATTGAGAGAAGTCAAATAAAATTTGTCATCTTTAAAATGCAGGAGGACGTTAATGGTGTGTTAGCCCGGATGATTAATACAAGCGCCTGCAAACAACCCTCCAACGTTTCCACCCTCCGCTGCAAGATGAATCGCTGGAAAGCGCCGTTAATCGCTAACATACCTTGGGCCCAAAGCCCCTTCCTGCCCCGCCGTGCTGTGATCACCACTGCCGTGCCCAGCCTGTCCTCACTGGGAGCCACTGCAGCGAGAGCAATGTCACCCAGCAGGGTGAAGCCCGGGCTTTGGGAGAAACCCTCCTGGGGATCTGTTCTCGTGGGTGCAGGGGCGAGCAGGATGTGATGTCCACTTGGGTTTGGGGCTGTGGTGAAGCACAAGATCTGAACCCCAGTGGGTCCCCCCAGCCCTTTTGTGGCCTGGCTGAGACAGGGAAACACAGGGCAGGTCCCTATTGTAAATACGTTTATGTGCATGGACAGCATCATTTTTATATATTTACGTCTCTATGCAGTGTCTGTGCACGGGTGAGCAGCACACACACGTGTGCTTATAACCATGTGTGTGATAGCTGTGTGTGCCACACGCGTGTGTGTGTCATGTAATGACATTGTGTGGCACACCCGTGCTGCTGGTGTATGTAACATGCTCGGGTGCACATATGTGATGTGTTTGTGGAGTGTGTGTACAGCACAGAGGGTTGTGTGGTGCACGCAGCATCTTCGTGGTGCTTGTGGGACCCGTGTGAGCAGCAGTGCACGGTGTAACCAACACAAGTGCAGTGTGGGTTTGTGCACCCTGCCTTGTACAGCGTGCAGGGCACATCCCTGTGTCGCTGTGCAACGCACGGAACAGGCTGGGCCAGGAGCCCCGTGTGCAGGGAGAGAGCCCACCGCCCATCCCTGCCTGCCCCAACCGCAGGGGTGACCAGCCCGCCTCACTCCGATACCTTCGCCCCCTTTTCTC
This sequence comes from Sterrhoptilus dennistouni, assembly GCA_013397095.1. Classification (NCBI taxonomy): domain Eukaryota; kingdom Metazoa; phylum Chordata; class Aves; order Passeriformes; family Zosteropidae; genus Sterrhoptilus; species Sterrhoptilus dennistouni. Next base: position 665,283 of record VWZU01017213.1, on the reverse strand, counting down.
CCCATCCCCCGGCTCCGAGCGCGGCCCCGCACTGCCCGCCGCGCTCCGCTCCCACGGCCCCGAGCCTGTCCCGGGTGGGGACTCGGCCTTTGGGAACAGAGAAGCCGGGTCACTGCGGCCC
>VWZU01017213.1:644171-660232 GCA_013397095.1 Sterrhoptilus dennistouni | reverse complement strand
AAAAAAAAAAAAAAGAAGGGTGTGGGGGGAGAAAGAAACACCCAGACCCAGACACCCGATCATCCATGAGCAGTGTCCAGGCTGCAGGCTGGATTTGCCAGCTCTCAAAACAGCTGCTGGGTTCAGGCAGACAGCGCAACCCTGAGCAAAAAACGCCCAGGGACGGAGCAAAGGAGAGGGTGGTGTAATGACACTGAGAGATGCGAAGAAAAATAAATGTTAATAGTTTCAGGTGGGTTGTTAGGGCAGCTCAGCTGTGATGCTGCTGTCCCGTGTTTCTCGGGAGGAACACGGAAATGTCCCAGCCCGGAATGAGAGGCACAGCCGGTCCCCAGCCCTCGCAGGGACTCCCTCGAGGTCGTCCCGAAGGTCACGGCCAGGGCCAGGGCTGCTGCCTCCCGTCAGGGGCCCCTCTGGGCCGGTGACACAGGGCTGGGGGAGGCACCCGGACACCAGAGTGGCAGGAGCCCCACCTCTGCCTGTGCTCTGCGGAGCCCAAAGGGGCAGCAGGGATGGCTAGGGATAGAAGGATGGGATGGGGCTGGATGGGATGTCGCCTCTTGCTTCGGCAAACAGGGCAGCGAGGGCAGCCTCATGCCAGGGGTACCCCCAGTCCCTGCCCCCTACCCCACCCCACGCCCCACTAATTACCGCTCTTAAGGAAGCGCCTGGGAGTTGTGGCCATTTAAGGTAGCCCCAGCCCCTCTGAGTAAGGGTAATTGGGCCATAATTTGTTTTCGGTGTCAAGATGGCGTCAAAGATAAGACAAAAATCTCCAGGTTTGGGGGCTAAAGAGACAGGAGAAATCCTGACCCGGGGCCGACCTCGGAGGAATGGCCACAAGCCCCAGTGACTCACATGGCAGGTGAAAGATTTACTGCCAGGGGAGCTTTTTGATCCTCTCCCAACACTCGGAGCCTCTCAGGCCAGTTGCTGGCTCCTAAGTCAGACTGTCTCCTGGGAGCGCCGCTCAGGTGGGAAGGTTTTCTGTCCACCGAGGCCCCGCCCAGCTGCAAAGTTCATGACACTCGATGGTTCTTCCCCAAATCTCCACGCTCCTGGAGTCCCGTGATCCTGAGACCCATCTAGAGAGAAGATGCATTTCTAATCCATCTCTAGAAATTATGTCCAAGCACAGGAAGACTCTGCAGCCATAAGGTAGATGAATGCTAACTTTTTTTTTTTTTTTTTTTTTTTTTTTTTTTTTTTTTACTTTATTGCTTTTATTTTACTTTCTAAACCAAATCGAAACTCTCTGGGTTTTCACCGCTATGGCAGTTCCTGCTTGGCTTTGAGCTCTGCCCGGGATATTTTCCATGCAGCCGCCTTTGTTGGGAAAAGACCAAGAATCCTGCACCTTGGGCCAACCTTCCCAAGACCATCCTTCAAACAATGGACAAACTCATCATCCATCCCACGTCCCTACATCTCCAAAGCCAAACTGCATTGCTCCTTTACTCCATGAAAGCTCTTTTTCCAGTGCATTGGGAGACCTACAGTTTCCTGCAGGATCACCTGCTCTTGTCCTGCCCCACGGTGGAGCAATGCCCGTGGCAAACACCTTCTCTGGCAGTGCTGACACTTTGCTGCCAATTTCCCAGTGATCTCCTATGACATCTCAGCACAGCCCTCAGGTGAGGGTGGGTGGTGTGGGGTGGCACAGCAGCCCACCTGTGTCTCATGCAGCAGCTGGATTTAAAGCCCAGGATGGAAGGACTGGCAGAGGACCAGTGCTGTACAGCTCAGGGCAGGGGGTGAAACCATCCAGGCACTTTGCCCAGCAGCACTTGGTGACACTCCTGTGATGCTGGATGAGCTCTGTCTCTCCTGATTACTCCAAAGCTGAAGTGCAATAAAAAACCTGGAGATGCTGCAGCTCCAGGAACCAGATCAGAGGGGCCAAGGAGCCAGATGGAGCTTCTGGCTCCTGGATCACGAGTGGGAAGCACAGGCTGGGAGGAGGGTGTGCACTGGTGAGAGGGGAGTAAGAGGCAGTTACCCAAGAGCAGAAGGATTGCAGAGCTATAGCACATGCTTGGAGCCTCACTGAGCCCTTGTGACAGATCCCCAAGGCAGGGAAGGCCCTTCTTGCTGTTTCCTTTTTATTTTGTGTGAGGAATTCAGGTCCTGACCACCCTGAAAGACTTTACAGTAACCAGAGAAGTAGGGGAATTTATGGCATCACCAGCAGCTGAAAGCTGAGGGATTGAGAGGAAAAGTGTTTTGTTTTTTTTTCTTCTTCTGCCTCAAACTGCAGCTACCTTGACAAAATTGTCATGGCCTGTGACTGACCTGCAGGAGCAGCTGAAAGGAAAGCAAGGGCCAGAGCAGGCTGGTGTAACTGCCATGGCCAGGAGCTCCTTCCCAAACTGAGACATGAGAAGGAGTTACTAGTTTGAGTTAGTGCACAAAGCTTGCAGGAACCCTGAAACTCCCTCCTCTGCTCACCTGGCCTTCCTCCCAGGCCTGGCTGCTGGGCTGGGTGCAGGAGCTGCTGAGAACACAGACACCAAAGTGAGTGCAAAGGAGCTGGATACAACAGGCTTTGCCCACACAGGTGTCAGGGCCAGGAAGAAACCCAGGACTTATGGGGTGCCTACCCATCACTCTGCTCTCTGGCAGTCCATAGCTGTGGTAGGAGAAACAGCAGAGCCACCCAGCTACCTGACAGTTCCCTCTTCCCCACAGCATCAGAGTGTTCCTGCTGAAGGTGCTGTGGTGATCACGGAGCACTTCCTGCAACACGTAAAGGGAACAGATCTTGGAGGAAGATCCAAAGCCAATTAAGTAAAAGCACACTGGGGGGTTTTCAGGTACTTAGGAAAGAGGCCAGTACTGCCTGCAAGGATACGAGATGTGAAATGGACTCCAGCTCCTGGGAAAGTGAGACTGAGTGCTGGTGGAGCTGTGCAGTTATCCCTTATTGGACAGAGGAAAAATTTTAAAAAGAAAAAAAAAAAAAAAGAAAAAAAAAATAAAGCAAGCAAACCCTTAGTCTCTCCCCTCCACGCTCCTCCTGCACAGCCACATCTTTAAGACACAAAACCATTAAATCCACATTCACATTTTTCCCGGGTCCTCTGTGCTGCCCTTTCTGCTGGGGAGTGGGGAATCAAGGCCTGGTTTCCATCAAGGCTGCAAGGCGGGTGCAGGACGGCTCACGCAGAGGATCGGACGTGTTCAATTTCAATGTCCAACCAGGAAAAAAACCTCAAAACCCAAACAAACCGTTTTTATGATCTCCACATCCCAGCAGAGCATAATCCTGCTTCCGGTCTCTGACAGGGGCAGGCAGCTCCTGCCAAGGACGCATCTTCGGGATGGGGACACGGCCCCGGTGCCCCCGGCAGCTGCCCTGGGCTCGGAGGGGCAGCGATCCCCCCCGGGGTTCCTGAGCTAACACTGCCCTCGCACGGCAGCCAGGAGTGCAGAGAGGGACGAGCAGTTCTCTCTGCCCGTCAGATCAATCTGCTGCTTCATTTGTTTGGCAGTGTGAGCATGGTAAGAAGACTGAGCAGATTCTGCCTCGGTTTCGAGCTTGAAATCTTCTGTGGGTTTCTCGGTAGGGAGCAAACGTGAGATTAAGTAACATTATTCATTACTCTATACAGATAGCAGACTAACTGGTGGTTTATTTCTATCACAGGTTTCCATTATACTCTCTTGTACTAAAGTCAGCACCTACACAACAGGTTGCTGCTTACAGCTGTCCTCCTTTAGCCCTGCTGCCTCTCCTTCTCACTGTGCTGGCAGAAGAGCCTCCCTCATCAATTTGGGGATGCAAATGACAACGTTTTCCCTTTCCAGTGGGGGTATGGTGCCCTTGTCCGCACCTGAAGACTCCCCTGACACCTCCTAAAAACCCTTGACAGCACACAGGATGTGTGACATGATCCACCTTGGCTCCTTGTTCCATGGTGCCCACCTGTGCCACCTCTGGTCTTGCCTTCCTCAACTGAGAGCTCCCTGAGGCAGGCACATCCTCCTGTAGTACAGCAGCATGTTCCAAAATTATCCTGCTTCTTTAAGGCCTCGAGACACACCCACAAAGGCAGCACTGGGGACACTGGGATCTGTTTTAAGTGTAAAGCTTTCAACATCTGATCATCCTCCTCTGTGAGAACCCAAGTGTGTGAAAAGCTACACCACAACTTCTTCCCTGGCTAAAAATCAAGGCTAAAAGCACGACTCAAAGAGTGCCAGCAGAGCCTTTAAAAACACCATGACAGAGTTCAAATGAACAAGTACTCAAGTCCCAGGTTTTTTTCACTTGCTTCCTCAGTGCAGCAAAATAGTGTAACACCTTTGCCTGTAAGGCTGATGGTCAGGAGGAATATCAGAAAAAGAAATGAAACAAAGCATTTCATGGGAAAGGATCTTCAATGTTGGGATGTTCCATGTCATTACTGCTCTGGAGCTGTGCCCACTTTGTCAGCTGGGTGTGCAGGTTTGACTCTGGACAACAGGAGCTATAAATCATACATGAAATGAAGCCAGGGATGTGCCTGAGAAAGGAGCAAAAGCACAGGGTTGAACTAGACATAAAGAAGATTCATTAGGAAACATGAATCAAATGAGAAGCTGCACATGACAGACTCTTCATGATACAGGAGGGGAGGAATTCCCATTATAGAAAAGCCCAACACTCCCCAAAATGCACAGGCATGTGGCTCTTCATCAGCCTCCATCTTTCTTCCAAGTTGTCTTTTTGTTGCATTCAAAAGACTCCACGAATTGCACCTGTGCAACCCACATGGGTTTGTCGGAAAATATCCCATCACCTGAGATTTCTACTGCAGGCTTGGCATTCCCACTGAGCAGTGCCATTCTCTGCTCCATGTCTGCAGTGTTTTCAGCCCTGGGGAGCTGGGTGGGAAAAGGCAGTGAATCTGGCACAAATCATCCACATAAAGCAGAACTCCTCCGCTCTGGAACCATCAGTGCTGAGGGCAGAAAGGCAAACAAGGGAATGTGGGCCTGGTTGCTAGATAGATCATTTATTAAAGTGAAATTCAGAATTTTATCTTTGTCAGACAGTACAGAGTTAAAGTCTCGTACACAGTGGAAGCAGGACATTTCCTACACCTCAGAGAAATGAGTTCTACAGTTTTTGCTATAAGTTACTAAGTTGCTTTAACAATACACAGCTATATTACACAGTTAAAAATACAAGGTGTTCAAAACATTTGGCATAAGATCAGCACAACACATGGAGGCCAGAAACAGAAGAGGGAACACAGTTTTCTCTCCCAGTAAGCCTGCCAAAAGACTCCAGACCATTCTGCAAGTTACCTGCTACCCATCTCTCCTGCAGAAGCTGTGGAGCAGAGGTGTGGGTAGGACAGGAATAAACCCAGCCCTGGTAAGGCTCAGCTAAGCCAGAGGCTCCTGGAGCCTGCTGATGTACAGGATGACCAGCAGAGCTGCTTACAAGCAAAGTTCAGATTTAAGGCAGGAGCCTCCCCCTCTCCCCACACTTTGTTCAAGCATTTAGTTCATCCCAAACAGATGTGTTCACAAGCAAGTCAAAAACACAAGGCCAGAGATAGCTGTGAAAAGTGCAAGGAGTATCTTACATCCTAAAAGTTCATTTGCACGTTGAAAGTGGAAAATGAGAACTCCCTAACTTTATAAGCTAGAGATGGTTAAAGGGCATCAGTGACACGAGGAGTGAGGCATCAATAACATTCCTTCACCTTTGGGACTCTTCAGTCCTTACTCTGAGTAGAAGGACTCCTTTTGGAAGGGGGCCACCTTGTATTACCCTCATTTCTAAACTGCAGAGACAAAGTGACTCTAGTGCTCCAGGGAAGTCCAGCGATCTGCAAACTTAAACAAACAGTCCCTCAGCAGACCCCTCCTCTCCCCTCCAACTGCAGTTCCTGCTGAAGATCTCCCATTGGTATTTACATTTGGCTCAACCAAAAGATGTAAAGTGCACAGCTTGCCCTCCTCCCCCTCTCATAAAACATCCATCACAAGAGCTGACTCAGAACAAATCTCCCTCCACACTGCTGCTGCTGTGGAAGTGAGTTTTGTTCAGTCTCCCTGTGGGCCATGTTCTGCTTCATCCTCCCTGTGCCATCATGACCCGCATGAAAACTTCCATTTACTGTAGATTATTTCTGCTCTTGTGTTCAAAGCCTCTTTGAACCCAGCTTGCACTTTGGACTCATTTGAAATTCCAGGCTTGACATGTTCTGGTCAATTCTTGCACCCTGGGGTATCTAGTGGTTTAGAGCCACATTTCTACGGAAAACTGGGACACCAGAATACTGGAGAGAAGTGGTACAGAGCTCTGCTTTTCTCAGGCTGAGCATCTAAAGTGCCTGGCAAAAGAACATTACTTTTTAATTTTTGTTTACTTCAGGTTGATATACAATAATCTTTCACATTATGAAATTTGAAAACTGCATTCTAACAGAGCCTCCTTGGATGTGTTTGCACTTTTCAGCCATCAGGTTGCTACTGACTCGAGTCTTTGCATGCTTCCAACTCCCCTGAGTTGAGCTCAAGCCAATAACTACCAGCAATGATTTCTTCTTCTTCCCCTGAAGTGAGCAGAGGGTCAGCATACAGGATGAAATTAACCCCAGAAGAGATGTTTCTGCATTATTTGGATTGCATACTAATGGCTTTGGATCTATTCAGAACTCTAATTAAGTTAATGGAACTCTGCAATGAGAATTGAGCTAGGCTATGGAATTGCATTAGGCTATATAATGGCTGGAGACCTTCAGAGACAATTCCTCTGCCCCAGGGTGAATGTCACCTATGCAGGCTTGTAAAAAATAAGCTTCTACTATTATAAATAGAAGATGACATCTGGTCATCCTCCATGCCCCCAAGGCTTGTGCTCCATGGTTCAAAGCTAGACAGAATTTAAGGCCCATCTGTGAAAAGCAAAATGCAAAAAAAAAAAAAAAAAATCATACCAGCCAAAGCGATTTGGGTCTTACACCTTTCCAACAAGTCCCATCTAAAAGTGCTGAGAAAATGTCCCACCTCATGGCTTCACAAGTGTGAGGTTCAAACACATTTTTACTTTGATGTTTAAAATAAGAAGTTGGAAAGTCTTTTTTGTTATTTTTTTTTCTTTTACTTGGCATGCAGCATAAGGAATCGAACACACAGCACGGTATCGTACACAACGACAATTGCATTGTTGCGTTTTCTGGTTATTAGACACTAAATGCTTTTCAAGAATCACAGGCACCCTGAACATGGATATTGCTACTGAATTGACGTGTGGTTTCAGTTCATAGCACGGGGAGCCAGCAAGTGGCTGACCCTTCCAACGAGACCATCAGCTTTCTGTTGCTCAAGGTGTTTTGCTCTAGCTAAATTGAGAACAAGGTAATAAGGCATTTGCAAGGGGTTTATAAGGCCATGGGGTCTGACAGCCAAAGATTTTTCTGTTTCTTTGGTGTCTTGCCTCCAAGCTTTCCACCTTATAAACAACTGCTAATGGCTGGTAAACATCTCTTCATCATCACACTTTGCTAAGATTTTTTTTTTTTTTCAAAAAAGTATAATTGCTTTAGAAGTGAAACCAACAAGGATCACATTTAACATCAATTGACTATTTCAGGAAAAAAAGAAAAGAAAAGTTTCCTGGATACCACCTCGGCGCAAAAGCATTCCAGTGAATACACCTGAACAGATGGAACCTGCCACCATATTTCCTTGAAAAGAATCATTTTGCTGCTGGCTACTAAAACACCCCAACAGATTTATTTACTCTTAAAAATAAAACAAAATAAAATACAACCACAAAAAAAAGTAAATCCCAAACAAACTACATTTTTACAGTTTTGGTCTAGAATCACAGAATCACAGAATCAATTAGGTTGGAAAAGACCTCTGAGATCATCGAGTCCAACCTATGACCAAACACCACCGTGTCAATTAGACCATGGCACCAAGTGCCAGTCTTTCCTTAAACACCTCCAGGGAGAGTGACTCTGCCACCTCCCTGGGCAGCCCATTCCCATATTTAATCACCCTTTCTGTGAAGAAATTCCTCCAAATGTCCAACCTAAACCTTCCTGGTGCAGCTTTAGGCAATTTCCCCTTGTTCTGTTGCTGGTTGCCTGGGAGAAGAGGCCAACCTGGCTCCACCCTCCTGTCAGGGAGTTGCAGAGAAGAAGGTGCCCCCTGAACCTCCTCTTCTCCAGGCTGAGCAACTCCAGCTCCCTCAGCCATTCCTCACAGGACCTGTAATCCAGATCCTTCACCAGCTTCATTTCCCTTCTCTGGATCTGCTCCAGCACCTCAATGTCCTTCCTGAATTGAGGGGACCAGAACTGAACACAGCACTCGAGGTGTGGCCTCACCAGTGCCCAGTACAGGGGACAATCACTATGAGGCATAACCCTCTCAACTCAGAAATTCATTTTCCCTTGGTAACATCCTCTGATTACACGAGCACTTTGAAGGTTATCATGCAGTCAGAGAATGTACCCTTCTAACCATCTGTCCTGAATGAGAGAAACTAGATCATGTTGACTGATGTGGGAACCACTCCACCCTTTCAATAAGGAAAGGACCAGCACAAATAGGAAATCTTTAAACATTCATGAAATACTGACACAAGACATTCTCTCCTCATTCCTTGAACCTCTCTGTTGTATGATGTTCTAAAAATCCATACGGAATTGAACAAGGAAATGCTGAAACAATCACACTCCCCAGATGTCACAAATGGGACATGCACCATAACAGTATTTCTGCCTATGACACAGGACTTAAGACATGTTGAAGTTTGTTGAACATATTTTGGAGTATTAGCAAACAATTCAGAGTGATGTGAACAACTTGCTTTTAACTGTGACTTCAATTTTAAAGAGACCCTGGGAGAGCTTCAACAAGAGCTTCACTAAGTGAACCCTTCATGCCTTACAAAACACAATGCAGTACTAAGCTGGGACCATGACCAGTGTGTTTAGCTCTTAAACAAAACTTCATCCAGTTTTGAAATAATAAAACTTGCCATTTACAAAATGCTAGCTGAAGTTTTCTACTGTTCATTTCGTTGCTTAAGGCTTGTTAAGAATATCCTCTCTATGTGGAGTCTTGGCATCTTGTACCAGAATGGAGACACTGGTCAGGACAGCAAAGAAACAGAGCAGTGCTTTAAATCATGAGATCCCCTGAAGAGAATTTGAGGTCACTGGAGAACAGTCAGTCAAAACCAACACTTTAAAAAGTTCCTTTTGCCCAAAATAATCACTGTATTATCTGTAAGGACACCTTGGCTTTAAATAAAATCAGGGTGATCTCCTCCTACAGTGCCCTGTTAGGGATCACCAGTGTGCCACCCTCACTCACACAGCTCTCATGAAAGCACATGTAATGTTCATGAAAGGAAAATGCTTTGATGCTTCTTGCCCATTGCAAAGGGAGATGAAATCTATGATGAAATGCTCCAGTCAGATCACTGCCCTGGTTATGGTGCCTCACCCATCAATCTGCTTTAGACTAAACAGAGCCCCTGAATGCACACAGCAATTTTGTGACACCTGCTAAAGCTTCAGTATAAAATGCACATCACTTGTGACCGATACTGACCTGACACAGAAATTAAGAGACTGATGTCTCAAGCCATTGTTCACCTACCATCACTGAAATCTGCATAAATCAATTAAATAAGCACTTCTACCAACATGATCGGACACACCAAATAGGTTGTGTTTGCCTTAATACCACATTCAGAGAAATGCAGAAGTTTTTAAATGCTTTCAGAAAATTTAATTAGTGAGTTCTTGAAAGAAATTAGAAAACAGACTGCAGAGAGTTGGTTGGCATCTGTGTCGGATGGGGTCGGGAGGGAAAAAATGGCAAAAAAAACCTCCCATTGATTTCAGACTGGTCAAGTAGCGTTCACTGGAGTAGATCTGGTGAGCTGGAGCATTTGTAGAAGTTTGGGACTTGAAGCACTGACTCAAGGCAAGACAGAGCATGTGTAGGTGAGCAGCAAGCTTCAGACAAACTTCTGACCCATGCACCTTGATAATGAATTTTATCTCTGCTGCTCTTCCAGTCCTGTATCAAGACAAACTGCATGGTGGTTTGTGATGCAGCCTGAATTCAGTGAAAGAAATTCCATCTGGGATTTGAACTGCACTGAGATGTAGATTTCCAGAAATGGTTTAAAACACCAAGTTGACAAACTCCACAGTTCTACAGGTTTATTTGGTTTCCCCATTATCCTCATTTCTTTATTCCAATATGACTTTGAAATGAGGGGAAGAAGTCTTCGGAAACATGCTGGGCACATGTTTTCAAATACTCCTCATAAGAATGTCTGTATTTTTTTCTGTCATCCAGACACTGCATTTAAAAAAATTTACAATATACTTTAACAGTTTTTATAAACCTAAAATGCACAATACCACATGGTTCCTTCAAGGTCTCTCTTATTCCAAGCCTTGCTAATCTTCAATCGAGTTGCTTGCTGCCTTCTGATTTCTGGTCCAGCCTGCTCTTGTTGTTCTTCACCATGTAGATGAAATATGCAAGTGTCTCCTTCTCATTCACTGGAATATTCCTGAAATGACGACTGACAGTCTAGAAGGACAACAGGTAAAGAGACATGCTGAAATTAAAAACTAGAAATAATCAGAACAGGGTTTCTCTTCACTTTCCAAAAACAATTTTATGGCCGCTGAGCGCATTATCCTTTGAGTGAAACATGCACCAATTCCAACTGTCAGTCCTCATTTACCTCCCTCTCTCTTTACAGCTGGAATGTGTGTATGAACATAGCATAGCCTTGCTATGTCAGCAGGATTTGCAGCCAACCTACAAGAGGAATTTGGAAGCCAGAATGTCCTCCTGCCAAAGCAGCACAGCTTCTCCTCAGCGACATTTTGTGCTGAGATTATTTGGTGAGCGAGCTCTCCCTGCACCTCTGTGTTTCAAAGGAGAATGTCAGAAACACTGCAGCACTTTGCTGTGTGAACCAGGTGTAGCAAAGTTTTATCCAAAGCAATCTCCTCTGGACTGAAAGGAACACCAGGGAATTTGCAGTGGGTGGGTTAGGGTTTGGTTAGGGCTACCCCTCTCTGACAGTAGCATAAGCTGTGAAATATTAGCTGCTTTTTCCTCAGAAAGTGAATGTAGAAAACATGTTGAAGCTGCTTCTCACATAGAAGAAATTCTTTTTTTGGTACCCAACACAGATCTAGAATGGGATTCTGATGCAGGTTGAGCAATAAGTCACTCCAAGGAGATTTATAGAAGCCTAAGTTTCCCCTATGGTGGGACAGCATGAGGAGTGTAAGAGCCTCAGGCAGCAGCGATTCAAGCATGGGAGCTGGATGAGGATCCAGCATAGAGTCAAAGCCGCTCAGGCTTCATAGGAAATCTGGGAAGTGTGTGACAGCTTTAAGTGAGGCTCCCTTTATTTTCCGCCTGCACAGTAATTGATCTTTTCTTTCCTCTTGGGTACATTCAGGGTAAATTCCTTAAGCAGGCAGCCCTTCATGGCAGGAGGCAGCTGACAGACTTGAACTGGTTAGTTAAAATATGACAAATCAGGACTGCTAATGAGGAACAACCCCATCCTACTTCGTTCAACTTACTCCTACATGCCCTACACTGCACATTCTCGATATTCTGTATATTCACTCCCTGGTTCACTTTGAAAGAGAGGAAGACAGTGTCTTGCTGACTTTTCTGGTCTGTCAGGTTTTTGTTTTTAAAGCAGAAGTAAAAGCAAACCAGACAGTTTTAGGCAGACAGTAGTGAAAGTCACAACTTACAAAATCAACCTCAGTCCTAATCAGTAACTACTATCTTTTTTTTCAAGTTTAGAGAAGATTTTTCCCACAGCATGGCTTCAGATCAACTCAGGAAAGAGAGCAGAGGAGAAGCACAGCAAGCACATCTTGCCCAAATACCAGAGAGATACAGAGAGTTCTTTCAGAACAAGTAGCCCATATGGTGAGCAAGCAGCAGAGGCCCTTTAAAAAAAAGCCTTTTATAATACAGAATCATCAAGACAAGAGAGGGAAATAAAGAATCTGAATCCATGGACAGTGATGCTGCCTTTAATAATAGGCAATTCCAACGAGTTCAAGTGCCTGTGAGGAAAGAAAAACTAACAGGAGCATTTAGGGAGATGATCAGTGGGTTAAGTCTGAGCTGAGCAGGCATCCCCAGGTAACACCCAAAAACTGTCTCCTGTTTCTGCTCCCTAAAGGGCACTGATTGGGACTATGAAAAGGGTGGGAAAGGAAGCAGAGACAAGCAAGTTACTAAAACAGGCTTTCAGCAGGCAGTGTCCATGCCTTCCAAGCCTGTCCCAGGTGAAAGCAAGCAGGCACCTTTCTGCTGGCATCATTCTCTGAAACCTTTCAGTGGACACTTGGTCTGTAGCACTGGGTCACACAGGTGTGACCGCCCCCAAATCATGCCTTTGAACAGGGAGATAAAGAAGTTTTCTTGTAACAGAGAGAACACCACTGTTGTCCTCACTTACCTCTGCAAGCTGAGCCTTGTTGAGTCCAGGCCTAGTCTGCAACTTATAATGTCTCTTGTAACGTCGCAGGGTGTTCACTTGGAGCTGGAACAAGTCAACCTGGAAGTGAGGAAGAGGGCATGAGCACTACCTTTAGCTTCTGTGAGTAGTTATTTTATCTAAAAATATCTAAAAATAACTACTTCTTCCTCAACAGGATTTCTCCTTGCTTGCATTCAGAACCACACTGGCCTGTCTTACTGACAAACCTAAGTATATTTTGTATTTGTTAATACTAAAGGACCAAAATAGCCTCAGGGAAATAGAAATTTTTGTTCTGGTTCACATGCTGTCAACAGAATTGCTGGCCAATTTCTGCTCTCAATTACACCTCTGCAACCTCCAAGCAAAGGGGAACCTTTTGTTCCCACAAGATTTAAAAAGCTCACACATGAAATAACAATTTAGCAGGCGTTGAACAAACGGCTTGTGACATAAAACAGAGTACAGAGATGAAATGAAATTCAAATACTTAAATAGGAAGTGCACAGTTTAAAAGCAAAGGGGGTGGTGGCAAGGTTACAGCAGGGAAGATGAAGATCATGTGGGAAATGCCAGATTTCAAAGACAAAAGGAATCTCTGCTGAAAACTGAGAGGGAAATGACATTAAAACTGACATGGTGCAGAGTTCCCTGTTCAGCTGGGTGATGTGCATCCATCAGGTTTCAGTCACCAAATACTCTCTGTGCTCTACAGCACCAACATTTTTAGATGCCAACTGGGTCTTCAGCAATCACCCTGGCAACTACTGCAAAGCTTGAACAGGAAAAGTTTTGATGGAGAACCTTGCAGAATGGAAACATGAACAGTGACAACAAAAGGTCACGTTATCTTAGAAAAAAACCCCATATCAAAAACTTGATACTCTTTCAACACCTCCACACAGGAGGTGTGTGCACCAGCTTTGCACCAAGACACAGCTTTGCTGGCAAAAATGATTCTTGGTGGCTTTTTTTTTTTTTTCTCTCAGAAATAAAAGGCTTTTTGCCAATAAGGTTGGCATTTCCAGCAGAGGGCTCTGCTGACGTGGCCACACTCTGCTGCTTCTCTGAACATCACCTCTGCACGACTTTTGCCATGTCAACAGTACCAGAAACATCACTGAAGCAAGTGCAGCACGCAGAGGCACAGAGAAAGGATTATTCTAGAGTTCTCTATCACACAGAACTTCCCCCGGGCCTATCTCCTGAAAATAAAAATGTGTCACAAACTATTTAAAGGTAGTTTAAAATAGTGCTAAAAACCCCCCATATATGCAAATATCTGTAGCAGCTCAATATCCCTGGGTATCAAATATCCAATCAAAGTGAGTGATCTATTGAATTCTGTAGTGTATTTGCAAAATGATGCTTACTAAGTAACAAAGAATTATGCTGGGGCATCAGACACCATCCAAAATAACTTATTTTCAGCCTTAAAAAAATTAGTATCAAATACAATTTTAACTGTGCAAACATGAAGCTGTGCAGTTACCTTATCACACCTCTTTTTTACAGAAAACTTGACACGGGCAAAGAACTCATATGGGAATGAAAAAAAATTAGGACACCACATGCTAGAAAAAGCTCTTTCTGGAAAGTGAAAGTAACTCCACAGCAGCTTTAATGGCCTTGCAATTTAAAATATAAATATTTTTTGATACATGAGAACATCCAGGTGAAACTTCAACGTGCTAAGAACTGGAAAAGCAGCCCACAAACCTCTGGAACATCTGTGTCATGCTCAGGAGAGTCACCTCCATCATCGCTCGTCTTCCTCTTCCTTTTGTTCCGAACACTTTGAATGAAGTTCTTGTGAAAATCACAAATATACAGATGTCTCACCTGAGAACCAGAAGTGATGAAAAAGCAATCAAAAAAGATCTTGTGAGACAGCATCCAACAGCAGCCACTTAAGACACCAGTGTCAGGTGCATCTCTCAAGACTGGCGTGACTGACTGACATCAAGGAATTTCTAATTTTAAATCCTAGCCCTGATATCACATGCCTTATTCAGAGGTAACTTACCTTACAAAAACTAAAGGCAAATAAAACAACTCAAGCTCCAGCTGACCTTGAACCTCTACAGATAATATAGTTCTTTTTTATGGCTGCAATCATATGTCAGGGGAAAAAAAAGGGTGATTGTCTAGAAGAAGTGCATTTATTTCAGGACTTACTAGCAGGTAACTATCAAAAAATATATTATTCTGTTCCATTCTTGTGAACTTTCTGGCTTGAACAGTCCAGAGGATTATTACGGCAAGTGTTTCAAAATCTTGACCAAATAAAACTTGGGCTGATCACCTCAATTAAAACAACCAAATCAAATGCAGAACAGCCTATTACTTGTTCAGCCATAGAACCTTTCTTTTAACAAATATTATCTCACTGGAGTTAGCAAAACAAAGCACTTCAAATGATCAAAATTATTTGGTATCTATAAGGCAAAATATCTTCAGATAACACAGGCACCCTACATCCAAAATCACTCCATGCATCCTGCTTTACACTTTCCCTTTGTTCTGCCTGCATTAGTCTGATTTCCCCTTTCTGTTTCTAAAGCCTGGCATCTGTCAACAAAGACTCAGTTCTGAAATGCAAGAAATTACTACGCCACTAGACAAATCTGCTGAGAATTACAAGTGAGAGAAATAGTCTATTTTTTAAGAATATGTTTCAAACTGAGTCACTTTTCCCGTGACACGATGCGTTTCTGCTGTGCAGAAGGGACCCAACCAACTGGGGGAGCTGCCAAACAGACTGACTCAAAACTTCACCTTTTATTTTTTTTTTTTTGCTTTTGCTTTGTTTTCAGCGGTTTTGATCTTTCAAAGATCAGGCGAGAAAAAGCGTGCAGCGCTGAATTCCGTTAACGAAGTCACTTCTGAGAAAACTGAGAAAATTCCTTCTCTGATCTGCTCTGCTCTGCCTATTTCTCTGCCGGGCAAAACAACGCGTTTCTATCTCGAGCTGACAGCTGCCACTTAATGTCATTAGGCAGCAAACCGGGCTGTTCTGTGCGCCAACAAGCCCTGCTGAAGAGGCAGCACATCTCACCGCCAGCTCGGTTTTTTAACCTGCTTCTCTACAACACCGATTCCCACCCAATTAAAGAAGTAACGTCAGTGCCGCCTGACTGAAGCAGCAACCACAGCGTTGTTTTCGCCTGACAGTATAACCAGCCTTTCCAACCTGAAACCGCAATGGGAACAGCACTCCTGCCTCCGGAGCACTGACAGCTCGCTGCTTTGCTTCCCTGCTCACCACCTGCCTCCCAAACGTGGGGATTTAGTGCTTTAACCACATTACGCTCCAGCAGGCGGGCAGTGCCACAGGGAAAAGCCGGCTCTGCACCCGGAGAACAGCCGGGTCCACCCAGGCACGTCTTTCCCCTCTCGAGCGCTGTCAGGCTGCGTGAGGATGGACAAACGCGGTCTGTTTGCCGGTGTGTGTACCGCACACAGCCCCAGCCCCGGCCCCAGGACCCCCTCAAGCCCCGCGGCCCCCGGGAGCTGCACCGGCCGGGCGGATCCGCGTCTCCCCCGAGGCACCGCA
>VWZU01017213.1:597807-643406 GCA_013397095.1 Sterrhoptilus dennistouni | reverse complement strand
CGCAAGCAGCCCCGGGAGCGAGGGTTCCTCCAGCCGCCCGCAGCTGCCCCGGCACCGCTCCTGACAGACCTGAGCCTGTAACTGAGGCTGCGGCTCCCACCCGGCCCGCGTATAAAACTCGGGTCGGCACAGCCACAGGTGCCTGTTCTTGGGTCGTCACCGAGGCTGGAGTTCCTGGCTGAAATGTAATTTTTAAAATAAGTAATACAATATTTATTTTTTTTTTTTTTTTTTTTTTTTTTTTTTTTTTTNATTTTTTTTTTCTTTTTTCTTTTTTCTTTTTCTTTTTTTCCCTAATCACAAGGCAGGGAGAGTGAGAAGATGGGACGTGGAGAAGCGTTTCTCAAAGCAATGTGACTTTAAGCTTCACATTTTTCATCTTCAAGACAAGAAAAACCAAAACCCCAAAAGAACACTAAAAAAACAACAGAACAACCCCAAAATCTCCCCCAAAAATAAAAAAGGAGGAGGAAAAGTAGGGGAGGGGAAGCAAAGTATGAAATTCCTGCTGATCTGTGAAGAAAAGATGTAACTTGTGGAAATGCTGTAACTTCTGTAATGCCAGACTGCAAACGCTGTTCTGAGTTTTCTGAGCTGCTCTGAAAGGAAAAGGATTTCATCTTCTTGAAGAAAGGACTTTCTGCTCAGACAGAAGAAAGGTTCTATAGACTAAAATGACTTCAAAGCCTGAAATCCTGCGCACGGAACAATGTGTGTGAGCACTGGGTGAACTGTGCTGCATCACAAAATACCTTCGCAAAAAAAAAGACCCCTTAAAGCCCTTGGTCATCAGCTCAGGCTGCTCCACACAGCAACCACTTCTGCATGCTCTGCACAAAACAACCGAGAAAAGCCAGAATCTGTATTTTCTAAGCACTCCTTACAATACCAAACAAGCCTCAGAATAAATCTGGAGGGCAGAGACTTAATACTCCTCCAACAGCTCCGCCTCTTGTCTTGGCGTTCAGTGCGGGTGCCCGCGGGCAATTAGTAATTTCTGTTTGTGCATGTGAGCAGCAGAGAAGCACAGTGCACCCTCCTGGGGACACGCTCCCTGGAGCCGGCCCTTCTCACGGGAAGCTGGTGGAAATAAATGACTTCACCCACAGACCAAACAAGCAGTTACCAAAGAGCAAAGAGATTTTAAGTAGTAAAACGCTACGGCTTATAAAAGCCCCAGGCCAAACTGATTGGAATCTGCTTGCTTGAAGTAACACCCTCCTGGCAAAACCATACAGATATTCCCTTGTTTGGGGGAAAGGGAAAACACCAAGAGGCTAACAGAGATCTCAGAGCTGCTGATAACAAGCTTTCTGCCTTTATCTTAACATTACCAATAAAAATCAAATGGCTGGCTGAGGAAATCTTGCAGAAGGATTATCTTTGACACTCGGGAAGCCAAAACCACAGACTGTAGGGACAGATGATAATAACAGCAAGCAAGGAGATAAAAGGGGACATGGCCCTAACAAGCAGAACTTCTTCCTGTCCCCTTGAAGAGGAGATTGTGCAGGTGCTCCCTCCTGACTCTGTTTTGGGAAGAAACAAGCACCGTAAGTGTCAGAACAGGTTGATACTGACCATCAGGCTGTATTTCATCTTGGCCTGCAACCTCTCATCCCTGCAGATAAGGAGGTTTAAAGTCCTTCTGCAATGCTCACTAGAAGGAAAAACCCAGCTTTTGTCACTGTCTGTTTGCTAATTCAGTGCTAATTACCTCCTGCTCAGGCTAACACGATGACACCTTTTTTTCAGTCTTTCAAAAAAAAAAAAAAAAAAAAAAAAAAAAAAAAAAAGAAAACCGTGGAGGTGTTTTTATAATTGCAGTTTATTTCAGCATATTTATCCTCGTGGGAACCTCCAGATTTCACAGTCTGCTAGTCTGGAACAAGCTTGCTGCAAAATAAACTGCCTCATAGAGACATTCTTTATTAGGTATCTATCACGAACCTGATCCAATAATTCTTTGTGGGAGCTGCAATGAAGTGAGAAACAATGTTTCATAAACCCATCAGTACCCAGGCAGCTTTAGTGCCTCTGAAGCAGTAATAGCTTGGCCATCCCAGTCAGCTCCTAATCAAATTAGAGGAGCCTGTGCAGGCCTGTAAATCTCACCTGGAGCAGCACTACCCTCTAAAGACAAGTCGGTGGTGTAGCTGTCATCTGGAACTTACTCTTTAATGGAGCCATTCAAGGGGCTCGGGACAGAAATACTTCTCTCCTGACGGTCTGTGCTGCTTGAGATGTCCTGGGAAGGAGTTTTTTTTTTAAATTCAGAAATCAGACCACTTCCTTTCACAGTATCTTGGGGAGGCCAATGAAAACACTGCTCTGGCACCTTCCCCCACACTCCCACTCTCCTCAGCACTTTTCTAGGGTGGCACATATTGAACCTGCTAAAATGCTCAAACTGTCACAGCTTTTGGCACACACTTACTTACCCTGGGCAATGTTCCTGTGGCCAAGAATCACAGCACAGTGTTCCCTGGGGATCATGCCTTGCTGGTCCCCCCAGAAAGGCTCCTTTTCCCACACACAGATTTTCACACATTACACATTGTCTCCCATCCGTTTTTCCCCCCGCTGTTCTTCACCCAATGGAGCTGAGTAAAAAGGAGTATGGAGAAGGGCACTGAAGAAATGAAGTGGTGACAGTAGGAAGCACTGAGGGGTCCTAGTGGGAACATGAGCAATGCTGATACACTTTTTTGTTTTGGGCTGAGCCTGCTCTCCTCACATGGAGATCAGAACACAAACAAGGCCATGAGCTGTTAAAACCCTCTCCTGCAAACCAGGGGGTGGGATGAATCTCCCAGCAGTTGCTCTCAAGGCAAACAGGCAGAGAAAGAAGAGTCACACCTGGGTTTTCTCTATTCCTCTGTGTGCCCTGTCAAGGACAGTCCGTGACTGCTGTCCCCAGGGGTGTCCTACCTGGGTACAGGTCATCCACTACAGCCCTGGCTCCTTCAGGATTGCACCTCTGGGCACAGAGTGACAGGAAACCTGTGCTGGGGAAACACCACACCAGGGCAGCTGAGCTTATTCTCACATGCAAAAGAGAAATCAATCACTGGAGCAAAACAGGCAAGGACAGTCACGTCTTTGCACACAGTTTTCAGAAAACACATTAAAAATTTATTTTAAATATATTATAAAAGGAAGTCCATTCAACTTTAAAAACACTAGGCATTCTATCAATGATTCCCAATTTATGAAAGCTACTACATTAAAGTGCTACAAGTCCTTTACCACCCCCAGATATTAGGCTGTTGGTCCTAATACACACAAAATAAATACACACTGATTCAAGAGGCACCATCCAGTTTTACAGAGAAAATGCATGCAGTACAAGGTACAGACAAACTTAGACCTAATCACCGAGATCCTAGAGAATGCATTTTGAAACCAATTCCCTTCTCCACCCTAGAGGCTAAAGCTATTTGTTGCTGTTATCGTAAGGGCTAAGGTTTCAGGCTGTTAGCTTGATCAGTTTTTATCTTGTTTTGTGGTTGAAGTTCACATTTGTTTGCTCACTACCTGGGATTAAGACTTTTCTCCTTGAGTTGAACTCGTGTATTTAAAATAACATAGATCCAGTGGCTTTATATAAAACTCCCAAATCACTCACAACTGCTGGAATCATTGAAGCCTTTTGGGTCATACAGAAGCAGCAAGAAAGCTCAAATGCAGTCAATTAAGGAGTGTACTCAGCTAGCAGAGGCAGAAACAGACACAGGCTTTTTATTAGTGTTTCCATGATCTATCATTGTCTAATTCCATACAGATTCTCCAAGCTAAAGCATGGCACTACAAAATAAAAATCAGAGCAGGAGGTGAGCTTATTTTGGTTACACTTCAAATTTATAATGTGAATAAATCAATCTGACTGTTTAATGAGGAATATGAAATGAATTGATGAGTCTGTGTTGAATGCTGATGGCAATTTCAGATCTCATTTCCCATTCTCCACCCACTGCATCTCTCTCCACTTGAACCAGGGGAGGATTTGCAGCTTGTTTTAAAATCTGGACTCAACACTCATTAGGTCAGAAAATAAAGCACTTAAAGTGAATCCTACACAAGCTGGGAAATTGCAGCACAGAGACTTTCCTTGCTTAAGATCAAGCAACATGCCGTGGGAGCTGGGGAGCAGGACCCAGTGCTCCTGACTCACAAGGCAGCTCCCCTTTGCTGTGTATATCCTGTGAAACCACCCAGTGAATCCATGATCCTCAGGAGCTGGAAGTGGACATGGGATGTAAGGTACACGTGCATCACTTGGGCTGTTTCACACATGGCTTTACCAGGGCTCTTTTGACTGCAAGCGTGACAGGCTGACTGCCAGAGGCTGCCTGCTCTCTCCAATCAATTCAAGCCCCTGTCTGTATCTTGAAAGACAATTTAGAATAAAATCTTCTCCCTTTTCACCTGGCAGTTCCATGATTTCCCAATCTGTCTATTAGGAGATGTGTCCCCTGGGTGATGTGAGCCAGCAGAGCTGCTGTCACAGCCCTGCAGCAGCCCCAGAGCTGTGCCCCTGCAATGCTGGTGGTGTCTGTTTGACTCTCCAGTCACTGATCTCAGTGCAGCGGGGAGAAGGAAAGTTTGCTGACTGGAACACTCCAGGAGTGAAGGAAAGCAAAGCCCTGTGCACAGACTGCTGCAAAACCAACCATGAGAAAAGTCAGGCTGAGAAATCACTTCCTTGCTACTTCTGTATTAAGAGATTTTAATACATGCTTGAAAAAGTTTCCCAGTGATGGAAGGCATCAACTTCTTAGAGACACTTCTGCTACAGATTTTATATGTTTTTGGGATTATTTGTGATTTGTATACTTAGAAAATAAAATGCAGGATCCCGCATGCCAGTGAAATCATGAGCCTTCACCATGAGGTGAAACATCCAGCAGTTAACCAAGACATCCTCCATACAGCTTCAGCTGTTACAGCACACCCAGAGGAAACTGCCAACCCTTCCAAGTCTTCCTATTAGGAGTGACAAACTTCCCCGGAGTCATTAATGATATCGATTTAGCAGAGGGAACCCAAGAGCTTCTGAATTACTGTCGTTCACGCAAATTTTGCACTGAAAATTTGACATTAAAAAAAACCCCAAACCCACACACAAACACTGCGGGAGTCAAGCTTTCTTTCTCTTACATCCTTATCATCCCCCAACCCCTTCCCCTCTCCTCTCTTGTCCAGCAAGGCACTAGGGAATGGTTCAAGTTTAAGCATTTGCTGTACATTTACATTTAAAAAGGCACATCTTTATTTTAATGATGCTGTATTCCCCTTTCAGGAAGGCTCACGTTCTTCTATTGTGGTTTGAAAAAGAAAATTAATTTCCTAGGTATGAGAAAAGACACCTTGCACACATGAGAGCCCCAAACCTATTTACTGTCTGCAGGCCTTAGAGATTAGCACCAGTATAGATCAACAACAGCTTCAAGAGCAAATCAAAGTATTTTTATGCAACATAACACACACCCTGTTGTCTGGGATTCTGATACTTAAAAGCAGCAAAACTTATGCAGCCACAAGAGAGGGGTGTTTCAATACTTTTGGGGGAAAAACATGAAAACATGTATTTGGCATTAGATAATCATCAGTATTTAATCTCCAGTCTTGACTTGCATGCAGATGTGCAGATTTGATTATGTATTCATGCTTTAGTGAATTTTCTTACAAATAACCAAAAGTAATTGGAATAATTAACCAGATTGCCCAGCAAAGGCTCAGTTAAAGATGCAGATGATAAAATGCAGCTTATATTTCTCAATCAGTGGATGGTTGGCTATATTAAGTCTTTGCATTAGTCAATAAAGCCTCTAGGGTACTGAAGAGTGTAACTGATGCAAATAATTAATAGCTCAAAGCCCAGTGAGCTAGTCAGAAGTGTACAGAATTTGTGAGGCTCTTACCACACACAGACCCCAAACCTTAAGAGATTAGCCACACTGAGATGGACCTGGTACAACCACTGACACTAAATCTCTGGATTCTGTGTACTGGTGGTGGGCTGTCAAACAGGAATTGCCTCAACTATTGCCTAATCTGTTGGTGCAAGCTGCTAAGAGCTGACCTTTCTCTCCAAATTAAGATCACCAAGTGGTAAAAGACCTGTTCATTGCTGCAGCTCTCTCTGAAGCAAGAATCCAGTGAGCCAAGCGTGGGCTCCCTTCACAAGGTGAGCCCAAGAAAAAAGCAAGCCATGCAGTTTAGAAACAGAAGCTAATCCTCTCATTAGAAAACTAAGACACACAAAGCTGCAACCTGCAAGCAGAACAACCTACAGTCCATTTATAGAATATGCTTATTGTGTCCCAGTTATAAAAAACCAGCACTGTTCATGGACAAACAGCTTCTTGTTCCACAGGCATTAAAACATTCATAAAGACATCTAGTCAGGCCATCTAGTGGCTCCACAGTCAGCACTACTCAGCTAATGAGAGCATTAATAACTTAAGGAAAGCAGCAGCCAGACACAAAGCACTGGAAGGTGACTCTGTCTCCCACAGAAAATGCAAGGAGATCCTAATGACAGACATACTGTAGTCACTGAGAACAAGATGTCAGCTCTGCTTGATGCTTGTCTCACTTCCATCCAATACTGCTGCAGAACTGTCAAAAGGGAAGTCCAGGCCTATTCTTTCTTTCTTCACTCCCAAAATCTTAGACACCACCATTTGGGAAGCCTGGTCCCAGCTGCAATGCAGTGCCCATGTTTCCTGTTCTCCATGACTGCATGGACCAGCTAAGTTGGCAGAAAAGGTCAGACATGGCCTCAGCAGTGTGGATGAGAGAGGTGGAAAGGATTCTGAGCCTCCTACTCAATAAATCAGACTGGAGAGTTCAGGGGGCAGACAGCTGTTTGTCCCTGTTTGCTCCCAGCTGCCAGGCAAGCACCATGTGGCCTCCAACATATCTGAGACATGGGACACAACCCTACAACTGGCAACAAAAGGGCTTCTTGCTTCTGAAGCTCTGCAGAGGGAGCCATCCTGCTTGTTTTGGGACACCAGGGAAGCATCTCCTTGCCTTCACATGAAAGACATCCTAGAGCAGAGCTTCCCTGCCCCACTGAGGAGGGGCAATGTACTAACCATGCTCATCAAGCATCCCACAGGGGTCCCATCCCCATCACCCCAGAGCTGGCTGCATGTTACCTACTCTTGCAATACCCCCCTGCATGGGCAGCTAGACACACCAAGGAGCTGGCCAATTCCTGGCCAAGGAATCCTGTTTACTAATTTACACAGCATCTATTCACTGGTTCACTGCATCACCATTCACAGCTTTTACCAGAAAATGCCACTGCTCCCTTCAGTCCCTTCAGTACAAGACAAAGTCAGGGGAACTAGTAAATGTGTCTTTACAACAACTTAATTTTAAACCAGATTTTTTAAAAATACTTGCTTCAGATAGACTTGAACCAATGGTCCTCCATTCATTCTGCAGTGTCAGTACATTCCAGCTCCTGGGCTGAGACAATCCTGGTTCACTGCCTGGCAGATCCCACAGCCAGACCAGAAGGGGTAACACCTTGCACTGCTCACTCACTGCACAAGGGAGAGGGTACCAGGAAAATGGGTCCATCAGTCCCACATCTCTGCTAAAGTAAACAGATTTCCAGTCACAGTAAACTGTACAGTGCTGTGGGTGCTGGGAAATGAGGAGAGATTAATAACACATTTCCACAAGGCTAGAACACCACTGACCACTAGACTCAAGAAACTACAGACTGATGAACAAATGGATAAAGACCAATGGCTAATCTCAGCCCTGACTTAATTATCCTGAATTAATCTGCTCACACCAACTGCAAATTAACTTAGCCTTCAAATCTCTAAAGGAAGAATGGAAATTGTCTTCACACAGTAGATTTAACTCTGAGAAGTCCTGGAAATGTCTGTGCTAAAAAGGTTATAAGAGGCAAATTTAAAACCTGATATCCAAAGGCTCTTAGCATAAAGTCTTCACCTGTAAGAAGTGTGATTATTTAAAAACCCTCTGCTAATCTTTCACCTTGAAGATTCAACAGTGAGTGACAAACTGACTGCAAAGTGAATGGACCAGAAACCAAGATTCCTCATGGCTAATAACAACAGCCATATTCCCAACACTTGGCTGCACTTCCACTAGAGCTCATTCCTTCATCAGAGCTATGATTTGGAATGTAATAATACTCAACCTGTTTGAAATATATTTGGTTCAGGGCAAAAAAAAAAATACTCATTTCATTTTACAATAATGGGCCTTTTTTTTTTTTTTTGATTGAAGGTTTAAATATTGTCTTCAATATTTTACTTATACGGAATTTGGAAGATAAAGCACCTCTGTGGGAACGCTTCAGTGGGTGGTATAGCAGCTACAAAACGTCCTGCAGGGTCCTGGATAACAAAATCATTTAACACCAGACCGCAGTGGAAATAAAAACAAACAAAAAAGGAAAAAAAAAAAAAAAAGCGCCATTTGAAACACATTCAGACTCCTCTAAAAACAGAGTTTCTGTTCAGTCTCAGCACAGAAGTGGCTCTGGCAAAGCCTTTAAAATTCCACCATCCCCAGAAGAGAAGGATGCAGCATCTTCACAATAAAGACTGGCCTGCTAGTTAACCTTCTCCTGAGATTCTCCCTTTTACCTTCATTAAGTGTTTAAAAAAAAGTATTAAAAAAATTTCTTTGTAACCCTCCCCAGTAAAAACTATAATTGTAAAATATAGATATATTTTTTCTCTCAGTCTTTTAAAGATCAAGGTTTCTGTTAAATTTTTCCAAGATGGTTGAGTTTGTGTGTTCAAATATCCACTGCTGTGTTGGAGATGAAGGATTGCAGCTATTCATAAAGATCTTTCGATCACTCTCACTGCAGTCCATACAGCTGCTGCTGACTGGGTGGTACAGGGTCTTGTCCTGGAGGAGAGAAATGTGATGTGAGGTTGCTTAACTGGAGAAGAAAAGTTGTTTTAAAACAATCAGAAAGAAGTCTTAAACACCAAGGCAAGCTCTTACGTCACTTGGGCGTACCTGAAGTTGTTCCACACTTAACTGGTTGACAAGAGTCAGGGTTCATTCCACTCCTTCCAAAAGAATGAAGCCCAATCCTCACACCTGCACTGGGACTCTCTAAATCTTCCCAGGGGCTCTCCAGGCTGGGATCCTGCTGCATCCCTCCTGTGCCAGCAGATTGCAAGGACTAGGACAGGGCACTTAGACAAGAAATAACTCACCTGTGGCCCACAATAGCATTGCTTAGTAGGAGGATGAATAAATCCTTATCTACTTTTGGCAGGACATTCCAGGGCTCAGAACAGACCAACTCTCAGAACACCTCTTTGCAAACACAAGGGCGTTGCATCACCTCACTGTCAGCTGTGGGGACACTGCACAGAGAGTGTCCTCTGCTCAGGAGCCCGGGGGTCCTCACCTTTCTAACCAATGGAACAGGGGAGTCACCTCTTTTTAATCAATGGTACAATGACAACAGGCTATCTGCAGCTTCTCTTATTATGGCTACAGGAAGAGAAGGAATAAAACACGAGTGGTGACATTCTCAAGAAATGTAAACACCTCAGGCAATTTGACACCTTAGATGAGAATACACCCACACACAAGACTCACTTTTCGGTATCTCCAGAGCTGGTTCCCCTTCATTCCATGACAGTCATAGAGGGTCACAGGGCTGCTGTGGGAAATGGCATCAAAACAAAACTTCTTGGTATGCTGAGGATCCCCTGGACGGATGTCCTCTCTCCAGCTGAAGGTGAATACCTGTCAGGACAAACAGGACCCTCAAGATGGCTGGTACTGGGCATGATACATTCACCAGCAGAATGCTGTTCCCTGTGCCCACAGGGTGGGGATGGCATCAAGGAAAGGACAGTGTCTTCTAGAAGAAAAACTCCTCCTGCCTCTGGGGACAGGGACTGCTGACCAGGGGACTCTGCACCAGCTGTCACACAGCATGTGAAACAAGACTGTGCTGCTGCAGCCAGCCATGCTGGTCAGCCTGGGTACTAGAGCAGCCCTGGATGTCTCTGCAATGCAGACATACATCAAGGATTAAGCGAGCAGCTGACCAATTACAGCCCTTCCCAGCCAGCAAAAAAGCCAGAGAGCTCTAGCAGCTTGGAGTTAATGCTGGCAGTGAACACTGGAGTCTGCACAGGCAGCCTGCAATCACCTTGAGAAATTGTCCCACACTCCTGGGACAGGAGACCAGGAGCCACAGCCTCCCACCCCTCCCACAGGAGTGCAGGAAGAGCAAACATTTGGGTGTGGCTTCCTGATCCTCCCTTCTACTGACCCTGCAATGAACTCTCAGCACTCTCAGGTGAAATGAAATGAAAGAGGGACTCTACAGAGCAGAGGAAGAGCTTTAACTCCAGTAACTGAGCACAACCTATGCCTGGCAATGCAATCTCCTGATGAAAGAGCAGCACTGGCCCATGAGGTTCTGCAGGGCTGCCAGCCAGCACACCTCCCTGTCAGTCCCTAAGGAAAAGGCTGTTCTGGAGGCTCCTTTGGAGTCAGCTGGAGGAACAGTTCTCCTCAGACATCTCTCATGGGGCAGTCAGAAAGGCAAGTAAAAGGGTGCTGCTAGTTGAGGCAGTGTGGCCAAAAACTTTTGCACAAAGGAACTACTTTGTTCCTTTTAAATCCCTCTTGAGAGAGAAATTACCACAATCATTTATGCTCAACGCTACTCAGAAGTTCAAACTGCATTCTCTTCCTAAACATAAGCCAAAACTAATTTTCAAGATCCTCCTGACACAACAGAGGCTTAGTTTGGACTGTGCCTGAGTAAATTGGTTTTGTTTCTATTTTTCACGCATCAAATTGATATGCAACAACCCTCTGTCTCCTACTACAGAAGCCATTCCCTGAAGAGTTATGCATGGCTCTGTAACAGAGGCATTGTTTTCTTGATCCTTTCTCAGCTCAGCTGCTACAGTTTAGACAAACTAATATTTTCCTCCCTTCTGTTACAATAAAGCTGTCGTTTCTGGCACCTCATATGTTGAGAGGGTGAATCTATAACCTGGCTGGTTTCATCTCTCCAGCATTGGGTGGGTGTTTATAATGCATTTGCCTCCTGTCAGGAGGATGATAGTGAACAGTTATTGAATGCTCCTGCAGGTTCATTAATATGCATGATGCTCCTCTATCACTTCTTTCAGCACAACCTTTGAAGTTAATATTCACTTTGTTACATATTACAGCTGCCTTGTTACTGGTTTATTGTTTTGGCACACTGTTTTCTTGTCATTTCTTTTGTTCACTCTGAGCACTTCAAAGCAGAAGTAAAAGCTCTGCACAGTCTGCCACGTTCCAGACCCCCCTGTGCCACAAGCACAAGCCACATCCTGTACCAAAGTACAATCAGCATGTGAGCCTTGGGGTGAACCTGACAGCTCTAAATGGCAACACTCCTTCAACACTGGCCCTTGGAACCTCTCCATCCCCAGATTTAGGGGCTGGTGATTTATCAGATTGTTACCTGCACGTTGTTCCATGCTGCCTCTCCTCTGTCCTTCACACAGTTTTCCAGCCTCAGTGGGGATCCCAGGGCTCCATGCTTAGTATCCACACACAGTCCAGTTCCCACATTGCGTATCTGAAATAGTTAATTAGTCACTGAATCTCCTACTCCTACCAGGGGAGAAGGCTCAAATTGCAGCTGTATTTGTATGAAGTTAGTTTTTAAGATTCCTCTCTTAACTGTGAGTCTGAGGGGGCCAGTAACAGCTGGAAGAAAGCACAGAACTCAAACCAGGATGCAGTTGTACCTCCAGCACACAGCAAAACCAAGCAGTAACAGGATTGCAGAGCCCACTGTGGGCTGGGTTGTCTGGTGGTATAATTTTTCACAGGTCTACACCTTGTACATCCTCCCTTAAGTCTGTGCCAGTGTGAATATGCTATAGCAAATGTACAATGAATGTTGCTTTTCTGGATTCTTAAGTACTTTAGGTTTGTGAGTTACTCTTGTGCTATAGTAAATTCTACATGAATCTTTTGTTGAATTGTTTAGCTTAAGTTACAGATTAAGTGCTGTTAAACTGTTGGTCTTAAACTGTTGGTTGAGTTCAGAGCTAAGTTTAGTAAAGGGGTCCACTCTGAACCTTGTGACTATATGGGAGGATCTTTCTTATTCTTTTTTATCCTCTTTTCCATCCCCAGTCTTCATACAGGTAATTTTTGGTTGATTTCAATTTTTGATTGATTTTAGATTTCAGTTTGCTTTTTCTCTGCGTGCTTTAACCCTCTAGAGAAAGTAGTAGAGTGAACCTTACCAATAAACTTTGTCATGCTTTCACTTTTATATTACACCTGCTTTTGCCAATACCTTTGCCAGTCATTCTTTAAGCGACCCAAAACACTCAGCCATGAGAGTTGTGTGTAACAATTCACAGCCTTGCTCCTGGGGTGATTCTATTCCCAGAACACAGCTGACTTTCAAAAATATGGATGGTTTTCTTGCCTTTTACGTGGGAAAGCTAAAGACAAGAGTAGCTCGACACAGTTGTGAAGCCCTTTGGAAATACAAGATTTCACTACTGCTCAGCTGCCGCCTCTCCCTAGTCTTCCCTCTGGCATATTCTGCTTTCTACTAAATATACAACATGCAGAACAAGCCAAGTCTCTATTCTTGTTGGAGCTGTGCACTAATAGAAGCAGCTGCCTGCCCAACTGCCTGCTTTGATCAGGCCAGTGCAATGGTAGAGGAGTTGTGGGGTTTTGAAACATCAAGCAGATCTTTAAACACTCACTCGCACCTTACCCACAGCAACTGAAGCACAGGGACAACCTTAAAAACTCAAACCTCAGCCTATCTGCCCACTGCAGATGTCAGAGCACAAACTTGCCTCTCCCCAGGCAGCTGCTGGAGGCTCCACTGGTGGGTAGAACTTTGGCAAGTCCCAGGCGACCTCGTTCATGAACCACTTGAAGCTTTTGCAGTTGAGGTTGTTGCGAAGCTCCTTCTGAGCGGTGACGTCGCCCGCGGAGAGGTGCCGGTACTCGGGTCTGCGCTGGTAAATGTACTCTGCATATTCATCCATCCACACCTCAGCCACCCTCTTCAGGTTCTGGGGGGGGAGAAGGGGAGGGGAAACCACCTGAGAGTGCTGCACAAACCACCATTAGCATTCAGAGCAGCTCGCGTTGTTTTTGCTCAGAAAGGATTTTCATTCACATCCACTCTTTCTCTGCGGCTTCAGGACAAAGATTATTTTTATTACTCTGTAGTTCCAAGGGACTTTTAGAAAGATATTTTCAGTTAAGGTCAAAACAGAATCCTGGCACTTGGCCATTATATCTAGTTCCTTGTGGCTAAGAAAAACAACATTAATCAAAAGTTTTTTTTTTTCCTTTTTTCTGTAAGGAAACTAGTCAGAACATGATGCTGGTAAATACCACTGGACATTCAAAGGTCTCTGACAAAAAGCTGCTTTCTTAAATCCTTCTTATTGCATCTTTTATATCCATCTAGGAATGGGATTTGCAGTACTCCCTTCTGAAAAGCTCCAGTTCACAATACTCCTTTTCTGAGCACTATTTTTCCATTTTCTTGGGTAAAACTGAGATACCTCAGGAATACAAAGCTTTCAGGCGATGACCCTTCAGAACAGAAGCAAAGGGTTTTACCTCATGGCAGCAGCACATTTCATTTGTTACTGCAAAGCTTAATCCCCTGTGCACCTCCAAAGGCAGCAACAAACACCACCCACTCAAGAAAACCTGCTTACCACAGTGCCCTTGGGAGTGCTGGACCTTGGGCCGTTCTCTGGCAACATCAGGCACATTCTTGGTGCCCCTTGGTAATATGCCATATGCAGTTGTGACTCCTTGCATGAAGCTGCTCAGTTCAGCAGTGATCATTTTACTACCAAAAAAGTTAGGAAGCTAAGAATGAGCAGTGTGCTGATCCTGCCCGCCCCAAATGCAGCCTTGCACACAACAGGAGCAGGTGTTTACCTCAAGGTGTCTGTTAAAATGCTAAGAAACAGCTTTTCCTACCTCTCTGCTGTCTCCTTCCAGCACTGTGGGAGTACACAAGAGCCAAATACTGAATCAAAAGAAATACAGCTCCCTCCTGAAGAGATGGCAGAGACAGAAGAGTGCTCTGTCATTCTGACAGGTCATTGCTGGGCTGAGGAATAAATCCAAATCTATAACTGGGGTGATGCCATTAAACTGGGAAGCATTGTAACACTGTGCAAGCCTTAAGATTTCAGAACAGCAGGGCACCTCTCTGAGGTTTTTAGTTTTGCAGCCTTCCTGCTCCTAGGATATTTTTCTCCCACCAGAGGGCAATGCAATCCCTCCTCAATTTGAAAATTAGTGAGAGAAACCGAGTGCAGGATAGACAAAAGCTCTTCTTTGGGCTACACTAGATTAAGAAATAAGATGGCACGGAACATTCCATTGTGGAAAATTACAGCTTGCCCATTCAGTGGTCTGTGATGCTTGAAGTTGAGAGGTCTTTCAATCACCAAAACCTATCACCACACTGAAGCCTGCTGCTCTTGGAGAGCACAGCTATAAAATGACTGAAGTATTATACAAATAAAGCCATATCTTGTTTTTATAGCCAGCGCCTGATCACAAAGTCACTGGCCAGCACCCAGCAGTGGCTGATGTCTGGAGCATGGCAGCTGTTCACACACAAATGTGCAGCTCCCTGAGCTCTCTTCCCTTTGTGCTACACACCCACCACGGCAAAACTGCTCAACTTGCACTGTACAAGTGCAAATTACAGACAAAACCCCCACGTTTGCCCCACATTGTGGGGTAGAGTAGACAACAGCATGGTCACGTTGCAGTCAGGCTCCTGTCATGGGGAATGCCACTGCCACTTACTCTTGCCAGGCTGACTCCTGTGGGAACCTTGTATGGAACATATTTCCTGTAGATATGACCAACTCTAGAGCAAGGGATGTCCTCCATGCGACCCCCACACATCCAGACCTGTGGAACGGTGGAGAAACACATTCAATCTTGGCTTTATAGAGGAAAATGAAAAAGAAAAGACTTCCAAGTAATAAAAAAAACTTAACCCAGATTTTTACATTAAAGTACACTCTTCCCAAATCCCCTCCCCTCCCTGCCTTAGTCCCAAATCCTATAACAACCCGCTTAGAGCCATGCAGCAAGCCTTGATTTAGCACAAGTGCTCTTAAGCTTTCTATACAGAAAAGAACAGGGGAAAAAAATCCAAGCACTGAGAAAACAGCACACACCTCGCTTTAAACTGATATATGTTATTACAGCAATAGTAACCACAATAGTTAAACTGGGCTGCCATAAAAAACCCTGGGTGTAGGTTGTGTAATGAGGCTGTAAAAGGGAGGCCATCTCCCTAGTACAGGTGGTCATGTGTTATGCAAAAGGCTCCAGGGAATTCATGAGCCTGTTCAAGTGCCAAAAATCAGAAGAAACTGCTACTTTTTTTCCCGTGGTTATCACTGCTCTTTTATGGTTTCATTGCTGACATTCATTCATTGCTTTTGCAGCCTTACAATTAAGTGGAAATCTCTGCCTGGTGAACACATAAATAGCTTTAAAAAAGCCCTCAGGAAGTCACTAGAACACACTGCTAGTTGGAGATGACTACCTTGGTGCTTAGTTTATGTCTAGAGCAGGCCCAAAAGCTTCCTTCCCCATCTGGGAAGATTTCACTTTGTGCCAGCACACTGCAACGACTTTCTTTTATTCTTTATTTATAGTGTGGATGTAGTAATTTTGTCCAAGTGAAACAAAAGGAGACGTTTTCTAAACCAGCCAATCTACCTCATTATGTTTAAGAAATATTCTGTGCTTCACAGAAATATCCAATCAATACTTAAAGAAGAAAGTACCCTTTAGAATGCCAAACAAATGACTTTCTGAATTCCTGATGCGAGGCACTGCCTTTGCCCTTCTGATTGTCCCCGGGTCCCATGGGACTGCCCCAAAGGATTTTGGGCAGGCTGGTGCAGTGCTCTTGATCTCCCCATTCACTGGGGCTAATTTGAGCCACCACAGTTCACTGTACAATGAGCTTAGTCAACAGCTTTACACATAGCAGGCAATTCCATTAATATTCTACAGCGACAATATTAAATACTCAGCTTGGAAGAGAAATATTTGGCCAAGGCTGCTGCATAATTATTAGCTCTGACACTAAAGTCCTCTGGAATTTCAGCTCTGTCTGCTGGCCCTAATAATTACAGTCATTTGCTGACTGCGTATAACTTAATGGAGGTTGGTTGCTCTCAGTTAGAGAAATATTTTTCACAGGCATCTTCTAAAGTTCAAGGTACTTAATTACATGTCGTTACGGTGAGAGAGACAAGAAGAAAGTTGACAAACACTCTTACAAAATTTCATTCCTTTTGTCCCTGCTGTGTCCTGAGAGGCTGGTGCAGAAGAGATGAAAAAGAAACTAGCACTCAGCTCCTGTGAAGTTTCTTATGGAATTAGGAATGCTTTTTATTCTGCAACGACTGTGCTTTTGGCTGCAGAGGGCCAGAGTGTGATTTCGCTGCTGAGAAATTAACAGGCTGAGAAGACAAGCATTTGGCCATGGTTTGTGTTTCTGGGACAGAAATGGTTTGTGCAAGGCTGTGACAGCTGCAACAGACCTGTGAACTATAAAAACCTGCAGGAGCAGCAGCAGAAGCCCCAAGCTCAGCTGTACAGACACACACACCCTCCTCAACAACCTGCACCACACCCTGCACTGCATCCTGCAGCAAGAAGCCTGAGGGGTTCACAGCAGCTGCATTTTAGTGTAACACAAGCCTGGCTGCAAACACCAGCCCATTTTCCTAGCTGCCTGACCTACCCCATCTCTAAGGAAAAGCTTTCAGCCAGGCCACCACAAATGCACTTTTCTGGAACATGATGTCCCTGTGTAAGCTGAGCAGCAGAGCCCTGCAGTTGGTACAGCTGGAGAGGAGAGAGCTGCCCTTGTGCTGCAGAGCTGGAGAGGCAGCAGGAGTGGGAAGCTGGACAGAACTGATGGGCCAGGAGCTCCAAGCTGATACAAGACTCCAGGCACAGAAGACAACATTACACAAACACATGCAATGTGATCAGAAAAGCTACTTAACTGAGTTGCTTAATAAGTAAAACCTAACATCAGTTTGTCTTGCTCTTTTCCTGACTGTGCTTTAAAATATTTACTTCCAAACGATGCTGCAATGGAGGCAATGAAAAGCTTCCTAATCCCTACCAGCAGAGCTCAGTGACCCTTTCAAGGTACTTTGCCACCTCTGTGCCTTTTTAACGTTGCTTCACGCTGCAAGTGACAGCATGGCACCCGCAGTACAAATCTAATTTTAAAGGCATGCTTTCCACTCATTCGTTGCTGCTTTGATTTATTTTATTAGTGAGCTGCTTTGTGTGGTGACAGAACTCATTACAACCTCCATAAAGACAATTACCAGTCCTTATCTATACAACTGGAAGAAGGGGGAGAGGGAAAGAGCGTGATATGCATTGGTAAAACCCAGCTAACAAAGGCATTAGAAAGCCAGAGCTAAAGGTCAGAGAATTGCATCCAGGGGTCTTGTCAAAGAGTAAATGCAAGGGAAGAAAACCCAAAATAGCTGTGTGCTAGCTGAGGGAACGCTTCCACTCAGTCACTGATATTTGGTTGTTTTTAAACAAGAGTACAGTTCCCAGGCATGACACACCAGGACGTACACTGTTAAAAAATCCACACTGTCAGACAGCTGAAAGAGTGCTGGGATGTGGGGCAGCACCTCACGCCTTCCCCACAACACTGACTGTCCCTTACTGCCTTCTCCTTCAGCCACAGGAGCCAGTTTCTTCTAAGTGTTTTACAGATCCTGCCTCACTCCTCAGCTGACATGACGGAAAACGTCAGAGCTTGAACTTGCACTGATTTCAAAACAGCCATTTATGCTGTAAGAACAAGAATTAAAGCTGGTCAGGCAGACAGTGCTTCTTACAATAATCTAATCAGATCTCATCAAGAGAGAACAGGAAATTTCTCTTCCTCCTCAGGCACAATTTTGCCAATCTTCATTTTGGGCTGGGAATCCAGCAGCTGACAGATCAGCTAGAATGAAGAGAAGACCTGGCTACACTGAGGTCAACGGGCACACTGAGCAGATTTAGCTAAGGCCACAATCTCACCCTAATAATAAAAACTACACAAGGGAAATAAAGTAACACTGGTGATATTGCTTCCATCTTCCCAGCAGCCAGGAGAGCTGTAACTCCATATTCATAAAGCGACTCCAGAGCCTTTGATTCAGTCAGTATGCTGTGAAAGCAGCAGATAATATGCCACCTATTCTCTACATGGGAATGTTATGCTGATCCAATTCCCTTTCTGCAATTTCAGAAAACAATGTCAGGTAAGACAGCTGAACCTCTCCTCTCAAACACACAATACAATGCTGCAGTTGGTGTGTGAACACAAATTATCTGGGTATACAAGGTTTATGGTTTCCAAAGACTGCACCACGATGAGCCAATGCTTCCCAAGAGAGGGAAAAAACACAAAGGATAGTTAAGCCTTGAAAATAAAGCTGCTTCTGCAAGACACAACAGAAATGAAGACCACGGGATGGACCAACAGAGAGCAGCTGGCTGGTTGTGTGAGCACACACTGAAAGGTGGGAAGAAAAGGACACAGAGGATAAAGTCAAGGGAGTTCTCTGCATAACAAAGTAGGTGAGAGGATGAAAGCAAGGGCAATAACTCAGGAAAATTGTAATCCTCTCTACTGGAAGCATCAGCTGGTCCTGCTGCTGGGACTTGGTGCTCTCTGAGAGATTAAAGGTAGCCTGTGAGGCACTGGGATCTGTGTGTGTGCACAGCACCTTCTCACACACCACACACCAGTACAGCTCCTCCTCACAGTCTGGAGCATTTGAGAGTAATGACAGCACTTTCTCATAATCACATCTCAGGGACTGGAGGGGAGCACTTCTGCTGCTGCTTGGTGGGAGGCTGCTCAGGAATCTGAACCCAGAAGAAGGTGAAGAGAGGCAAGAAATTCAATTTAATGGTCTGAAACTGATCTGTGCATCAAGAAGCCACCCTGTACTGCTGCTGAGAGCCTTAGAATTAAGCAGCATGTGTTGGCTAAAAAAAAAAAAAAAACCAAAACAAAAAAAACAAACAAAAAAAACCCCCCCAAAAAAAACAAACAAAAAAACCCCCAAAAAACCCCAGCAGAATGCCCAGCCTGTTCCAGTGTGGGCAAACGTGAGCTGCTGGAGAGTGGAGTGAGGATGTGCCTGGAATAAGCAGTGCAGGCTCACAATCAGCACTAACTTCTGCAACACAAGTAGAAATGCTGTCAGAAGGGATCCCTTGGCAGTTGCACCCGAATTACACACCTGCCAGAGCCCAGTGGCAAAATGGGAATCAGGAATGTGCTGCTGGCATGGGGCAAAGGAGAGGCAGGCATCAGACATGTGAACAGAAGCTGTGCAGCACTTGGGTTTGTTGGAAAACATGTAACACGTTTTATGCTGTAGAAATCGGAAATAATCCATGTTCATGGTTTGGGTAAAGGATCTGGAAAAAATGCAATGATCTACAAATACCAGAATAAGTGCAATGGCTCTTTTCCTATTGCAAAAGCAAGAATTGAAAACCACAAGTACTGACCAGCTCTTTTGTTTCCCTTTTAATTGTTCTTTTCAGGGCAACTGTTAATTTGGGTTGTTTGCACTGAGCCCTTTGCATTTTATGAAGGCTTTACAATCTCTAAATTACAAGGCAAACATTTCTAAAATTGAAATGATTTATCACCCTGGAGAGGGACATTCTGAATTCTCATTCTTTGCTCTTCAAGTAGAGTGTGCAATTAAAGGACTAAGAACCACATCACTCGGATCTGAGATACAAAGTACATCTATATTTATGCCTACACAAGTCAGAGACATCCCTTTTTACTCTTCTGTTTCCCCATAACAAAAAAAAAAAAATCAGAGACTATGTATTTATGGAAGAGAGGCGTGAAGCAGTTTAGTGAAGATTTATGTAAGCCAAACACAAAAATACTGGAAAACAGGCAACACCATCTCAAATAAAACTGAGTGTAGATAAGTGCTGTACAAAGTAGCACTTGCAGAAGGGAACAGTTTAAATGCTTCACACATACTGCTCCAAATTAAATGCATTTATGTAAAAAAAAAAAAAAAAAAAAAGAAGTGGTTACGTAGGCAGCTATTAACTTGGGTTTAGAAGAGGAAAGGTCCATTAAAACTTTGGGTAAAGATTTGAGTTTTGTTCACACAGTCAGGAAGATAAAAAAGGTCAGGAAAAACCATAAGACAGGAAAGGTAAGGAAGTGACTCCAAAAAAGTGAAGAACCCCACCTCAATGGAGCATGCAGAACAGAGGAACCAGGAGACAGCAGAAAGGAAAGGTGACAAACGCCCCAGAGAGAGAGAGCTGTGAATGCTTGTTTATCCTTTCTCCAAAATACAAGAACACACAGGTCAGCACCTGGGAATTCCCCTGTAACCACCACTGGAGACTGTGACTGCCTGCTGTGTCTGGGGTGACCTGACCAGGAGCACCCTGAGTGCAGACACTGAGCTGCTCTGGACACACACAGCTCAAGAGATGGAAGCCGTTTCCTGCTTGAATATGGAACAGATAGATCAATTCCTTCATTTCTAAACTAGAAATTTCTGTTTTAAGGGATTGCTAAGACCCAGAAGACAACAAACCAGCAGTTAAGGTTAGAAAGTTCACCTCATTTTTTTTTTGTCTCTCCTACATGCAGTGTTTCCTAATGATGTTGATGTACATGTTTCACACAAAGTGCAAAGCTTCTAGAGTTTTATCCACCCTTTAGCTAAATTTTTTCTGAGGTGTAAAGCACTGATGCTTCTCTGTTGGCTTGCTTGAAAATTTCTGCTCAGAAGGAAGCAGAGCCAGCTGATAACAGAAATACATAAGATTTCCAAAAAGAAAGGCAAGAGGCTCCTAAATAAGCTTGTTTATTTCCAGTCTCTCAGCAACAGAACCCTGTATTTTAAAATAAAGGCAAAACTAGCAAAACACAGTCCATGAATGGCCAAAAAAAGAATATGTTAAAGGAAAAAAAAAATAAAAAACCCTAAAAAATCCCCAAAGAAGCCCTGTACTCCTTGTGAGGCTGGACAAGGCCAGATCCAATGCAATGGATTATAGGCCAAGAGCACCTGCACCCACAGCACCCAGGGACAGGAACAGATTCTTTGTTAAAGCTTGGCTTTAACTCTGGCATGCTTAGAATTCCCATGAGATAATAAATAATGTGAAAGCAGGTACCCCGTGCCTAAAGCCAGATATCTAAATTATTTCACAGTGCACCTTTACCTACAAAATCTCAGTCAACTTCTAAAGGTAAAAACATAGCTCTGAGCTCACCAGGAAATGTCATGGTTTCATAAATTCTATGAACAAACCTTCTATTCTTGCAAATCCAGCAGAATTATTAAATCTATCATCCACAGATGAATGTATCAATTTATCTTAATTTCTGAAAATACACTGAGCTTCTTTCAGTGAAAACTTCATTTTTCTGTTGCACAATGAAAGGAAAAAGGGGGTCTTTCCAGAGATTAATTAAAGCAAATTTATCCCTCCATAAATTACCATCTCTGGACTGAAATAAAACACAGTGTGTTTCAGAGGGGATAAGCAAACAGATGAATGAAGCAGTCTTATTTCCTGCAGATCAAGCAGTGTGACTGTCTGCTGTGGCACTGGAGACAAAGGGCTTGCCCAGCCACTGTCATCACTCTTGGAAACCAGCATTTTCTGAGAGGAAGAGGCTGAATGCTCCCCTCCTGCAGAGAATGAGTGCCCTACACAATGTCATTACACACAACACAAAGATGAAGTGGCTCTAACCACAATGACACCCCCAGAGAGGGTGCCCTCACCCCTCCCTCCCTGCCACTGTTATAGAGGACAAGGGACATCCAAGGTGACTTGTGGCTTCTGGTGAGGAAATGATGGAAGAAAAGGCTGTCTCAAAATCAGTGTCTTTTCTCCCCCAGTTTGCTGCCCAGTAGCACACGGGGTGTGTGTGTGGCAGTGTGGTTTGCTGAGGATCCTCTGAACTGCACAGAGGGATGGAGATTCAGGAATCTGTTTTGTAAGAGATCAGCCATGACTTGTCAGGGGAGACAAGGCAGAATTTTAGCAGCTGAAGCCAAACTGTGCACTACATCCCTGTTGTCCTCCAGCCTCGTGCTAAGGTCAGCTAGCTTGGATCAGTGGCTTCCAGACAGCTGTAAAATTAAATATTCAACCTCTGAAAGAAACCTCAAACAGAGTTTAATGTAGACATCTTTACTCAGTTTGGTCCAGGCTATGGGAAGGATTCCCACCACTGAAGAGAAGACCTGCCTTCAAGGGCTTGGGACATTCTGGTGGGTTTCCCAAGTTGATTTTCAGAATGCCATTTTCAAACCTAACACAGGAACCAGCAGTCTTGTTGGGTTACAGTGACTTTTTACTCTTTGTATACATTTTTGATCAGCTGGCTTACTCTCAAAGCTCTCCACTGACCAGCTCAGTCAATCAGTCAGCAGCAGAACTGTCCCCAGGCCAGGCAGATAATGATCCAAAGTCACTGCCAGCAACAGAAATGACTCCAGGTGTTGGAGATTTCTTCCTCACAGTCAGGTGTCAAGCTGGATTGACTACAGATGAAGTTGTTCTCTTCTCTGAGAACTCAAGCTGAGGACTGAAGTCCTCCTGGAACTGAAATGCTCCTTCCCTCAAGGAGGAGAGTATTTCACCATCTTGCCAGGGCGAGCACTAAGCAGCCTCAGAGGCAGAGAGCTCCACACCAGCTGACTTACCCTTGCTGGGAAGAGCTGTGACCACAGCTCAGGGACACCCCAGCTAATCCTGCTCCAAAACTGACCCTCACAAGCCACTGCTCACATCAGTGCTGATTCTCCTGTGCACTATCTTACTACTCCCACCTTTGTCACCTTCAGTCACACGCAAAAGTAAGGACAAGACAGATCATTCACATTCTGTGCCTTGGAACAAATTCTTACTTTTCAAAACAAAAGTAATTTCCAGAGAACGTGGCTCACCTTAAAGGATATTTCATACTGCTCTCCTCCCCATATCTCCAGACCTGCATCATACCCTCCCAGCTCCCAGAACCACTTTCTATCGACTGCAAACAGTCCTCCAGCCATTACAGGAGACCTTAAGGAAAAACCAGACTCCATATTACAAACACATTCAAAGACACACATCTCTAGCTAAACATTTTAAGAAACAAAGCAAGATTTGACAAATATTCTTTTCACCACCCAGTGTTCCCAGTGCCTTTACAGCCCTGTCAGCACATCAAACAGTTGTTTTGGTGTTATCTGCTGATTTTTCACTTGCCAAGGAGGAGGACCAGGGCAGGCTCCCTTCAGAACCTGCCAATGTCTCTCCTCCAAGCAGGCAGGAGTTGACCATTAAGTGACAGGACACCACCCTGCAAGGGATCTGTAAGCTCCACACATGGTGCTCTGCTTCTGTTGTAGAATTGAATCTTTGAGTTTGACCACAAAAAGTGTTTTGTTGGCTCATTTTTCTTTTTTTTTTAACACTGCAGAGTATAAAGGACAGCAGAACTGTCTCAATGTTGGCAAGCACAGCAACAGCAGAGCACAACTTGATCACAGATTTACTTCTGCAGTGCACTGTAATAATCAAAATTGCTGTAATTATTCTGCTAGGTTTTCTTCTTCCCCCACCTGGGAATGACACACAACCCACCATTAGTTTGTTGTTTTTGGCAGAGCATTAGGGATACTAAGTTATGTTTGAAAGATCTCAGTAATAAATGACCACATTAATTGTTACAACATTAGTTTTCAATGAAATGTTAACTTCTGCAGGAATTAATGTGGCAAAAAACAGCAATGAAAAGGAGAGTGTTCACAGCTACTACACAATGCATTTCTTTTAAACCAGCAAAGCAAACAGCTGCCAAAAAAGCAAGTAGCTTAACACCAGCTTCTGGCTTTTGCTATGCTGAGGTGTAAACCAACCCTGCAGCAGGGTGTTATTTCATTAGCTGGCTCTTAGCACTCAGCGTTTCAGTGACTTACTCAAAGGGATCGCTGGGATCAGGTTTCTGTAACTCAGGAGGAATAGGGATCCTCTTGTAATACATCTCCCAGTCGAAGGCCCCTCGCATGGCGTCTCCAGCCTGGGTCTCATACCCAAAGTGGTCGTGGTCAATAACGTCGATCATGGGGCAAACAATGGTCTTGCGGTTTCGGGCAATGCGATCTGAAGATTGGGGAAACAAGTCAGAAATCCTGCACCAGCTGCTTCCTTTGACCACAGATTTACAAAAAAAAGAGCATCAAAATATGAAGTTGTTCAAGAACGACACAGCTTTCTTCCTGTTCCTTCTCTCACGAGCAGAGGCTCCAATTTATATCTATTTATATCAATTTATCTGCTACTTCTTCAATCACTGAGAGAAAAAACACCAGGCACCCATCACGCAGAGGCAGAATGGGAAGACACAGCCACACTACCACAGAGAACTGACTGCCAGGCTAAAACCAGACCTCTTGTACTCGGTGTGCAATCCTCATTTCCACAAGTGACCAGGATGTGAACTCCTTCTGTGCAGATCCACATCCAGGGAATAACCCACTGGTCCACCCAGCCCTGATTGCCACACCAGAATCTGGCAGGAAACATTTCAGACTAATGGCATAAGTACTCTCAGCAGGCTCAAGAAATGCAAGTATTACCTCCTCCCCTCCAAGCTTTTCTTCCAACCAAATAATACAACAACTCCTGCATAAACATCTGGAATTTCTTAAATGCCTTATTACTGAGACAGTCTCTTGTTTGAAGTTAGCTCTCAGAGCAGAGGCGATAAAATGATGTTTCAGCTTCCAAAACACATCTCACAGAAATCCTTTCTGTGCTTTAAAAATCAAAGCATCCTCTTCGTGTTCTCATTTAAATGGCATTGGAGCTAATTCTGTCCTCCCTCCCTGGGGCTCATAAAACTGCAAATGTTTCAAACTACTGCCAGATATAAACTGTAGTGAAAGCAACAGGATAACCATCCATCAATTCTGCAGGAAAATCTGACTCTTTCTTAAACCTCTGCTTGACTGTTGTTGCCACAGCCTATTTGAGAAAGTCACAGCTCAGAGAGCTCTGACAGGTCACTGGCAGCAGGGCTGGGAAGGAGTTTGGTGCTGGCTGGAGGCAGACAGGTACCAGAGACAGACGGCACTGTCCCTTCAGTTAGTCATCCTTGGAAAGAACTGACACCTCCTCAAAGATGGAGTGCTGCCTTGGAAAAGGGTGCCCATGTTCTACAAATACACACCAGCAGCTCTCATTCACAAGAAGTATTTTTTCACAGCTTTGCAGACTATGAAGTTAAATATAGTTATATAGGAGAGAAAACCTTTAAAAGCTACTAAAAAACTGTACGTAAAGATCTCTTCTGCATCATAAAGCCATTCCTCCCTGCAAGCTGTTGAATGACCATGTGATAGTTTACTCCTCTAGCAAGCTGTAAATTATTTAAGATTCCATTTAATGAGGAAACAGAAGAATATGATTTCTGCTCTTTAATTAACAAAAGCATATGACAGGGTTACTGCACAGTGCAGGACTCCAGAACAGAAAAAAACCCCTCGTACTAAACACTACAAGTTGCCAACAATACACTTGAGTCTTGCAGTTAGTTTTATGATATTTCATCTTTTACGCACTTTCAGCAGGAGGGGAAAGCAGCAGGTGGGAACAATTCCAACAGCCCCCCACTGACCTAAGAGAGGCGGCAGCCAGTTGACGTTGGCCTCGCAGTGGGAGTCCAGGAAGGTGATGACGTCCCCGATGGCCACGGAGGCTCCCAGCATGCGGGTCCTGATCAGCCCTTCCCTCTTCTTGGTGCGCAGGATCCGCACGTTGGGGAACTGGGCCATGTAATCCTCCAGCCGCTTCTTCAGGTGCTCTGTGGGAAAAGGAGACAGTGGGACACCATGACAACCAATTCCTTAAAAATGCTGTTCTGTCTTTACCAGGAGGAGATGGAAGTATGGCCTCAACAGGTAACAAATGCGGTAACAGGAAAAAGGAAGTAAAAATTGCTTCTTTTAACTGCCTAAGCAAGACTTTTGAAGATGTTCCAAAACTTTAGAAGCAATTAAAAAAAGGATACAAAAAAAAAAAGGAACTAAAAGAATAGGTTGAGAAAGAAAGCAACAGAGGAAGACGAAAAGAAATAAAAAGACAGCTGGCAGACCCTGAGCCAGGATTCTTGGACACTTGTGGAAAACCACTGTAACTTAGAAAAGACACAGGGGAATTAGTTTTCAGAAGTAAACCACACTCAGGGCATTTACGTTGTATGTGGTTTCTTCAAAACATGCAACATAACAATCCACTCATGCATAAATATAAACCAGGAATAAGCCTAGTCAGACACCCCTCCAAGTGCAAGGCAGGCACAGCCACAGTGTGTATGGGGCTGGCTTCCTTAAATGCTTAGCAGAGGATATTTGCATTTAAATATGGAAATATTTACACTACTGAACATGGACTGGAGCCACATCTGAATTAACACAGACAGTGGCAGTCACCATGATTAACAAGAATTCAAACAGGAGAACTGCAGAGAAAGATCACTGAGTGATCAAAACAATGGACAGCTTGTTCCAAAGTGGAGATAAAAAGTTTGGTCTGCATAATGAGAGAGGGGAACACAGCTGTCTTTACATCAAAGAGTGAAGCAGCAAAGAAAAACCTAAAAATAGGCTGAGCTGATGCTGGCCTCATCACTAATGGGTTGATCTTTTAGGCATCTGAAGTTTTGACAGCAAAGCCCATTCAGAGGGTGCCAGGGATTGTTCATTAATGCCCCACACCACCCACTGCAGTCAGCAACCCATGCAGGAAAGAAGCTTCACTAGACAAAACTTAGTATGCTACATCTAAGCAAGTGACTCTTAAAATCTCACATAAGAAAACCTGACTAGAGGCAATCACTGAAATACAAATACCCTGACAGGGTTATTTGCCTTCTGTAGGGAACACGTCCTCTCCAGTCTGTACAACACATCTTCCTCAGCTTCCAAAGGAGGCATGAAAGGCGGGGGCTGGAAAGGCCAACAGCAGGAAAGTGTCCCTGAACAGGGCACCAGGGAGGCTGGGCATTGGAACAGCTGACTGAAAAGAGCAAAGGAGCAAGTAAACTTAACCTAGTTATGAGCTCTCCCCTTGTGCTGACCTGGCAACTGAGAGAATGGTCAGAAGCCCTGTGTTAACAGGCATTCTGTGCCTGCTCTTTGAAGCAGCCATCATGTGCCTTCCTTCAAACATCACCCAAATACACCTCCTTCCTTTTGAGGTATTCTCAGCAAGCTCTTTGCCCTGTTCAAAGCTTTGTTTAACATTCCCCAGGAGTTTTTTTTTTTTCACAGATCCATTTTAGTGTTTTGCCTGACAAGTGTAATTGTCCCATAATATCTACATAGGCTTCCCTCTCAATAGAGCCCTTAGGACTTCTTGATGTCTAGTGTGCTTTTCCCTCATCCTTTTCAGGTCTCTTCTGAATAGATCCTCTCAAGCAACCAGAAATTTTGTCCACTCAATTACAGATTTTTCAAATAAGGGCCTTCCACAGAGACTAGACATATTATTAGTGCAGCTGCCTTCCTCCTGAGGCAGTGGGTAGACT
This sequence comes from Sterrhoptilus dennistouni, assembly GCA_013397095.1. Lineage (NCBI taxonomy): Eukaryota > Metazoa > Chordata > Aves > Passeriformes > Zosteropidae > Sterrhoptilus > Sterrhoptilus dennistouni. The sequence goes on along the minus strand of VWZU01017213.1, from coordinate 615,694 downwards.
TAAAACGAGAAAAAAAAAAAAAGAAAAAAAAGAAAGAAAAGAAAAGCTACCACTGTTTAACATCAGAGCTCATCCCCTGCCATTGTTAGTTTGTCACAAAAGATTGTTTCATCGCAGAGAACAAACAATCCTCACTTCAAGCATAAATCAGCCAAGCCCAAATCAGGATGCAGACTTTACTTATTGTACCCAAGACAAGATAAACATGACAGTGGCTGCTGAATGCTCATTAAAATAAAGGGGGGAACTGTCACACAGACACTCTCAGTCTGATTTCCCTAACAACAGGCACAGATTGATAACAGCAGAAGACACTTGGAAGATCAGACCACACAATACTTACATTATCCAAGCCAAACCTATAAAGCACTAGGAAGTCTTAAAAAAATCCAAAGCTCCAAACCAATGGAAAATATAAAGAGACTTTCTTCAGCTCTTTATTTTAATGAAAATGAGGCTATGAAAGATGCCAGAGGACGTGTGTTCGTCATTTCCATTTTAGCATGACCTGCCTTTCAAAACTGTTCTGGTTTGTGGTGCAATTTCATCTGTGGTGACACCTGGGACAGCTGAAGTGGCTCCTCCAGGGGCACAGGCACAGCATGCTCAGCCTGCTACCTAAGAAGAGAATATCCTGGGATGTGGTCTCACACACACCGAGAAGGTGAACACAGAGTCACTGGATTTGGCCATTTCAGTTGTGATGATGATGATAATGGCTGCTCTGCTACACCGACTGAGGACAGGGTGATTTGTGTCTATTGATGAACAAGCAGCTAAAAATGGAGATTTCCCCATTTTTATATTGTAATGGGAAAACGAAGGCATAGGAGCCATGAAGTTCTCTCAGTCAAATACTCTGCAAAGAGACAGCAGAGTCTAATCCATTGACTCCTCACTGTACTCCCAAAAGCTGGGTTTGGCTCTTCAGCACTTTTTTATTACATTTCCACAGTAAGAAAATACCGAAGCATCCTGTGCTTGCAGTGAGGAGCCTGCTGTTTGCTGCACAGGTTAAGTGCCTCACACATCAGGAATGGTGTCCCTGATGGCTGGGAGGACAAGGAAAAGCTGCAGGGGCTCCAGCAGCACCTGTGTGCTCACACTGCTGCAGGGGACACACCTGCTGAGGGCTGTGCTGCAGCCAGAGGGATGATGCTCAGGTAAGCTGCTCCTCCCAACTGCTGCAGAAAAATCCATGTTTGATCACTGCATTTTGTAAGATTAAGAATTCTCTATCATGAACTGCAAGTGGGCAGAGTTTATTGCATCTGCTTTGCCTAACTGAAGAGTCACAGACTTCTGAGCAACCTCACAATATACAAAACTCACTAAAATGTGGTTTTCAGAGACATTTCTTATTTCCTTATCCTTGTGCTATTCCTGCCTGGCTTCTATGCACCCAGATAGAAAATAGTTATTTCATTCTGTTTCAAATATTGTCCCAATTAAGCCAAATTTTGCTTTAAAAAGAAAATTAAAAAAAACCAAACAAGTGCCGTTAACCGCTACAAAATTTAATGAAGCTTTAAAAAAATATATTCTGGAATCTTGTCACACTGAGTAATTTTTATTACAAGGGCAATTTTCTTTAATGAAAGTTGTTAGGTGAACTGGATGGATTCCAGTGGCTGTGCCTATGCTGGGCAAAGTAACACAGCCCAAAAATATAAATGAGAGTAAGATTATCTGCAGATTAAAAACTATTCTGGTAGTTTGCTAACACACTTTGCAATAAAGTTGATGTACAGTGTGCACATTAACAGCACCAGTCAAGAACTGCTGCTTTCTTTACTTTGAGCTGTAAATAAAGCTGTGTGAAGACAGCAGAGAAGCTTTAACAGGCAGCTTGCTTCACAAAAGCAGCCCTAAACTTTCCAAAATAAAGCTTTTTTTTTTTTTCCCTAGGTCAAATTTCTGTGGTGGTCTTACTGTACTTCTTCCTACTGGCCTCATCCAAGCAGCGCTGCCCTCAGATCCCTCTAGTCTGGTGATCACTTGTAGCATGGCAAGGACTTTCCAAGATTGGAATTCCTTATATCCAGTTGACTTTTCATTCCAACAATACACTCTGCCACCTGAAGAGGCACCTAAGAAATTCAAAAACAAGCATATGCAGAAGCAGAAGACAGAAGAGTCCAAGGAGTTTTTTGGTTTGTTTTTTTTTTGTTTTTTTTTTTTTTTTTAAATAGCTTATAGTCCCTGTAAGGGCTCTGCAGTATTTGGCAGGGAAGGGAGTACCAATATTTGCCATAAAAAAACCCAAAACCAACACCTAATTTTAAATATCAGCCATGACTTGAAACTATTAAACTGATTTATGCCCTGGGAAAGAACTATGAGTGAAACTCTTCTCCTGTCCTACCAGTACAACATTTCATGGTTCATATGATACCATCAGCTTTCGTTTCTGAATTTTCACACTGTACAGCACATCTGCAGCTCCAGTGCCTTTGCCATATGTGTATCGTCAGCCCAATCCAGAAGGAACAGCACTGCAGAAATCAGAAACTTTCCCAGACACCTTTCCCACGTTACCCAGATGCCCCTGGTAACACCAAAGGTCACCCTGCCCTGCAGGATCCTGGAACCTGCTGAGGTGCTGTGTTTTAGTTTACACTCAGAAGCTTCAAGATGTGAAGATGGGAGAGTCACTGCACTATGAAAATCCAGGGAACCTCTCCCTCCCTCTGAAGGGCACAGGAGGACACGACTGGAGGCTCTGCAGAATTCCATTTTAGGCAGAAAAGGACAGTTTCCCTTCTCTGCAGGTTATTTTGGCTGCTTTCCAACAGCAAAGCCTGAAATGCCAGCATGCATCCAGCATTTGTTTACAGGTTACCCCAGCCTGCCATCCCTACCCTCCCACACACAGACACGCTCGTTGAAGATTACAAACGAACCCATTCATTTTTACTTGGAGACTTGGCCCTAACGTGCTGTTTAACAATTTAAGAACGAATTATTCCTCTTCCTGAATCCATCATAATGTGCAAGCCAGGCCTCCCTGAAATAGAAGATTCTAAATCATTGAAATTAACTTCTCTCCCTGTTTTGGTGCAGATGAGTAATCCTTTGAAACAGCAGAATGTGCTGTTATCCAAACAGGCAGCACTTCCACTAGTTTTAATTTTCTTTCAATGTTTTCACGCTCCGATCACTGAAGTTGGTTGGGAGGATAATAAATTGATTTAACAAATTGTACTATAAGCACCAGTCTCAGTAATAGAAAACTGATTAGGCTGATCACAGCTTTCCAAGCTGAATCTTCTTATAAAGAGGAAAAGCCCTGAGAGGGGAGAGAATTAATATTTGTTGCTTCACTGATTACAGTTCTGGAGTGGACTCCAAAAACGGAGGGGGCCCAGTGCATCAGTGATGGGTCTCAACACAACTTTAAAAACAAAAACTATGGGGGGGGAAAAGGGTTTCTGTGCATGGGAAAATAGCTAAATGCGTACCACCCCACATGATAATATAGCATGGTTTGGACTTCAACAAAAATTAAAAGGGTTTGCTGAAAACTTTATTGGTTTTGTTCTCTTTCTAAATGGTTTCAAACCAAGCTTCTATTTCAGGTACAATAAATTGCACAGAAGTTGAAGAATGAAGCCCAAGAAACAAGCCAGATTTTGTGAGTTAGTAGAGAAAAGACCATGGGTGTGAGCCTGCACTACGATAAACTCAGGTGCATAAACTTCTGCTGTCCTGCCTGTGCCATCAATTCATCCTCCAGTTTGCAAAGGGAACTTGGGAAGACATCCCAACCCTGCTCAGGTATCCTGCAGGAGGTACTAGCACTGAATGAAGAGACAAAAGTGTCATTTTAAAATGGGAAAATTCACACTTACTGGCATCAGTATATAAATACACTCAGACCCCAAGGTAAGTTTAGGAGGCTGCATTTCCAAGCAGGGAAATAGAGGGAGTAATCATCTTAGTGACAGCACAACCTCTCAATCTCTAAGGAAAGTTTCATTTGTTAAGGAATCTATTCCAACTGCTGTTTTTTGAGGGAATCCAGAAAAATGCACTTACTTATCTTTCCTTCATGCTGTAAAGGTTTGAACACCTTTTTGTTCCTCGGAAGCAGTGCAGCCAACCTGTGGTGTATGCATCACTTCTCAATTCCTGCACACTGACCCTCTGGCCAACCCACAAGATCAGTTCTTCCCCCTCTGCCAGAACCCATCTCTCCCAGGGGAAACAGTCAAGTCATTCTCATTAGTTTACTCTTCTCCCTTCCCATTTCATTAAATATGTATCAAGATTAAAGCACCCACTTAGGTTTTTCCCTCTTCTGTTGACTACATCTCATCTAAAGAGGGTGTTTTGTGACTCTCAGTCGCTTCCTGTTGATTGCTTTTAACCTCAGAGCTGCTGTGCTGGCACACACACACTGGAGAGATGCAGGTTTTGGCCTACACAGCCTTTGTAGCTGCAAACCAGGGGTGAATTCCTTGCAGAACACTTAACATTCAGCTCAAGTTTGATGTAGCCATGGTGACTGGCAAGGAAGGGCACTGCTGTCCCAAATACTGCCTTCAACCCGAGGAATCTCTGTGCTCGACTTAATGCCACATCAGTAGCTTTGACTATCCAGTTGTTTAACCAAAGGAATGCCTGCACTCTATAAAAATCTTTAATTGCCTTGAACCTACAACATCAACTGCTTTCTGGGCACTGGAGAGACAAGCAGGAGTGCGAAAGCATCTCAGAAGTTTGTTCCAAAGGCTCCTCTGTGCCCAGGGAGTGTGCCAGGCTACAGCCAGTGACGTTCTGCATGGTGTATCATGACATGAACCTAAAGCCTATGACCAACAGCAAGGCAAAACTTGCCATCATTTGAAGAGATGCAGGCAAAGGAAGTGTTAAGACAGTTATTACTGAAACATTTTGGAACATATCAAAGCTGTGAGATTAAAGCCTTAAAAGTCACTGAGTTTTGCTGGGGAAAAAAAAGAAAAGAAGATGCCAAAACAAACCAGTCCTTGGAGAGTTGGCTTTGTACATGAATAGTGCTGATAGAGGCAAAGAACTTCTTGGCCTGAGAGTATTTGCTCTGTGCAAATCATCAAAAAAGAAAATATTCCAGAAAGAGCACAAGGATTGACAGAGAAATCTGCTCCAGACTTTTGTCTTGTTAGAGAACAGTCCGTCAGGCCCGAGATGTGACTCACTTGAAAGTGGCTTTGATTTGGTAGGAATGCACCCCTTCGGATCCCACAGGCTCTGATCTCAAGTGTCTAAGTGAGGAAGAACAACTGTGAAGCCTAAAATTAATAGCAGAGAACTACAAAGTTTTTGCTCTGGGGTTGCAGCCAAATTGGAATATTGGAAAACTAACTGATAATCTTTCAGTCCTACAATGATGCTTGAACATTAATAACCATGCCTGACAAAGCAGGAGGTGGTCTGTCCTGTAGTCTGTGTGTCAGAGATCAGAAAACAATGGATTGGGCAAATGAAAAAATTAGCAATACAGCTGTGCAGGGAGAACACACACAACTGACCTGCAGTAACAAACTCTGCCATGCCAGAAGTATAATTTACAAACTCACACTTTACTCTTCTTCTAGACCTCTTCACCATCAGTCCCCAACACTCTGGTTCACTTTACTCACAAGAAATGCAGCTATCACAGTAAGTCAGTGACATCTGCTAGAAAGGTCAATAAATCCATTAAATCCTGAAGCACAAATCCAGGCCTGGATTCACAGCTGTACCGATACCAGAACTAAGCCATCTCGTGGGCAATACCATTCTCAAGTAACAAATTCATTTTATCTGGATGACAGAGGACAGGGCAGGACTTACAGCTGAAGGTACCTGCCTTTAAATCTGGAGCTTTGGCTTCCCCCTGCTCAGCACAGTTAAACTGTTGTGCTCCACCACTGCATCCCTCTCGTGGGCAACAGACAACTGTGGTCCTCAGGAACTGATGCTACACTGAGAGAATTGTGTGCATTTCTTCACCAAGAAAATATAACTGCAATTAGAACTAGAAAAGGAATGTGGTTTGGCTTATCCACTTTTATTTTTCAGTTGAAGCAACATTTACCTTCCAATTTTCTCCAAGTGAAGAAGTTTCCACCTTTATTATAAAGTCCCTGTGTGAACAGCTGCTTTGTTAATACCACTCCAAATGCAGGTTTAAATAGCAGAAACTATGATTACCAGTAATAGATATCATATATGGGCAGAGGGTGTTTGAATCACATTTCTAATTAACTTCTATAGAGGAGCAGCTGTAAAGCATTAAAATGCTGATTTGCACTGCAGCTGGCAGATATCTAGATTTTTGACTCCTAGCAGATGAGGACATGTACTTCAAGGTGAGGAGAATAAAATTAAAGCTATTTTCCTACAAAATTCCTCTAACAGAAGCTACATGTGTAGGGTTTCTTAGCAGCAAGCAATGCACTGAGATTTACTTAATGAGCTGTAATGGAAACTCTGCTCCTCAATTATTTATTTTTTTTAAACTTTAGACTGCCAGACATCCTTCACTACACAATAATTAGCTGAGAAAGAGGTCACAGTGAACTCGACCTTTTAAAGCCACCTCATCTCCTTTCTGGAAGAATCTTTCAGCTGCAGCAGCTGATCTTGGAGAAATAAATACAAGATGATGAAAAGTAAACTGGTTAGTTAATTTAGGCTGTCACAAACAAAGCTGCAGTAAACAACTACAATAGGCCCTCATGCCTCTTAAAACACCAGAGAATAAACTTTTAATGCTCCCCAGCCATTGCCTAATGAACAGTGCAGGTTTTAGACATCCCTTTATGAAGGGAATACATGAGTTCAGACATTAAAGACACATTAAAAATGAATACTCAAAAAAGGGAAAACATAAAATTGAATCTCATCCACATCTCACTGTGATCCAAAGCAGACTCTGTCACTGTTATCTAAAGTATCCCACACCCACAAGACACTGCCAGAAATGGAGAATTACAAATTACTCTCTTCTCATAAACAGAAATGGGACATCTGCACCAGCTTTTATTTTGTTGCTCCCTTTGGTGCTCCCTGTGGAAAAGTGTTGGTGAGTTCACAAATTCCCTCTTACACTCATGTCCCTGCTCTGCTGTGCTGCCTGGGAGTCCTGGTGCAGTTTGGGTCAGAAATTTCCCGTCTCTCCACCCAGAAGAACCAACCTTCTCTCACTCATGCAAAGGGAGATCTGTCTCACTGACTGTTACTTCTAAGGTATTTTTTACAAGTCTAAACAGACCTGAGATGATCTGCAATGAATTCTAACAAGGAAAAAATCCTCTTTATTCTGTAACTTAATTTACAAAAATAATCTTTTTCTCAGCTGTTTGGGACAATAGTTATAGCACAACTTCCGTGAGACACCTTGAAAGCAACACTTTAAAAAAAGCTGTAGAAAAGCACAGTTGGCCCAAAAGAGCTTGGCTTTTTCTTCCTTTCTCCATACTTGATGGTAAAAAGCTTTAAGATAAACATATTGATAATTCAGCAAGAAAGGCTGTCATCACTTTGTCCTGAGCACAATCACTCCATATTCTGAGATGCACTAATCAGATGCACTTTAGTGCATTTAAGAGAAAAAAAAAAACTTTTACAGTGCATGTGCCTAAAGATGAAAAGATAATCTCTTTAGCTGCATAAATCTGCTACTGTTCCATTTAAAGATCAAAAAGAATTCAAGTATTAAACCTTTTTCTATTTCAGATACTGAGAACATGATTTCTTTCAATTAAGGCCAGGCAGATGTGGTTAATGGAACAGAGCTGTATTTGCTATATACCTGCTGCTGCACCAAATGACATATTAATCACCCCTTGCCTTCTCCCTCACTACACTACTTAGTGACTTCTGCCCTCCAGACCAAATTATGCTGCTCGTGGTTCAGCCAAGTTACCTCACTCACTTTTGGTTTTTCATTCAGATTGTCCTGTTCCTCCAGAATTATCTTTACTGCAATATAGAGAGAGGTTTAAAATGTCACAGAGATTGATCTGTCAAGGGAAAAGACAGGATTTGGTTGTGTCTCCCCTGTGATTTGGGAGAGGATAGGCTCCAAGAGTGTGCAGATGTCCAGGGCAACTCCAGGGTGGTGTGATGGCACAAATGGTGCATGAGGAGAGAGAACAAACAATGCTGGTGGAAACCCAGGGCTGAGATGACACTGTTGGGGAAAACACTCCTTGGACTCCTCTGTTAAAAGGCCCAAAAGCTCTGCTGCCTTTCCAAGAGGAGCAGTGGCCACACCCCAGGCTCATGGTGCCTCCCAGATGCCCAAGAGCAGCTCCAAGCCTGACTGCACAGTCCTGCTGAGCACACACAGCTAAGGGAAAAGGGAGTGAAAATGGGGAAGGAATTTTTTAAAAAATTAGATGATTGAACATATAAATAGACTAGACTCCTAAAAAAAAGTTTTCACAAATTAAGATGAGTTTCAAGGTAACAAGGTAGTCTTGGAAGATGAAGCTGAAATCCAAAATCTCCATAATGACCACCCAAGGGAAAATCAGTTCCCATACACATTCCTCAGAACAAAATCGTCTCCTTGAAATGCACTGCAGCCAAGGATGTATTTACACAGCCTCCTGAATAACCACTCCCTAAACCAGACTGCGTTTAATGTAAAAACCATAAGGTTCACTTTGTAAATGTCATTGCCATATTGGGTCAAAAATATTCCAATACTTGGGCTGAAAGCTGCTGCTGCCCCTCCCAGTGACAGGTGCAGATTTTGCCCGGTTACTCTGAGAAGGATGCTCATTTTTCACATCTTGCCACTGTATAGACATACAACACCATAAGGCAGAGGGCCCAGCTGGGTTAACACCTCCAGAACAACCCTGATGTTTGGAGATTGCAGTATTTTCAGTGCTGCCACAACCAGCTTTATTATTGTACCAACACAGTGCTTTGCATGTAACTCATGCCTTGGAGATGACTGATGCTGCAGTTCTCTTCTTCAACAAGGGACAACATTTGTTCTAAAACACTGTCATTCATACCAAAGTAATCTTAAAAACAAGTAAGAACAGGCTGTCACTCAATATGCAAATAATTGAATGCTGAAACGTGAGTTTTATGTGAATTTCAAGCTCTTAGCCACAATCACTGATTTTTGTCAAGTTCAGCCACGAAATAAGATAAACCCTGTGTTGTGTGCACCCTCTCCTCTGTGCACACAGCCAGCCCCAAGTACACCACAAGATGTTGCTTTTAAATGACATTCAGCAATTAAGTCACAGCCTCCTGCACACAGTAAGCTTCAAATGTCTTGAATAATTTTTAAATTTCCATTGCTGCAAAGGTTGAAAAGGTAAAAATCCTACCACGTCTGACATTAAGGGAAAGGCTGAGAAATCCACGGTATCAGTTTGTTCCAGAACTGCATAAATGCAAACAATTAGTTTGTTTTAGAGGTGTTCTTTTACAGGTGTTTCCTAGATAAGTTATAGGAGCTCTGCAGAAAAGGACCTGGGAGTCCTTGGGCACAAACTGAAGCACAGGAAATGCTGTTTAAGCATAAGGTATTTTTTAATTACATTTTTTTCAAACTAGGTCACTGACAGAGTGACTGAACAGCAGAACAGGTTCCCCAGAGGCATTATGGAGTCTCCATCCTTGGAGATTTTCAAAATTTGAGTGAATAGTAAGATCTGGAGAAATCTGCTGTAGCTGAGAAGTGGGGTTGGGTTAGATGATCTCCAGATGTCCTTTCCAAACTCAACTATTTTTGATTCTGTACCTGTTCCAGTCCCACCTGCAGCTGTAAGAGATCTCTCTTCCAAAACAAAGGAGTTTGCCTTCTGCCTTTCACCAGGAGTATCTGATGTTCCTGCTGTGCTGGGCTACCAGCAAGTACCAGGTGAAAAGAAAAGAACATTCTGACAAGCATCCTGCAAAAAGAATGTGCCATCCTCTGCTCCTCCAGCTCAGGGCTGATTTCATTTATTACTGAGTGACAGAGGACAGCTTTACATCTGTTCATGCAGACACAGAGACAGCTTTTACAGCGGAGGTGTCCACAAGCTACAAGAATTAGGTGGAGACCAACAATTCATTTTGTACAAGACAGACACTAGAGCTGAACAGCTCCATTTCTCACCACAGCAATTCAGGCCCAGGGACCGAGGCAGACCCTGAAGAACCATGAACTGCCTCTGCCTGTTGCCAGCTATCGATATCAAAATGCCATCAGAGCTGATAGAGAAACCTGCAGTGTTACAGACTGACCTGCAATTCCACTTCAGTTCTCCTCCTCCCATTTCTGTGATAAAATAGAACCAAATTCCCACTCAGCAGCATGGTAATTACATATTCAAAAAGCAAACAAATTTCACATGACAGCCCCCAGGAGAAAGCTGATATACATGGAAAAAACATTTCCGTTTACTTAGGGCCATTCTGGTAACAACAGGCTTGGAGGGATGCAATTAGTACCCTGCATGCCAGCATATGAAAAGGTTTAATTTAACCTATCAGACCTAAAGAATAGCTATAGAAGTTAAAAGAGAAGCCACAAATTCACACAGGACTGCCACAGCTAGGTATTTTTATGATCAGGATCTCTAGAGTGGTAATTCACATCGGTTGCATTCTGATTTCTGCTTATCCAGAAGGGCAGACATTATTTTGGACCACCCTGCAATAGCTGAGGTTTATCAAACCCATGGAGGTCAGTCTGTGGCTCTTTAGCAGTTCTCTGTACCATGCAGGAAGAAGCAGCCAAGGCTGGGCAGGTTAATTCTTATTCTCCAACAATTGTTTGCTGTCTCCTCTTCAAGAGAATCTATTTTCTCCTGCACAGAAAATCCCTACAGAAGTTTTGAACTGGGGAGAAAGTTCTTACATCACTCTCAATCAAGTTTGTGGGGGAAAAAAGCATTACAGCAGTCTTAATGCAATGTTACACTGACAGCAGAGACTGCCAATGGAGAAAGTAAAAAATAGCCCTGCAATATCCACTCTTCTGTGACCAGTGGCACATGATGGAAAGCAGCTCCTTTTAAATCAACCCAACCTACCAAGGGAACCCCCACAGAGGAAGATTTGAATGTCAGGAAGGAGCTGCTGGAAGTGACAACATGGTCTGCAGCTCAAGGCAAAGGGGATGGAACCACCACACTGAGTGACCCCAGGGACAGGCAGCCTTTCCCACAGCACTCTGCCTGACACAGAATCCTGCACAGAATTTGGGTGAGGTAAGGCTCCAGACTTTTTTTTTTAGATTTGGACCATTTGCATTATACTGCAGGCATACAAAAAAAAAGAACCCAAACCATTCCAGACAGAAGTTGTTCCAGCACATTTTGACTTTCCAAGTACAAAGCAAAGGAAACATTTAAAAAACATGACTCGTAAAGCTTTTGCTGCTCCCTGGTAAGATTTGCTGTCATCAGGACAGCATTTTTTGGATGAAAAATGTTTATTGCTAAAGGTCACAGAGTTGTCTCTTTCAAACAAATTAAGAAATAAATGGCTGCTGACACTTCCAGATGATGATTCATCTGTCCAGGAGCTCCAATAACACACGGCCACAGCTGCCCCTCAGGTTTGCTTCAGACCACAGCAGCCACCACCTAGCCCAGAAATCTGTCTTCACTCTCCTGTCACTCTGTCAGCCAACTTCTCAGCCCCTCTTCGCAGACACACCAAAAATTCCTTACACTCAAGCTTAAAACCAGATGAAAAACATATGAAAATAACATCTCTCAGGAAAACCACTGTTTGCAGTAGCCAGGTTTCCACACTCACTATTGCTACTATTACCAAAGTCCTTTTTTCTTCATGTGCAGCAAAGTTTCTCTGTGTATGAGATACAGGGATAAAAAAGGCTGAAGGTTCAGCACCAATATCACCATTCCCAGAAACCAGTGAAACAGCAGGACAAGACAGAGACATTCCAGCACCTCAAGGGCAGCTGGCAAACCCCAGCACATTTAACCCCAGCACAAGTCAGCACACAAGAAATGCTGGCAAGAGAGACACAAAGTCTCCTTGCTAGGGAGGGTCAAGCTTTGAAGATTATTCTTTAAAGAGTTATTAAAGTTCTAGAGGTCTGTTTAAACAACCCTCAAGTGAAAGGCCAGCATGAGATACAGCAGAGATATCCAGTGTTTTATCTTGACACAGTAACGTCTCGATAAAAAAAATAATAATAGATTTTTATTGAGTGATTATCCTTTCCATGTTTGGCTTTTCACTGAGGTTTATGGCAACTATTTACTGATCTCTTCAGGGAAGGAGATGACATTTACTGCTTGTACTTTGCCCCTCTGCTCTCAGACACGGCCTCTACTGTCACTGCATCCAACAGTGATTCTGTAACTTTAAAAGAAAGATGCTGCTACAAATTTAGGGGACTATTATTTCAAACAGAAGCACAGAATTCTTGAAGACAACACAAGAATACTTTGCAGACAATGCAGACAAGCAATCATTTATGATTTGCAAAGAAAAAAATCAAGAAATTTCTTCTCATTCTTCTTACTGCTCTCCAGTTCTGTGGCACAGCTGTGATGATCATCAGCTTGGACACAGAGTTCTTATTAGCAGCCCAATTTAATCATAAGAAACAGATAACCAGAGCAGTTGCCTAACAGTCCAAATCCAAGAATGTGCTCTTTTCAAACATAAAACACATAAACAAAAGTTTTCCTGGAACTTCTGCTCCTTCATGCATTTCAGTTTGAGGCATTAAACTATCAATTCTCACTTACTGGGTTGAAGTGTTTGCCATTTAGGTTTTGGGTGGGCTTTTTGTTTGTTTGTTTTAAACAATGGATAAATTACAACCAGAAATTTGTAACCATCAGCCTTTCAAGTAAAGATCTTGTGATTAGGATTTAAGAGTCCCCTAAGACTAAGGATCCATTTAAGCCCATTGAGGGATGTGGAAGCCAACCCCAGTGTGGTTAAGGAAGAAAAGTGCAGATACAGAACTGACAGCACTGAAGGGAAGATGTTTCATCTTAACCAGCAATTGTCCCAGTGTGCAGAAATCAACTGTGCTAGCAGGAAAATACTGGTTTTAAAAAAACCCAAGCAAAGAGAGCCCCATACCAGTTTTTATTAACACTCTCTCTTCCCTCGATAATTCAGCTCACTGTCCAGCACTTGGAGTCTTTTACGTCCATTTATAAATAGATGCTGTACAGAAATGAGTCTCAGGTACATCTTGCAACCTTTGTATGAAAGATGGATGACTAAGGGAGAAGAGTTTTTGTCTTATCAGAGGCAGGGGGAACACAGAATAAAGAGCTGGACAAAAAGTACAGGTGCAGATTGAGGGGCAGGGGTAGAGCCAGGAATGCTCTCTTTCACCTGGTCAGGGCACATCTAAAGAACAAGGAAAACAGACCCACAGGAAACTAGATTTCATTACTTCCACTTCTCTGAAAAGAAATCTGTTTGTACAATTCACTTGTGGTTACAGCATGAGCTTTTCTAATTTGCTTCAAGACTGAGTAGCAATAAAAAGACCTTGTTAGGAGGGTGGGTTTTCCTTCTCCTCACCTTAGCCTGAAAATCCTCTAAAGAAATACTTATTTCATGTAGCATTGATTTGTTCAATGCAGCACACCTTGCTTGCAAACTAATGAGAGAACTTTGAACCAAGTACTGCAGCTGATGATGGGTAGTGTCTGTTTGGAAGCCAGTATAGGTCAGAACACTAAATATTCACAAGCTTGTTTCCAAGCTCATTTAGGAGCTTCCTACATGTCAGGTTCCTGGAGATGTATCCTTTAGGATCTGTACAGAAAGCTCTTTTGCCTCACTTGAGTAATACCAGTGGCTTGAACTCTGCAGCTCATAAAGCTAAATGGTCTTGGTAACTTTAAAGGAGAAAATAGAGTTACTAGATCTGACCATAACCCCTCAAAGTCACTGCACCCTCTTGAACACCAGTCAGAGGACTTCCCAAGGGATTTCTCCACCTATGCAATGTCTACATAACAGAGGCATTGATTGCCTTCCCTTGCCTTTTCCACCACAGCAAGGGTGGAAAACACAAGGCAAAGTGAAGCTTAATTTACATCAGGCGCCATTTAAATGGCTCAGAGAAAAAGATCTCAGCAACTACATGCACACATTGCTGCTGCAATGACAAGGAGTTGTTCCATTTGTGGTGATGTGTGGTGCCAGTGACTCCACACCTCTACAAACAGCACTTCAACCCAATCCAAAGTGACTACTCCAGGCAGGGCAGTATAAAATAGTGAGGGAAGCTCCCAAGCAAGAGAGAGGAAAGGTTTGGATGCTGCACATTTACTTTTCAGGAGCACAAAACTCATGAGAAAGACAAGCCAAATCATAGGCAGTCTCAGGTGGAAACCTTTTATCACGGATTCTTTTACATGTTCTGCGTCAAGAAAGAAAAGAAAAACAAGCAGAATGTAAGGAGTGAGCTATTCCTGTCTCTTGGCTTTTTTTTTTTGTTATTTCAAGAGTCAACATTTAACATTTTATGTTAAGGGCTACACAGGCCCTTAGCTGAATATTAAAACCAACTCCCCTGGCTTTTCCTATTGCCCAGAACACAGGACAGTCCATGGCAGCAGCAGCTAAACCAGCACACCCTGAGCATGGAGAACATGAGTTTTCTGTTTTCAAACGTGCCACAGCAAGATTCCCCTGAGCTCTGCTGCTGGCAGGTAAAAAACCTCAGGTCATTATACACATATCTGCAAGTGCATTGATCCCTTAGGTGGGGAAGCCACATACAAACCTCTGTCACTGAAGTCATCCACCAGCACGATCTCTGCCACCAGCTCGGGCGGGGAGCGGTTCAGGACGCTGTGCACCGTCCGCAGCAGGGAGGACCATCCTTCGTTGTGGAAGGGGATTATCACACTGGTGTTTGGGAGCTTCTCCAGGTACAGCTTGTTCTTGCAGCTGGACACAGACAGAGCAAGTCAGAAGGTGCTGCCAGAACACACCAAAAAACACCCAAAACACACCAGCATTTCCATGTTAATTACCAGCAAGCAATTTAGTTCATTCTTTCCTCCTCAAAATCATGCAGAGTCCATTAATTTTCTTAATTTTGTAATTGGGGTGATGAATTCCTGCTTTGTAGGATTGGTTTTGAGGTAGTTTCATAAATTCTGCAGTATGAAGTGCAGTGTTTACTTTCCTGCAGGTGTGACCATAAGTGGACTTTACACCTTGTTAAACAGGTAACCTCTAAGGCCACACAGTAACCCAATGTAGCTGAAAAACACCCAGTAGCTCTTCAGTGGGGGTCAAAAATCTATTCCATCCCTGGAGCCCCCTGTGTCCAGAACAAACCAGTGGTAGCTGTGTGAACGGAGGTGCGTGGAGGGGACAATGACAGTGCCAGCAGGACAAGCTGCCCTGGAGCAGGACAGGGAGGTCTCCCTGTCCCTTGCACAGCCCCCCAAGCTGCTGTGCAGGCTGTGCCCTGCCAGGCCCCTGGGGGCTCTCACTCCCTGCACAATTCCAGGCAGTAATTCCTTCCCTGGCCCCCGGAAGGGCAGATGGGAATGAAAGCAGCTCTGGCAGCAGCAGCTTTTTCCTGGTACCTTTCCCAGGGCACAGAGAAGGATGCACCTATGTTCTACAAGCTCAGTACATCTGTGCCTACAGGAAGTTACTCTGGTGCCTGTGTGAGAAGACAGTAACTTATTCTGGGTGTAATGAATTGTCCTGGGCTGCTGCCAAGAGCCTGCAGGCTGTGGCTGCAACGCACAGATGCAAGATGCAAACTGAAGCTGCAGGGACTGCTTTCATCCAGCCCTTGGCATTGCCATCCTAGCCTTTTTCCAACAGCTACTAGCTACAGTTCTGTTCCAATATGAACCAAGAGCCCTTGAATTATTTCTAACTCCTCTTAAACTGGAATTCTCATTTTCTGACTAACTTTAACAAGTGGGAAACTTTAGCTATTAAGTTTAACCATTAAGCGTGGAGAGAAATTGCTTCCCTCCAGCTACTGTATCTACAATTGCTTTACAAGACCTGCAAAATTAGTATTTAATATTAAAGACCCTAGAGGAGCTTAAAGGAAATGTTATCAGGGGAAGACACGACTGTTGAAACAAACAATTGTATGTGTGCACCAGGCAGATCCAGTATATGCTGTGCCCCAGCTCCCTGAGTCCCACAATTAACAGAAAGCAGTGCTGACACACTATTTGGTTTATTAAAATCCACACAAACCATCTCACACATCAGCTGCTTCTTTGTCCTTCCCCACCCAGGGCAGCTTTGGGGAGAAGTCCAGGTGTGGCCCCAAAGCTTAGGGCAAGGCATTTTTCCCCAGAACACCTTCTCCTCACACTCCCTGCTGCATGTGGGCACGTCTCCAAACTCTCTTTTACCTCACTGCATGCAAGAGGCTCTAAAACACAGCTCTCTTCTTTCTGGAATGCTCTTTATGGACTTGTGACTTTATGACGAGGTCTCAGCCTAACTTTGTTATAAAGTGCCCTCATCAGCCTCTCCAGTAACACAAACCATATCATTTCATGTATATCTTTTTTAATGGGCACAGAGAGTGCACTGCAGATCTTTCCAGCCATGAATTCCTTCACTGCACATCCCCACTATGGGTAACCCTGCTCCCTGCCCAGCTAATCCCAGAACCATTAAGGACATGCTGTTTATCCACTCCTCGAGGCCCCCACAATTACAGTTTGCTGTGCTGGGGGAAAGGATGTGTCAAGCAACAAGCAAAGCACCATTAATCACAGCTAAAGTCGTTGGTGTCCCAGACACTTCATTTATTAATTTTATCTGAGGCTGGAGTTAGAAATTTCCCGTTTTAAAATAGTTTAAATAGCAGAACTAGCAACACTTCAGGAAACACTGAAGCATGTGAGGGAACACATTAAACCCTCAGATAATGAAATAGTGGCATTGTCTGATGTCTAAGTTCTCAGAGCCCAAGGCACACCCTGGAAGTAGTGGCCAGGTGGAATTTAGATTTGCAAACTCAAACTGTATTTCCTGGAACTTGAGCATGGGCTGATCCACAAGCATCTTCACTTACCTGATTTATCTCTATGTTTAAACATTTCAGCTGCATGCCTAAAATATTTATGGAGCTACACTCACTACTTTGTTTTATGTGTTTATATTGAGAGAGGTTGTCAAGCCAGTGTATTTGATTAGTTTGCTGTGACAGCTGAAGAGGTAATATCTCAATTGTACAGTTAACAAATTATAAAACTTGACTTCTGGAACTTGTATCTCATGAATAAAGTAGATGTTGAATTCAGATTTACTAAATTGTGATAAACAGAGGTTTACACAAAAGAATCTTAGATTCAAATGTCTAACAATGCTTTCAGATTAAGAACCTCACAAACAGTATTTAAAACCCTCTCATAAACAAGGACTAAGTCCTAACTTTTACTAGAGGAAAAATCTGTGGCTTGACCAAAATCCAGTTCAACACCATCCTACAGCATAATGTCCAAAACCAGATGACCTCTAAAGTCAGCATCCAGTTGGAACTCATTTCTACTTGTAAACCCTGATGAAGCTGCTTTTATGAGAAAGATATCCACAAAAATAATCCCCAAACCAGGTAAAACTCTTCCTACACAGAACTCTTCATACATAGTTGAGTGAAGCTACTCACATCATCTTCTGCTCCTGAAAATTCCAGTCATTTCCAGCTAGTGGCCAACATAAGAACTGGAACCTCTGGGTTACATTAAAGATTTCTTCTGAGCAGGGTTGCAAGTTTGTGCTAATTTTAAGTCTTTTGATCAAAACCTGCTGTTTCTTTTTTTTCCCCAGATTTGATCTCTTCTATTTCTCACTGAAATTATTGTACATCGTCCTTTATTAAGGAAATATTAAGGACCCAGCTGTGCAAGGATTGTACTTTATGAACAACGGTACAAGACTCCATTAAAAAAAA
>VWZU01017213.1:581853-597754 GCA_013397095.1 Sterrhoptilus dennistouni | reverse complement strand
AAAAAAAAAAAAAAAGAACACATTCCTGTAGAGGTGGTAATTTAGGGCTTGCAAACCTTCACTTGTAGAAATACAAACTGTATACTCACTTTGGGTGCCTGATGTCTGGAAGGGAACGATTCAGAGAAATTTTATCACTCACAAAGATATTAAAGCCATTTTCCCTGTATGCCTGGTCCACTCGCTCTGCGTCAGTCATGGGGTAAGGTTTGCCCTGTTCTCCATTTCCTGTGGATAGACAGAAAGTAAATACAGATCACTGCTGCTAATTAGTGCTTAATGGGCCAGAAACTAATCCATATAGCAAAAAGAGGAGCATCTTATAGTCCTTTGAACATTACTTATTAGTTTTGTGCTCTGTCTCATATTTAGCACTGGGTCAACCACATCAATTTAACAATTTTATCTGATAAGCAGTTTTGCTACAAACCACTCAGCTGTGCAAATTGAAGGTAAAAGTCTTCCTTCTAACACCAGAAACAGATGAAGGGGTTTTGGCAACACAGATCCTCTGTGGAGGATCTACAGAATGCCTTTTGTTTCACAGTGGGAAGAATCCATGTGGTTTGAGTAGCTCGGCACTGCTGGAATTCTCAGCACAGGCGGATTTGTGCTCTTGCACTGAGGGGCAGAGTCCCTGCAAACACATCACTGTAAAGCTGTGACATTCTAAATGGGCCTTATTTGCAATGACAGACAAACCCCAGAATTATGGAATGGACTTGCATGAATGTTATAGTCCAGAATGTCTTTTTTCCTTTCTGGATTTTTTTTTTTTTTGGTTGGTTGGTTTTTTTTGTTGAGTTTTTTGGTTGGTTGGTTGGTTTTGTTTTTGTGGAGGGGATGTAAGTTTTTTAAAAACCAATTTTCCACCTATCATAAAACACCAAGATTTAAGTGATACATTTGCACCTCAAAATAGTTATTGTGGAAACGAGGAAAAAGGAATTTAATTGGGATTAACACAGTTAAAAGATTAACAGATGAATTTGCTTTACTACTGCATCATGTCAAGAACATCACCTGCACCCTAAAGTTGAACATGTTGTTTTACACTCAGCCTAGCAAATAAAATCAAAGTTACAATCTGCATTAAAACATTTTTATAGCAATCTTACATACCTACACGCTCAGAGTCCCTCCTTATGGCTTCTTTGTTATGCCAGTCCTTTTTCCTCTGTCCATCAGCAAAGTAAGGGTCTTTCTTTTGCCTCACGTAAGATGCCTTTAAAACAAAAAATTGGATATATAATAAATACACAAGAAATGAAACCTTTCCTCAGCAGCCTCCCTTTCCTGTAAGGGGAAATTAAACATCTCCCTCAAGGCAAGATCATTACAAGGAAGTGGTTTTTAGCCTGAAAAGGGTGAGGGAGGAAGTGAGTTTTGCTTGTCTTAGAACTTTATCTGCATCTGTTAAGTGATATTTTTCCAGGGCACCATCACATATGCAGAACAGTATTTCTTAATCAGAGAACCTATTAAAAACTCCCATTTTCATTTTGAAAACATCCAATACATCTTACAGCCTTTTTGTTAATTAAATAGGATGTAATGGGAGACCTATTGCAGGATCATTATTAATGAGATGCTACCACACCTGAATAAAATCAAAATAAGATTTAAAAGGTCATTTATTAAGACTCTTGCTGCTGAACCCAATTAGAGATTCTATTTCATTATGTTGTCGCTGAAATTCAAAAGCCACGGCTGCTTTGAAAACAAGTCAGTAAATGAAGATCCCCAGTAATCCAATGTCTCCAGCTCACCCCTGACTGCACAGGATGGAATCTCACATTTGCTGAAGGAAAGAGGAGCCATGAGAGGCACTGCAAAAGCCTTATTGATTCACATCATGCAGGAGAAGGCAAGTGCAGCCCCAGAGCAGCTGAGCTTGTGAAAAACCACACACTCCTGTCATAGAAGAGCTCATCTGAACTCACCAAACATAAATATCAAACTGATTTGCTTAACCTGCCTTGTGGTTTTCCAGCTGTCCCGCTAAGCACCACAGTTCTCCTGCAAATTCCTACACCTGGTGATAATGCCACCCCTTCTAATCATTCCCACTAAATAACCCACACTGGAGCACACTACCATCCTGTGAAATTTTTGCCTCTGTTTTACAAGAACAATTCTGTGCCAGGCCAGCTCACTGACCAGTCTCCTCCTCTGCCAGGAAAAGTCCTGGAAAGCTCTCACAGACCAGAGTACCTCCTTGCCAGGAGAGTTTTGCCAACTTTCTGAGCCTTCTGCATAAGTATCATAATGGGCACAGGAACAACTGGCAAGTCTGAAATATCTATATTTTATGTCTCTTCCGTCTCTTGTTTATAGTGTTCTGAACTGAACGCGCACACCAGGAGAATTGCTGACAATGCCACTGTCCCTCCTGCCATTTGCTGGGACTGAACATGTGAAAACCCTTTAAAAAGCAGTTGCTCTGGAAACCCCACCCAGCACTCCAGAGGAGAGCATGGCCAGAGCGCCCAGGGACTAAATTCAGAAGGAAGAACACACAGTGCAACTCTGAACCTCTCAACACCTGCTGTGCTTGTGGGAACCCAGCACCCCAAACCCCTACAAAGTGAGCAGGGAATTCAGGAGAAAAACAGAACTGAGACCCCCCCCCCAGCAAACAGACATATCCAGCCTGTCTAACAGAGCATTCCTAGAGTGCTTCAATCCCATCCCTTTCTGGGACTTGAGCAACTTAAATTAGAATTGTAGAGGCACCTCCCTTCCCTCTGAACTCTGAAAACATCCCTTGGAAATCTCTGTCCATTGCTGCAGGTACCCATGGGACTGCTCTCTGTGCTGGTTTTAGCTGGGGTGGAGTTAATTCTCTTTGCAGGAGCTGCTATGGGGCTGTGATTTGGCTTTGTGCTGCAAGTGTTGATAAAACAGGGATGTTTTTCTGGCTGCTGGACAGGACCTACAAGTCAAGGCCTTTTTTGCTTTGCCCTGAGAGAGGAAGGTGGCAGAGCATGGGGAGCTGGGAGGGGACACAGCCAGGACAGCTGACCCCAGGGACATCCCATACCATGTGGGGTGACATGCTCAGCCCATACAGCTGGGGAAAGGAAGGAGGAAGAACCAGGGTTTTTTTGGAGTGATGACATTTATCTTCCCTGCTTTCCTGGGGAAGGCTGAACACCTGCCTGCCCACGGTGAGCGGGGAATGGATTCCCTGGTTTGTTTTGCTTTGCGGGGTTTTTGCTTTACTTTTTAAACTCTTTATCTCAACCCATGGGTTTTCTCACTTCTACTCTGCCAGTTCTCACCCCCACCCCACGGCGGGGGCTGAGCTGCCAGCTGGGATACAACCACCACTCATTCCTTCTGAAATACACTAACAGGATGGATCTGGAGCTGTCCTCCACAACAGCTCCCAGGAGACAGGAGAGACATTTGAAATACACCCCAAAGGATTCACACCAACATCTCCAGAACCCTCTGAGGGAAGCCACAGCACTGGGCTAGTTCAGGAGGGGCATCTTCCACCATTACACAGCTGTCCCACCACAGCAGCAGCCTAAAAGCCATTAAAAAGCACTTGCAGCCATCCCTGCTCAGTGTGCGCATCCCCAGGCTCTGGGCTGGAGTGATCCTTGTGTTTGTGTGCTCAGTGTGGGATAATGCGTACAGGGAAGTAAATTTTCTGCACAGCTCCAAGCTATTCTTCAGAGGGGTCAGCAATGTGCATGTAAACATCCTCAAAGCAAACAACAACCCAGTGCAAGCAATTTAAACCCCGAGACAGAGGGAAAGCAGGCAGCAGCACACCATCCTCCAGGGCTGTTAAAATAGAGGAAAACAAAAAAAGAAAAAAAAAAAATCACAGAGACTGCCACTGCATTACACACAGAACCAATCAGGCAGATGGACAGTGGAAAGTCAGGCACATAGATGTATTTCTCTCAGTCCCAGATAAATTTACACACAAAAGCATCTGTGAGCTGGCTTAAGCTAACCCTGTCAGGGCCACACATGTCAGTAATTTGTAAACTTTGAATTAAGCAAGTGGGAAAACTATGAAGCGCACGCTTCAGTTATTCAGACCTCCCTGAACTGCAGTGTGGGACTTCAGAGGTGCACAGAGCAAGAGTTATTGATCCAGAAGTCCTGGGAACAGGCTCTGTACAGCTCTCAGTCCTGGAGACTTACAAGGATCAACAGTTCTTAATGCTGGCAAAAAGAAATGAGAACTGTGCAGGGTAAGTCATTATCAGCTCCTCTGCCTGCAGTGCTCATGGTGTTGCTGCCCTGTACAACTGAACACCAAAAGAGATTCACACAGGACAAGCACAACATGAACCTCTGCTGGATCAACATCAACCTCCAAGCAACTTTTAGAATCCTGAAGGGTAGGAGCAGTTGCAGGTCATGGCAGACATGCTGCACATCCTGAAGCTTTTTTTGGTCTTGGGCAGAGAAGTTACCTTAGTTCATCTAGCACTGGAGTCTTCCATTACATTTAATTCAGCTTGGGTAAATGTTAAGAGGTGAGAGTATTTCTTACTGTATCCCTTGCAAGCAAACATCCAATGCTTACACTGGTTTTGCAGGTCGCTGTTAAAACACCGTAACTGCAAAGTGTGCTGTGAGTCACTGACAAGTTCTGTCAACAGTGTCTAAACATTCATTTTGAAGTGACTTTCAGTGCTAGAAAAGGAACATCAGTGTCTTTGCCTGGGTGACCTTGCCAGCCCTCACCATCCCCACAGCCCTGGAGGGAAGGTGTAGCTGCAGGAGCCCCATCAGCATCGTATTTCTGGTTCAGAACCACACTTTCAACACCAACCTCATTTCAACAAACCACCAAAAAAAAGGTCAATGTGAACCATAAAACATTTGCTTTCCTCCTCCTCGACTGCAGTTCTTATCTGATGCCATCACTATCAGCAGAGCTGTGTGTGAGGTTGTGGGCACGATGCCCCCATGGGCAGAGCAAGGATTTGCACATATATCCTCAAAGTCTCTCTCATTGGCAAAATGGGCAGGGTGCTGACATTGATGTGATTTTGGAACCTCTTTTCCTTCTTTCTTGCTATCCCTCTCCCTGCCCCCCTCTTTGTAAAAGATGTCTGAGCTCCAGAAATCCAGACACAGCATACAGGGACCAGAATGTTGCTTTTTTTAGTGGTTTCCTTCAGGGATGCTGCATGGGATTTGACTCAATTATGCAAATTACATAACTTGATGATACTCCTTCAACAAATGCTCTAGACTGTGATATCAGAGCAATCTGCAAAACACAGCAAGTTTCCTAGGACTGACTTTTGCTTTAACTCTTAAACAAGCATCTCATTTTTGGGGAGCTGTGTCATACGTGTAATGCTGTATTTCATCTCAATTTCCACTCTCATCCTAATTTCTCATTAATTCTAACTGCACAGCAGAAGGTAGAACATTTTTGTCCAAACCCTCCACCATTATCCCCCCCTTTATGTGCATTTTATCTGTGGAATGCAGTGACCATTGTTTGAACATTGCAGCTGTCAATTCTGCATAGTTATGGTAAATTCACATTATGGACATGGATTTCTATCCCTCTAAAAGAGGTCAGCAATTTTCACTTTTGCTCTGCATTAGCTTTCCATTTTGCAAAAAAATATTGCTGGGTTTTTTTAATGGTCAATTGTGCTTTTTACATCTTGTTTACATTTTAAAGCATGAAGGCTTCATTATGATCATCTAGTCAGGCTCTGTAAGTGCACCAGCCATTGAATTCCATCCATTAACTCCTCCAACAACCCTTTAAGTTCTATTTCAGCTCAAGCACATTTTCTTTTCCTTAAGAACTGGAAGTTGTTTACCACTAAGGAGTGATTACTTCTCCAGCAATATCTTAAACTGTTCTGCCTGTTTCCAGCCTTCATTTTTTAAGAGCTGAAAATGAACTGAAGTAGAAAGGCATATTAGGCAATACATTGAAAATGGATTTAGACAGATTGCTGTAAATAAGCCCCTTCTGTTGTCTACCACACTGTTACTTAACACGCCGCCAAAGCAATTGATCAGCGTTCAAACGCCAAATGCACAAAAATGGAATTTTAATTTTTTGTTTAATCACTATTTAGTGCGCCTGGCTGCAGCCAGAAAGAAAAAGTGCATATGGAGACATAAGCCAAGAGTTTTCCACACATGAGGAAAAAAGATTTGCTGAAGCATATATGTTAACCACAACGCTGTACAGATCTCAAACCCTCTTCAAACATTTGTTTTGCTGATTTGCTATTTTCTCTCAAGCCAAGGAGCTGTAATCAGACCTGTGAGTTTTGGAGACAGTGTCAAACAGGGCATCTGCTTCACTCCAGACCTCTTCATTTATCCCATCCCCTCAGCAAGTCTATCTTGCACTTATATCCTACAACAAGATGCTGAGGATGCCAAAACAATTCAAGAAAAACAACAGGGAAAGGGAAAGCAGCATTTAAGAACCATTCCTCTATTTATAAAAGAACTTGCAACCTTGCACCGAGGTGAACTCGGCGGAACACTCAGGAGTACACACTTGGGAACCACCCAGCTGTCACATTCTGTGACATGGCAAAGCAGAAAGAGGAAACATCTATAGGCAGATTCCTTCCAGTCTTCCAAAACCCACAGTACCCGAGGTGTTTCAGGAAGCAACATGTGAGGGAAGCCAGCTCTAGCAGAAAGCAGGAGGAATCCTCCCTCTCACTGCAGCAAACTCAGATTTTTAATGATCGTGGCACCATCCATGCTAAATGTAAGTAACCCTTTCACAGATAAATAGATAGCAAGTGTTACTGCACCATGAAGAAATGCAATTCTTTTTTTTTTTTTCTCGGTTTGTCAGAGCTCTATTAGCAAGTGTTGAACAACAAACTGGTACAGCACTCAGGCAGCACAAACAGACTCCATCCTTTTTTACTGGCAGGAAAACAGCTGAGACTTTCAGATGAGCTAATGAAAAATAAAAATATCACCAACATCAGCTGGAGGCTGCTCCTGGGTCAGGAAGCTGAGCATAACCTCAGTCAATCAAAGCTCCTCATTTACTGGAACAGGAGGCAGCACACTGCTGGAAAAAAAAAAGGCTGCTAAAAGCCTGTTGTATGATCTACCCAAGTGTTTTCAAAAGGTTAATTTTTGAAGCTATTTCAGTCCATAAAAAATTTAAAAGGTACATTAACATAATCTATACCTTCAACATTTCAGGAACTATTAAAAGGCAACGCAGGACTAAATGGCACCACATCATGCAGAATTTTTAAGTGCTTTCAAAGACAAAAAAGCCAAGTTCATCTTCACAGTTTGTTGAGACTCACATCCATGCAACAGGTTTGAACCAGACCTGAACTTCTCCTGCAGAATGCCATCCTCCTTGGCCATCATTTTCTTTCCCACCTGTAACACCAGTAATACTGAAATTCAGATTTGTGTTTTTTTTCTTTCGAGCAGGCCAGGCTTTGGAGCATGGAAATATCCTGCCTGATGACTTCAGCAGCAGAGCCCCAGATAAGTGTGGGCACTCCTGGATCAGTCCTTACCTTGTGTCAGAGAATGAAACCACAGCTGGACCAGACCCAGCTGAAGGGACCAGTGCAGAGAGGCACAGAGCAGAGCCTTTTGTGCAGAATGCCCAGGGACATTTGGGAGCTGTAGGGCTATTAAAGAATATGTTCCTTGCAGAATTCCAGCTCCTTGGCAGATGGGACAGCCTGCTGCTTTTAGCTCTCTGCTTTTTAATGCAGTAAGTTTTTCGTATTAAGTGCTTGAATAGTACTTGTCTGAACTGAAACTCCTCTCTTCCCTTTTGAATTCCTTGAGTTAACAAGTTTTGTTCAACATTAATTACTGAAAACCCCTAAGCACAAAAAAAAAATCATCTTGCAAAAAGTCCTGGATCATCAGTGGATTAAAGCCTGCAGACATCAGCTGAGGACAGTGATGAGACATCCAGCTTAGTCATCGATCTCTGCCAAATACCTCACACTTTGTTCTTTGCTTACCTTTAGATATAATATTATACTTTTGTGATGTCTGCTGTTCTGAACTTACTGTTTGACTAGTTCAGGCCAGGCCTGCAGAGGCACAGCACCTTCCAAGGTCAGCACAGAGCACCAAGCAGCGAGTTCCTCCCTGAATTTAAGCACATCTTGTGATAGCACAGCAGTTTCAGTCTCAGACTTTCCTTTCAGCTGTTAAAACCCCAGCTGGCCTAGTTTTAGAATTCATTTGCCCACAACAGTTTTCTCGGGGTTTTTTGTTCACTAAAACATTTACAGCCCTTTGCATCTCCAGAACTGCCCCAGCTCCCACACTGTCTCGAGAATCTGCTGAACACTGTGGAATAAAGCTCCTGCAGGCATTTAGCTGGGGTAAACCACCTTGTTTTCCCCTCAAGCAATAAGAACATTTCTTTGACCTTGCTCTAAGATCCAGCAACACCCTATAAAATTCCCAAAGAATACATCATGACCTGGGCTAGCCTTTGGTTAAGATAAGGACAACCCACTCCTCACCTTGCCTGACCTACAAGAGCCAGGAGGGGGTTTGGACAACAAACACACAAAGTGAAGATGTGGACAAAAGCCATCTCAGAACTGACATTCCAAATAAGATTAGACTTCCCACCCCTCCCACCTTCCCTTTCTGCTTTACAGCTTGCTGGAAACTCAAAATTAGACAAGCTCTCCCAAGGAACCAGGATACATTTAGTGTTTTATCTCATGTCCAAGAGCTGGTTTTGGACTGCATCTCTTGGCCAAAGCTTGGGGCATGAAATCCAGAGAGATGCACTTTGTTTTCCACAGAATCCAGTGCTAGCTGAAGCTGTCTTAAATACAGCCTTAGGTTCAGAGAAGGAGGAAACAAGCTGGTTTGGAGATCAGGTCGAGAATTGAGTGAGCATTTGAAGCAGAACCTGGCACGTGTCTGCAGATAGCCACACCCCACTGAACTCAACTGAACAGCCCACAAGGTGTAGTGGCTTCCTATGAGTGCAAACTTTGGAGCACTGTTTCTGAAATCTGACTTCCCAGTAAGGCTTACAGATTATGTTGCATATGCAAGAATAGTTGAATAATCTGCATTAAGATTTAATAAAAATACAGGACACAAAGCCCATTAATTCCATCATTTTGGTGAATTCCCTGTACTCCAGCTATAAACTCCAGATCACATTATAGGAATGTTAAGCCAATCAAGGACTGCTTAAGTGAACACAACTTCCAAATATTTTTTACACAAGCATAGAAGCAAACTAAGTATAATATTAGCAGAAATCCCATTAAAAATACATCACAATGAGCATCCTGAATATCCTTAACACAGAAATACTACACAGAGGTGAAATTCCCAGCACTCAACCAACACAAGATGACAACTCAGGTGGTGCTGCACGTAGGTGGACCTGGCAAACGTGTGACTGCCAGGCTGACTTTGTTCAGGAAAAAATGTACCACATTTATAACTATTTGAATGATAAAACATGGCAATTTGTGCCTTGCATTCAGTGGAATCCACCTGATTGGGTCCTTGGGAAACCCTGGTATAAGTCCTGGTGTAAACTGGCATAACTGGTATGAAAAAAGAAATCAAATGATAAAAAAAATTATAAGGGTGCTAACGCTCCAATAATATATTAAGCAAGAACAGGACAAAATCTACCTGCCAGATGTGCAAAAGAAGAATTCTAAGTACTTTCCACAGAGAGAGAGACACATTTCAAGAGGAAAAAAAACCCACTTAATTTTGTGGACTTACCAATGTGCAAAGTAAACTCCCAGGACACCCTGCACTTTGTGATAAAGGCACAAGCAAGACTGCACTAGAACATGTTTCCTGAGGTAAGATGAGCCAGGCAGTTTGAAAGCTTGCCAACAGTTATAGTTCATAATAGTAAACAGAAATGCTCAGGATTTTGCCCAAAAAAAAAAAAGCAGGCAGAGCACCATAAGGCATCCATAAGCCTGACAGAGCTGCTGCAGTCTGCAACAGCTGATGGTGTAGATCAGATATTTACCTTTCCTCATGGAATTTGAGCCGCTGCCAAACTTGCACAAACAAAATTCAAGGGCACATCACAGAAGGTTTGATGCCTGGTGAGGGGCAGAGATTTGTCAGCAAGCACAGTGGCTTCAGAAAGGTTAATACTGCTCTTCTGAAACCTCCAAAAAGGTTAAAAAACAGACCCAACATTCAATGCTGTGGAAAAATATAGTCAATCCATACAAAACCTACGTGACAGATATGACTCAAAAACTGGAATAAGAACTGTAGTTGCCACTTTGTTGTGTGCCAGGTACTGAGAATGTGTTTTATGTCAGCACAGTGCTTCCCACAGCAAGTTGCATATCATGGTTAGAAACTGTTTCTTCCCTGAATTTTGAAAGCTACTAGGGAAAAGAAAAGTAATCCATATTTTTAGTTGTTTTTTTTTTTTTTTTTCTTGAGCCTTCACCCATCATTAGGCATTACACATAAAATTAATGAAGTATCTCTAGGCAGATATTTGAGAGGAGGCACAATCTGACTGACATCTGTGGGAAAGTCAGACTCAAAGCCAGAGGATGTCAGAACATCCATGAACAGCATCCACCAACACAGGGAATGATCCCCAGACAGGCACTGCCAGCTCACCTTGCTCAGCAGACCACGACTGCAGCTTAACCCTAAACTGGCCCTGGAAACGCCGTGACACAATAAATACTCAGCCAAAAGGATTTGAGGGAGAACTTAAGCCATTTTCAGATATTTTCAGAGTGTACTCTTCTCCCATTTATCTTCTGCTACCAGGAACAATTAGGCTGCCTACATAATACTTACACACATCTTGAATCAAATAGTTCCTGCTAACTCCAATAAAGCAAAAAGAACCACAAGCATTTTTCTGGTTTATTTTCCACGCTCTTCAGGCAGTTCCTTCAGTGCTGACACTGCTCACTTGCCTTGCAGACACTGGGAAATCAACAATCACTCTGACAGCTTTAGTTTAGGGGGAAAAAAATCATTGTTTTCAATAAACTTTTACTATTACTTCAGGTGGTGCTCCAAATCAGGTTTGCTGCCTGATTCCCACCAACAGCATCAGTCTCAGCACAGCTTTTTCTTAGCAGCAATGCAGCAAAACCACAATTTTCTGATTTTCATCAACAAAATACCCCTATTTCCCTTTTAGCTGTTTAAAGATTTTAAAGTGAATTCCTTACCACCTTCCTGGTCAACTTGATGCTTCTTGACAGTATTATGTTAAACTGAAAATATCAGCACTAAAAAGCAACATTTAACAGGGCTCTTCTTCCCAAGGAGTTATTTTACTGTTGCTCACACAAGTAATATGCTGCACTCAGCAAATGCACAAAAATCCCAAATTCTCAAAAATTAGAGTTGCTGCACAAAAAACCCAAATTCAGTCAACCTCTTCTAGGAGACCAGGTCATCACTGATGGGTGGCCAAAGTGACTCAGACAACACACATATCACACAATTACGGACTAAAAACCCACCAGGATCCACTCAGGGAAGGTTATCCCATGGACAAGCTCTGGGCACCTTAAAAATAACTTGCATTTCCAGTAATGTTTAGAGGCTTCTCAGCAGCTAAAAGCTGAGGTGCCAAGCACATGTACCCAGCAAGGGAGAGCGTCTGGCACCCTTTCCCCACTCCTCCCTGCATGGGGAAAGCACTGGCAGAGCTCCCTGCAGCACTCCTGCTCCTGGATGTGCATCATCTCATCACACTTCCCAAGTTCCATACTCCTCTCCCAAGCAAGCTGCTCACGAGGCTTTCACTCCACCCCTTTCAAACACGGCATGAAATTGGGAGTATCACACATCTTTATGCCACCCCAAGACTTTTAATTATCCACGCCTGCACCCTGGGGCGAGGTGAGGCTGAGCCAAGGCCAGAAAAGGATCAAATAATCTATACTGGAATGCTCAATCTGTGTGGCTACCACTGGTCCCTTCTAGAGATGCCCTCTAGCAGTGACCACTGAGCCTGGTTTGGGTGCAAAAGGGGAAAATAGAGGCTGGAAAAATAAATTAATTTGGTCTGGGAAGAAGCTGGCTGGCAGTGTTAGGCTGCCTGTGGAAGGGAGATAATATTTCCAATAACTGAAAGATGCTGAACACTTCTGGGGAATTGAGGAAGAGCAGGGCTGGGGATGCACCAAAACATTGTATATGTCAAAAAGGTGACAAATCACTCTTGGATGTCATCTTAAAAGTGACAAACTGCTGCTAACTACAGCAGTGTCAGGATTAAAAAGGAAGAAACAAGCAGCTTCTTTGTGGGACAGATAACAATGAGGCAGACAGGGGAGAAAAGAGAGGTGTCACTCAGTGATGTAAATCTGAGCATACTGAGTCCTGTTATGGTTAATATCCAAATTGGAATTCACTCAAATCTAATCAAAACTTACACATTCAGATGCAAACATTCAGGTCATGCGTCAAAACAATCTTTGCCAGAATCTTTCCAGGCCCTGTAAAATTATCTATTGATTTCAATACTGGAATGGAAAACAGCCTTGTTAAATCTGCTGATGTCGCTAACTGGAGAATGGGATTAAAATTCAAAAGCAGTCCTGGCCATAGAAAAAAGCATCAAAAATTTAGAATACATTTCAAAGGGTAAAGGAGATATTTTTTAATGCAGCTGTTCAGCAGCTGTTCTATCATCATGACTGTATGGAACTCTGTCCTGCTGTTTGAAAAAAAGCTAATTTCATACAGAGATATTTACAAAAACATCACATGCAGAAAAATGCAAAATAATGGATGCTGATGAGGGCAGAGATGACTGGGCAGAAAAGGAAGGGCATGCATTACAAATAGCCCTCACACTTTTCCACACTGCTGCAAAGAAAAAAAAAGCCAAGACATGAAATTAAAAGTACCACACATGAAATTATGAAAGAGGCTTTTCAACTACATGAGAAATTAATATATTCCATCCTGGGCCAAGAGGCAATTAGACTTGAGGAGTTTCATTTCACCACAAGGATCTTAGGGGAAGTCTTTCCCTTGAGAATATACTGAAAACACTGAATTCCTGAGATTTTCAGTGCCCACTTCTTGAAGGTTACAGCAGCCAAACCTCACGAGCATCCTTTAGGCATCACATTAAAACATACCACAATATTTTCTACCTTACTAGATCTATTCTAGCTCAGTAGAACTGAATTCCAAAGAAGCTGAATTATTTAGAGCATTTACTGTCCTTCAGGGTCATTACAAGAGCACAGAAGTTAGCCCTATGATAAAATATAAATTCTCTTCTCTACAGCATAGTCTGACCTCGCTATAATGAAGCTCCATGGGACTGAGAAAAATTGCTGTACAACAGGACATTCTCTGAAATACAGTTTTTGTAGCATCTCATACCAGAATAAAGCAGCATCCAATCTGACTAGAATGTGTTATATCTGGTATTTTTATGAGTCTTGTTTCATATTGAAAGCATACTGCTTAAGCATCGACAAAAGGGGGAAAAAAATCAATAAAGAAATAAAACGCATGGTTATACATGAGATGCAGCAGAGAATGACAGCTACAAACTCGTCAGATTTGCTTAGGTGTTTGTTGGACCAAGTCTCATTAAACAGGAAAAAAGAATTAAGTTCCCACTGCTGGGACTGTTTCAGAGAGGGCAGGCTATTAGCAGGTCGTGTTAGAGAGTGCCTGACTAATTCATTGTGTGTTCATCTCTCTGGAGCCCTCTGAAAATTTATGGTGTAACACCTCATGGCAAAAACAGCACTGGCAAAACAGTGCTGGCTGCTCAGCTCACACAGGGAGCTCCACTTCATCTCTTTGGAGGAATTCTGAAGGTGAATCTCTGTTCAGCCTTGTACAGAGCAGCATAAACTATTTTAAAGCCTCCTTTTAATGGGAACAGGGAATGAGACACAACTTGTATCCTAGATTTTGTGCGTTCCCTGGACTCAAGGACAGTTGTTCTGGGAGTATTCAGGCAATGCTCAGATGTTCCTTTTAAGAGCCACGTTCACTGGCTTTCAGCACAGACAAGGATAACTCTGCTGAAAGGAGTTACGGTTAATGCTGTTCTGCTCCATGTGAACGAGGGAACAAGGGCCACTGCCCACTGGAGAATGATGTCCTACAGAAAAGTAATGGGAAGATCATGGGTGCAACACACAGCATTTTAAAGAGGTTTTCAGAACAGCCTTTGTGACACTGGCAATTTTTTCCCTCCGTGAAGCAGCACAGATGTGTTGAAAATGGAGCACTCCGAGCCTTAAGCATTTCCAACTGTGGTGTGCAGAGAGGAGAGGCTCCCCCTGCTCTGATGCTGGTCTGCACTCACAGCAAACATCAGCCAGACTTCCTCAATTCTGTGATGTGGTGAACTGCAATCAAACAGAACTGCTTCAACAAAAACTTCATTTCCTTCAAGCTTGGTGGTTTTTAAAGGCTCTGCCAGACTTGTGCATCTGTTGAGTGAGGAAGTGACCTTGGAGGAGAGTAAGGAGGATGAAGAAACTGCCGGGAACAAAGAGATGCAATTAGTGATGATGAACTGGTCTTATTACCATAGAAGACTGAAGTTCAAGTCTTGATCTGTGTCATAAGTGAAGAATCAATCTGGTTAATTTTGCCAATAGCCATCCTTCGGAAACCATTTTTCATTACTGCCCAAGAAAGAGCTCTGACCTGAGGAGTGAGAGCATTAACCAGAGCATTTTGGGGCAGCCAATACTGCCTGAGAGCTGTTGCCCTTCAGACCCATCTCCTGACCACAGAAAGCTTTCACAGAGATCCCTTTTGCTTGTGACAATAGCCTGTCTCACACACACTCCATGCAGAGAATCTTAAAAACCCTGCCAATGCTGGAATACTATTAAATCATAATTCAACACTGAGATAATGGGCAAAGGGATTCTTTCCTCTCTTCCTGCAAGTCAAAAAATAGTTTTCCATTCAAGAACGATTTTGAAGAAACTATACTACATATACAGATGTAGCAACACAGCCTATCACAAGTTTTTATCAAAAGTGACAAGCTCATGGCGTGAACATTACAACATCTTAAAACCTTTCAGCACAAAGAGCAGCTAAAAAGTCCTGAATGACTTTGCTCAGGAGATGGACATTGTGTGTGCTCCAGCTGACCTTACTAATGATCATTCAAGCTTCAAATCTGCTACTAAAGTCTCTGTTGTAAGCAATTATTTGCCTCTGTGCAGAAATGTTCATTTCATGCTCTGTAAACACATCTTCTTGTGAAAGACCAGCCTGCCCATAAAGATTGCTTCTGACAGCCTGCTGACCATCTCCTGCAGCAAGTGCCTGGAGCATCTTTTGGAGGCAGAAACATCTGTTCTCCCCTCCCAGAGAAGAGAAGATGTTTACAGGTGAGCCACATACAGTGACCTCGACAAAAGGCAGCTGGAGAGTGTTGGCACTTAAGTAAGACAAAGTAACTTGACAGTGCAAAATTAAAGACAGCAGCAACTGCTTTCAAGTAGCTGTAATAATTTGTCAGAGCATTTAATCAACTAACCTCTTGTGGAAAACATCCCCTCTGCAGTGCTGCTCTCGGGGTAAGGATTCATGGATGAGGCAGGCTGTGGTAAGAGAGATGGCTTTTTAAGTCAAGGTGGAACTGCAACAGGAGGGGTGGTTGTCAAGCTCCAGGGGAAAAAAAGCACCCCACTGGTTACCAAAACCAGCAGTAATAAGCAGGCAGATTATTTAGCCCAAACCACAGGCAGCCACACCTAATCCTGTGAGCAGTCTCTCCCCATGAGATCATGAAACATGATGCTATATGGCAAGTGCTTTTTGCCCAAGAACATTAGTCTGAATCTTAAATCCATTACATACAGTGCCAGTTTTGGGTGTCAGCACATGCAAAACCACTGAGAGACAAGCTACATATCTTAAGGTAGCATGAAAAAAA
>VWZU01017213.1:558948-579238 GCA_013397095.1 Sterrhoptilus dennistouni | reverse complement strand
AAAAAAAAAAAAAGCCCAACTCAACACATGCTCTGGAGTCCTGTAGCTCTGGACTCTGAACTCAGCAGAAGTTCTCCTCCTTGCCAAGGATTTTATACATACAATCTATCATTTTCCAGAGCCACCACACAACTGGCAAGTATCAAACCAAACCTCCGCCTGAATGTTTCATTTGTTAGAGCGTGTTGATACAAAGACCCATTTCATGCTCCTGTACAAACAGATTCAGACATGAGACCCTTCTCCTCTTTGCCAGGCACCAGAGAGAGCCTTTGTTCAGCTGCACAAGAATTCAGTGTAACCAGTTCATACTTAAAAATCAGCGTGCAGCAGTGAATGTTCACCATCCCAGAGCATGGAGAGATTTGCTGGGGGGATTATATCTAAGCAGTTTTAAACACTAATGTGAAATAGCAAAATCCAAATCATTAGACCTGCATTTTCTGGGCTCGGCTCCCGCCCAGGGCACTGTGCCACGTCCCTCCCTGCAAAGCATTGCAGGTCCCTGCTCAGGCACTCACCCATTGATGCTTCCAGCCCTAATCTGCTCTTGGAATTGCTCCCCAGTGCCAGGCAGACTCCAGGGATTCCAGTGAGCACAAGCTGGCTTATATTTAAACCAGACCAAAGCTGGAGCAAGGCTCTTTAGGGGTAACACAGACGGGCAAGGAGATCGCCTTTGGTCACCCTGTGTGGTACAAAGTAGATGCATCATTAACCTTTTATATATATAATAAGTACATACCATGTGCTAAAATACCTTTTCACCAAAACAGCTCTCGCACACAGAGAAAAGAAAAAGTTATTGATAACACTTGAGCAATCCCCACTTTCCTTTAAAACTCTGTAAAGATTTCTGGCAAGACTCCCAACAAAATTTCAAGCGATCAGGACCACCATTACCTGGTGAACTGCTAACATATGAACAAGCCCTATCAGATGTAGTGCCTGTCTGGCACATCCCTGCCTGAAGAGGCATTTCCACTACCCAGTTTTCAGCCTGCAGCCTTTAGTCACTCAGCTGTCCCCTCAGGACACCTCCTTCCTCTCCTGTGTTGACCTGAGAACTCTGAGAGCTGCATATGGAATCACAAGTTAATGAGGTGTCTACAGCAAAGCACAGATTTTCCCACTCTCTCTCAGGATATGGAAAAATGAATGTGAATGGTTTATGCAGTGATGAATCAAGCTGTCTGAGTTTTGTAAGTCAAGGACATCAGATGCAATTCCCATGCCAATATTCATATGGTCCCTCTCTCCCCACAAAGCCACACATCTGATATGCAAGCAACATTTTGCATCCCACATATATGTGAAAATATCCTTCTTGGGGATTCAAAGCTGTGCAGAAAAGACAAGAAGCACGAAAAAAATCTTTAGTTAAAACTATTTAATCTTGAACAGAATAAGTGAAATATCACAAAAGTTTCTGTAGCAGAGGGCCATGCCCTGCTCACTGATGCACAAACCACAACATTTCCATATGTTTGCAAAAATACTTCAATTTTATTTTTTTTCCCCGTAATGCTGAATAGCTGTACACCTGTTACAAATTCCAGGTCACCATTAAGTTGTATGTCACGGTACCTTTTCAAGTGTCCACCTTGCAGTATTAGCAGTAGAGGGCCAGTAAATAACACCATGCAAGACCATCTGTGGCAATATTTGTTCCAGCCTCCACATGTGCCTTGACTAACATCTGTGCCTGTCTCACAAAAGAATGTTTTCAGCTAGCAAATCCCCCTGAGAAAGGCAGAAAGTAAATTTTCTTGATTCAGACACTGAACATTTAATTCCTAAAACTTTATTTTCAACATTTCCTCGGAATACAGGGTATGGAATATTTAGAGCTGCTGGCTTCCAGGAGACATTTGTCAGAGCCCATTTAGAAGCGATAACATCTAAAACATCTGCAGCTGGTTATAATGCATCAGGAAAATAAAGATGTCTGGCCTTAGCACCGTGCTGGTGTTTAAAGGGGGGGGGGAAAAAAAATCAAAACCATATGTCTGCTCTTAGTTTAGTCTCCAGTGATCCATATTTCATAAGGCAAGTTACCATTAATTTTTAAACTCCTATGAATTGAATTCTACTAATTGGACTTCTTGCGTTTTTATAAAAATGCTTTAAGAAACAACCCCTTAAAATTCCCCAAATCCAGCTGGTTTTGATTGTACCAGTCAAACACCCATAATCTTTCTGGTAAGAGGTGCAAGCTCCAGAAGTTATCATAAAAGTGCCATGGCTAAAATACTTCCCTTGGCTTCTCCCCCAGAAATAAGTTTCCTGCAATTGTTTTATTCAGCTTATCACCATTATGGGTGCATGAAATGACATCCCTTCCCAAGTAATTTACATTGTGGGTTTCAAATTTAAACTTCATCTCAAATAAATAGTGGCTTACTGCTTAATAAGAAGTATATGAGAGCAGGGATTTTAAATCAGTCAGGAACTCAATTTTGACCCATTCCCTCTGAGTAAAAGCCATTCAAACAAGGTGATGGGAATTTTCCTGCTGCAAAGATTCTTGAGCTGCTGTTCCTATGGCCCAAACAGGCACTCCTGACTGTAAAGGCTAAAGCCAGCCTAAACAACTTGTGCTACAGGTCGGCAAAAATGCTCAATTTCAATAGCAAATGTTCAGCAGTTTTGTTGACATTACTAAGGACACTCCACCAGCCAGATCCAGACCAAGAGCCCTGGGTGAGTGATGTACTGCAAATGGAAACCCTCTAAACAAACACACAACTTGTGCTCCAGATTGCACTGAAGTGGTCCAAAAACTATGTAAACCTTCCCCAAAAACTCTATCTTCCCAATAATTGTTATTTTGTGGGTCAGAGAGCAGCAACTGTTCACAGAGCAGTGATGCTGCCTTGTCTTTTAAATGCAAGCAGCTCTAAACTTCCTTTTACCTCTGATGCCCTGCAGAAAAACCTCTCACAAACCAGGCACATCTGCAAAACACTCTCAAAACCAGAGCAGAAACAGAGGAGCAAGGCTTGTGCTAAAAACCTGACCTCTCTGGGTAAGATGCTTAACAAAGGAATTACCCAGCACAGTGATAGAAGAGACTGAGCACAACGTATTTTGCGTTCAGACCTCCTGGGAAACTTAAGGGAGATAAACAGCCCTGTCAAACTTTGTTATCTTAGGAAAAGAAACATTTTTCTCAGTGCTACAGATTAATGCACTCGCTGCCTTCACTGCTTAGACCTTGATCTCAGTGCAAAGTTTGTAAGAGCTGCCTCTCATCCTTCTTTCAGGACACAAAAGACACTTAAAGGTTTGTCTTCTGCTTCCATGTGCTCCATAGATGCAGTTCCCCAGTAATGCTTTTGCTGACTGATTCCTCAGCAGGCTTTCCCATTTCTTAACAGTAACTGCACAGCAAACGTGGACACAGTCATCCTTTCCCACCGCTGAACTTTTGATAAGGAAAGGTAATTACACAGCTTTTGATACACCAGAAGATTGCAGAGCAAACAGAGAACAATTAACATTTCACTTACTGTAAAAGATGACGTACATGACAACAGTGCTCTCTATAACCACACATTTGTTTCCAGGCCAAGTTCTAACCTGAAATGCTCTTCCAAATTCCAGTCAGAATTGGAACACCAACTTTATCAGCTCTTTCACAGCTGCTCATGGGTCTCAGCAGAAGCAACATAAAATGACAAGGCTTTGATTTAATTTTTTTTAAAAAACCCTTTGCAACTTCATAGAGCTGAGCAGCAAAATGCCAAAGCCAACTGCAAGCTCAGGAAGACACCTGTGCACTGACTGTATCTTGGAACCAGCAGTCAAGGTTTCCTAACACTGGCTGAGTCAAGGGGACACTGATTATCATCTTCCTGCAGAAGGTAACTACAACAGCCAGGAAAAGGTGACAACTCCACTGAACCTCCTCCAAACCACCTGCAAAATGCAAGGACATAATCTGTGCAGAACTTAGATTTGCAAAGGAAGCAGAACCAGAGCTCTCTCACAAACATGTATTTTAAGATAAGAACTCCACTGCTACGGAAATCCACTTCCCTCCAATGCACATCCTTTTCAGCTTGATATACAGAGTATTTCTGGTTGCAGTGTGCCTTTAAAATACTAAAAGCCTAATTAAAACAACAGCACCCAATCCATGTCAGTGGATATATCTGAAGTCTGGGTTTGGCTTTGAGGCTCTAACCTCTGCTTTGGTGGCAGAGAACCAACTCTTCTCACAGAGCTTGGCAGGGATAGACCCAGGACACCACAGCTTCTCTTTCTTTGGCACTTGTCACCTCCAGATCACCTCAGCAGCACATTGAATACCTGCAGCACCACAGCTGGGTGAGCAAACTTGCCATGCAGTGCAATTTTTCTGTATGATTCAAAATCTGCCATTTGTGATCACCCAGTCTTTTAGAAGCAGACACAGGTTCTGCAAAACAACACAAAAGCATTTTAGATGGCTCTTAGTCCTTGTCTTATGCAGCACTACCTGCTCTGACACACCAGGGATTTTGGAAGGGCACATGAAACATTTGTTTCCATTACTGCTAAAGAACCACAACTACACAATCCCAAAATTCTAAAGAGTGACTCAATAGCGGTGTCAGTTCACAAAAAAAGGCAAACTACAGCAAAAAACCCATAATCGTTTGTTTATCTGAACTTATCTGTAACCCACAAGCAGCACAAGATTACTTTGTAACTCCAGCAGGCACTAGATCAACTCTGAAAGGAATGCACAGCCAGCTTCCAAAAGACTTCTAGAAAATGCCTGGAACATTTTAATAACTTAATTCTGACTTAGAGAAATCTTTAATTAAGAGAGCATTTAGAAAGCATTTTCAGAACAATCTGGAATCCTGTGGAATGTGTTGAGGCCTCCGAGGAAGCCTGTTTTGGCTGAGCTGAGATCAGTCATGACTTAGAAAGGGAAAGCAGCAGTCAGAAGCAGCCAGCACCATCCAAACCTGAACACACAACTTATCTGCGGTGCCAGTATTTGCCTCCAGGATCGCCCCTGCTGCTCTTTCATCACTTCATTTGAGGTATTTGCCCTGCTTTTCCCACAAAGATGGCATTACCCAAATCACAGTCATACAGGACTTGACTTACAAGAATTAACTGCTGCTTACTTTTGCGCCAGCAAGCCACTGCTAATCCATGCTCCGGCAAAAAAGCAAGTGAATTAGGTCAAGGGAGCTTAAGTGTTGCATGGCACCTCATATCCACAGCTCAGACAGCACTTCCTCACCCACCAGCAAGAGCAGACAACAGTAAGTCAAGTTCAGATGGCCAAAGGGTCTTTGTCTGGATACCAGTGAACTTTCCTTTACTCTTTAAAGAAGGCTTATGTCTTGAAATGCCTTATCAAGTGCTTATTTGGAGGAGATTATACCCTGCTGGGTGCTGTTTTGTAACTTCTTTCAACTATACCCTTTCTGAAGTACAGCCAGTCCCCTTCTGACAATAGAAATGATGATGGAAATAGATGGAGCAGCAAAAGCTACAGCAGAGACACCTTTCTCCTTCTGAAAGTTGCCCATCCAACCAATGCCCCTGTTTCTAGGTGGTGCCTTACAGTGTAAGATACCAAATCACTTCAGTGTTTACAGTTTGTTATACATACACAAAAATGTTTACATATCAGACATTACCTTTCAAGCTGCAAACCAGGAGAGAAACCAGAGCTATTCTGACACATGAAAGCAAGAGAGAGGACACACAGTCACCATCTCAGAGTGCTGCTCTAGGGCAACCACCTTCTGCATCAGCTGCACATTGACCTGCTGAGCCAGGAGGCAATTCCCATCTTGGAGCTGGGTGGGAGCCTCAGGAGCAAATATTCAACCCCACAGACTTGAAACATCCCCCTTCCTGAAAAAAAACTAAGGCCACTCAGGCAATTCCATTAACACGGATTAAGAGTTCTGTCGAGCACTGTGTCAGATTCACAGGATGCCAGCTCCTCATGCATAGCCCATCAGCTTTCCCAGGGTTAGTGCCAAGTGTTTGCCCATTGCAGCCCACTCTGTCTGCTGGGTTTGGGATTAGGATGCTGCCTGAAGAGCAGATGAAGAAATGGATGTGTCTAAAGCCCTCTGGAAAGCTGTTCTGCAGCATGCTTGCTGAAGAGCCTGTTTGATGCTTCCACTGTTGTGGCTGCAGATCACAAATCTCTCACATGCTCACCATGGATCGCCCAAGCCACTCTGCAGACCAGCAAGGAGGAAATTTTCATAGCAAACTGAAGCCAAATGTACTCTGAACCACAAAGGACACTTAAAACTCCAGGAGCTTCAAGAAACTAGGTGTCTTTGCAACTGCTGTCTCTCCCTCCTTGCTCTTTCAAGTATTTCTTAATCTTAAGATCTTTTGGAGGAGGTTCACTGTTACACAAAGAGTTCAGCCTCATTAGGTACTAAGCAGAATTGCTAAAGTCAATGTTAAATGCATAAACCCAGACATGCAATTAAAACCTTGGATTACATTTCATTAAATTTTAAGAGTACACTATAACCAACCAATTTTCAGGGTCTTGCCTGCCAACCAGTCTCCTCTTTTGAGGAGCTGCTGAGAGGTTTTAGAGGCTTTAGAAGCTTTGCACCCTGTGATTTCAAACAAGATCCAG
Organism: Sterrhoptilus dennistouni; assembly: GCA_013397095.1. Taxonomy (NCBI): domain Eukaryota; kingdom Metazoa; phylum Chordata; class Aves; order Passeriformes; family Zosteropidae; genus Sterrhoptilus; species Sterrhoptilus dennistouni. The sequence goes on along the minus strand of VWZU01017213.1, from coordinate 572,616 downwards.
GTGCAAGATCTGATCTCTTTATTTAAATCCTGACCCTTCTTGCTGACTGCACACAGCACAGAAGCAGAGCAGGCTGCACACTGAATGGTGATGTGTTTAGGAAGCCAGAGCAGAATCCTGACTGCATAATCCAGCAGCACTGAGCACAAGCCCAAACTCATTCATGTTAAGCTGGCAAAGGTCCTAAGCAGGATGGAAGGAAATTTCCTTTGGTTTTCTCTTCCACCTCCTGAGCAGAGATCACTGCAGGTGATGAACAAGTCCACAGGAACATCACAACACTTCACCAAGAGCCACAGCTTTCAACACCCTCCAGCAAAAAAAATCCCAGACAGACACAATATGAATCCATCACAAATGGATCCAACTTCCACGAGCTTGAAAACATTTTGCTGAAGACACCCTGTCACTGTGAAGTTGTGACTCCCAAATGAGGCAAGCTGGTGCTCCTCTTAAATGTTTAGATCCTTAGCAGTTGCCAGAAAACAAAAAGATTAACTACAATCAAGGTTCCAAAGCTAGTTCCTTTCACAGCCCTGACAAACTAAGGAAGAGGAAACTGGATCCATAAATCCCAAGCCTGAGCCAGCAGATTCAAGTATGAAGCAATTACAGAACTGGGAGACACCACACATAGACTGAAAACACCAAGATCTTTAAAAACTAGATCCAGCCACCAGTGCAAACCCAGATGATCCTTTCAGAAATCCATGCAGTACTGGTGACACAATACAAAATCTAATTATTGCACTGCTGAGAAGCTCTTTTTTTTTTTGGTACAAATACCAGCAAACAATCCAATTTTCAAGGTATTTTCTACATAGCAACTTTAGGGAATGAAAATAAATATATACTTTCAGTTTGGGTTAGTTTATGGGAAGCAGTCTGCCTTTGGGTGCTTTACTTTCTCCTTGCAGACTTCTGACTAGGCCTCCTGTGTGCTATAGAAATACAAATCAAATCTTACGAAGCCTTCACTTTTCCCTAAAGGGCCCAAATAATTTAATTCTGTTTTTTCAATTATCTCAAGAGTTATTCAAAAGCAAGAACTTTACCAGGCAGCAAAAAAACAGACCTAAAATAACTTTAAAAATACATAAATATGAGGGAAAACTCTGCAAAAAAAGTCAGGTAAATCACAATCAAGACAGTTATTTTATAACTTGCATTTAATTGAATATTACTCGGCTTCTTGCATTATTTCTTTGAATATTAATAGCCAAATGTCTGCTTTGCAGCAGCACTCTAATTTTGATACCAGCTGATAATTCTGTGTAGCAGTCTAATTTATCCTTTTTCTAGTTTTCAGGGATTCTCTAACCTCTTCTGACTTCCCCTAACACAAGTTGTATTGAGCTGCTCTGACAAAAACATTTCAGAGGGGAAAACAAGCAGTTTTCATAAACAAATACTGGCAAAGTTCAAGTACAGGCATCAATTGTGATAAAAGGAATAAGGCATTTTCATTTCGTTCCCATTTATGTTGAATAGCAAAAATTTTGGAGCACTCCAACATAAGTGACAAGATATGAAAAACAGGGTGAGGCAGCAGAACATTTTTACAGCACTTGACTGATGACTAACCTATGATGTCAAGGGCTAAATATACAAGAAACTTGAAAATCACAAGGCTGTGCATCTTGCAGCTCAACTTCCAGTTTTGTGTGTTCCCACAGTGGGATCTGTGTCCTTGAGTGAGGTCTGTGGGCACATTCAGGATCACAATAAAATGACAGGGTATGACAGGCTTTTCACCTGATTTCTCCAGGTTTTGGTACATGGCTTATGTACAGTGGTGCCTCAATATTGCACACGAATCACTTGAACCTGTCTGCATGCTCTGGGGCCTGCAAAGAACACAGATATTTGTTATTTAGCATGGTCAAAGCAGGGAGGCCAAGCCCACTGAGGGCTGTAGCTACTGCACTGCAGCTCTTGAGTAAAAGCTGTCAGTGACCCTTGGGAAGGGTAGAGCAGGGCTCCATCCTCCTCCTCTTCCCTCCACCCCAGAATTTGAACACAAGAACCCAGAATCCCACATGGCTCCTGCGGAAGTTGGGGCTGAGAGCTGTGCTCTGACCTCAGAATCCTTCACCAGGGAGTCGATGCCAAGGATGGCTCTGGGGGCAGAAGGAGGTGACAAACACCACCCTGAACCCAAACATGAGCACATACCTCATGGGCTTGACTGGGCAAGAATTCTGGACCCAGGGTGTCAGGTCTGTTTTCTGAGGATCAATCACTGCCTCAGCCCTTAAATCATGCACAAAAAGGGGTGGGTACCAAAGTCTCTCACTTCCTGAGGTTCTCAGTTCACCCTGAGCAAACAAATACCTGCACTGTGTAACACCTGCATAATACAAACAGCGATGGATTCAAAGGGGAAACAGTTTTCTACGTGAAGAAGAAATTAAAGGCAGCAGTCATCCTCTCAATTAAACTCCTCTCAGTTAAAACTCAATGATTTGGAAGACAGCACGTCAGCTACATACAGATATCCCTAAAAATAACTATTTTCCATTCCTAGCCTAAACCCGACCCATAAACCGCTACATGTCTCACGTTCTGTCCATTCAGCTTTTTCTCCACACAACCATATTTCTTCCACTTCATCCTGCAGCACTGGTCCCACTAATCACTGACATATGCTCCAGCAGAGTATTTCCTCTGGCATGCTGGAAAAAGAAGCACTGTCACCAGAGCAATATAAGTGCTGGCAAATATGGTCTGTCAGGTTTTGTTTTCAAGGACTATAAAAATAGACTTCACCGCATTAGGCTTGAAAACTCATACCCTCTAGAAATAATTTCTAAAACAAGTTTTCACATGACTTGTTATTGTTTTCAAGTATCCAGAGAGAAAATCTGTTCTTTTCTATTTAATTTCACATGTTCAGGTTAAGCCAATATTTGAGTACTTCTACACGACTGACAATTCCCAGCTAATTTATCAGCAATGCCAGTGCTCTCTGTTCACGTATTCATGACAATTCACAGCTTCTCAGACATTTCTACCAGGAGCAGCCTCTTATTATAAAAATACCAGCACCTGAAAAGCCACAAACCATCAGTTTTTTCCACAGCTTAGGCCTTTCACCCAGGGTGACCAGAATTAGTTTGTGCTGATAACAGCTTTGGCCAAAACACATGGAAAAGGATGTTGGCACAGATTGAGGTTCAAGACATTTTGTTAGTTCACAATTGCTTTACCAAGGACTCTTTCTCTGCAATCAGCAGGCTCAAGTTCCTATTTGCAGAAAATATGACAGTACAATGAATGAAAACTTGTTATCTTTTATACACAGATTCTCTGCAGCAGTCAAACCCAAGGACAACACAAGCAGGACCTTCACACGTTGCAGGTAAGACTTTTTGCCATGTTCCACATCCCCACTAGCAAAGCACACAATTCACATCTGAAGACCAGAAACAATCTGGGGCACAATGGGTCAAGAATCACATTTCCAAAAATCAGCTGCAACAGCAACAATGATAACCTGGATAGTTCTCTGCTATCCACACACATAACCAGATACAATTCTTCCAGTTTCTACATCAAAATCCCAGGTCTTCCAATACTTTGCAGATATTTTTGCAGTTTACTTCCATGCCCTCAGTACCAAGCAAGCAAAATAATCTTGAGAAATCTCACTCCAAACACTTTAACTGTACCAATATAACTTCTTTACTGTTGCAAATAAGACCTGTGAGCAGATGCTGGTTTTCTGAAGGGAGACTTTTTTCCTTAGGCTAAATTAGTACCTTGAATCAGTTTTCAAAACAGCCACACATACACAAAAATCAGGCAGCATGCAGCAGCAAGATACCCATGGGAGTTTCAAGTATTTCTGACACAGTAAGCCACAGCCTGAGAATCAAAGGGAAGTGGCAGCCAGGATTGTATTTGGTGGATCAGCAAAACCAACGTGCACAGGAGTGGAAAAAAAGAGTTATTTCTTCTTACTTGGCCATCACACATAAAACACTGGCAACAGGCCACATGGGAGATAAATGAGAAGACAGAAGATAATCACAGGGTTCACTTCTTTTTGAGATCCTGAATAAGCCTGTTACACAGCGGCCAACACGGACTGACAGGCTAAATTTAAGTGACCTTCTGTAATGTTACAGAAAATTACTTACTTGCCCAATGAAAGCCTTTTACAGCATCATTATGCCTGTATTTACCTAGTTTTTGGGATTCTGATTTCCTTCAGTGATGGAATATATTTTGCTTGTATTTATCTGAGCTGAAATTACAGTCTCTAAAGAGAGCCACTTCCAAGGAAGCAGAGTTAAGATTAAAGTCAGTCTGAGCAGAAGTGAAGGAGCTGCTTACTCTTTTAAAAGTATTATAAAAACCTCCAGAAAACAAACAAAAAAAATCTTATGGGATGCCAGTCCTGGTTGTGGTTATTTTTATATCATAGCCTAGATCAAAGTCAGTAAGACTCTTATTTTTCAAAGGAATATCATACTCTAAGACATCTTTGAAAACTTTAGTCTAAGTGTTAAGAACACTCAAACTCTGTTTCACCTGTTTTATTTATTAAGAAACAGCTCATGCTTACTAGTCCCTGTGAACATTTCTCCTTTGGACTTCATCTGAAGGCTAGAAAACGTTAGGGAAGCTCAAGAAAGAAAAAAAACCAAAAAACTAGTTCTTTGCCATCATGGAGAAAAATTGTTTCCTTGCTAGTGTGATCAACTAGGTAAAAGTAACCTCCCAAATGAATCTGAACACAAGTAAAGGCAACTGCCAGAAAAACAAGCCAATGTGATCTTCCACTGAGAAAAAACCAAGACTGGCTACTAGGGGGGGTTTAAATATTAGATCTTCTGAATAATCATAAGCAGACAGAGAACAAAATGACTTTCCTTTGAAAAGTCACCTTAGCTTGAACACATAGCTGCAAGCAAATGATTTCAGGCTTTAGGGATCAAGCAGAGCAGAACTTTTCATAGCAACTTAAACTTGTAAAAAAAAAAAAAAACAACAAACCCAGTTGTTCAGGAGGGCTGGAGTGAGGCAGCTCTGTGTGGAGGAGGGACAGCTGACAGTGTTTGCAGATAAGATCTGGTAAAGTCCCAAAACATCACAAGGCCTTGACTAACAAAGACAAAACGCCAACCTAATCAGATTTTTTTGAAAGGGAGAGTATTCAAACAAGAACATTTCATGCATCCAGAAAATTAAAATTCTTGCAGGAGACAGACTGATTTATCATTATCCTGTGAATCTTTTATTTTTATGACCAAATAGCTCTACAGCAAGAAGACAGGCTTCATTTACAGGCATCCAAGTTGAAGACACGAGTTCTTTTTGTTTGAAATTTAACCCCTTTGCTGGCCATTATTTCAGTTAACAGCTGCATTTTCTACGTATTTAAAAAAATATCCTGACATGCCTTTTGGAAGTTTCACTTCAGCAGTCACCTTGTGATGTGCAACCACAAAGAACAGGACAAGTTCTGAATTTGAGAGGTGCATCAGTGTCAAGTCACTGCCAGACCAGCTACATATGGCACACACATGAGAAACACACATCAGTGGTGAGGGGAGATGCTCTGACCAGGAATTAGTTACCTCTGGGCAGAAGCAATTCTCAGCCTAACAGGGAAGGATTCACACTTTGGAAAGACAGTTTTTAGAAGTTGCTTTCTGCTACGTGCCCTAATTGCGAAGGAAAAAAAAACTATTAAAGCTGAAAAATCAATAAGAAGTTAAGACTGGAAGACAGAATCATTACTTGGTGACATTAAGAGTGAGCTTCTCCACCAAGCTGGGAAGCACAACACAGTCAAACCTTCATAGACTCCATCCTCCTTCCCTTCCTTTGCTTTCTATTTCTGGCCGAGGAAAGAATCAAAATACCCACATGAGTTACACGAGTTTGCTTAAAACAGGGTTTCCATTTTAAACCCTCAAGTTCTCTGAATGTACTCGTGAAGGACATGATTTGCAGGAGCTGGCAGCCTGTGTTTCCAGAAAATGACAGCTGGACTAAATAAAACCTTTTTATTCTTGCAAGCTACAAGAAAAATGTGCCATTAATGGTCATCAGCTTTAGAAATACAACTTAGCAAAGTGGGAAGGCACAAAGCAGCATCAGAGGAAACTCGGAGAGCGGGGTAGGAGAGACTTTGGTTGCAATAAAATCAACAACGTTGCTACCGAAGCGAGTCTCTCCCTTGGATATTGGTCGCACCAGAGCGCCGCTGATGCTCCGCTCTAAGTGTGGTTTAAAAGCCTTAATTATAGATCTGTGCTCTAGGGAGCTCTCCTATAACCTAGAGCTAAGATTAGAGAAAATGGAGGAACTGCAAAAGGGCAGGGAAAGGAGGTAATTATTTAGAAAGAAAAGCAAGTTTAAGGACCAAAAACTGGTAGACCTCCCTTCTTTGAAGCTGCGAGTTAAAGCTTTATCAAGTTTATACAAGGAACAATAAGGAGAAATGTCACACAACCCATTTCTTGTACTTTAAGGGGTGCAGAGCTGCCAGCAGACCTCAGACACAGCAGAAGTTACTCTTCTACCCAGGCATTTGAAAAGGAGGGCTGCCTGGCAACTCTTTGTGCTGGTATTGATTTACTGATCTGTAGCTTTCTCCAATCGTTTGCCAGGCCCTGTAAATCTAACAAAAGAGGCAGAGCCTGACAAGTCAGCCATAATTTGATATCCACTACTACTTATATTCTTAACAAAGCTGTGTAGATAAACACTCCATTCCTTGTTGCCTATCCATCACCCATGCAGGATAACACAAATGCAGGAAATACCACCACGGGTGTTGGTTACACTGATAGAACAGATATCATTGCTGCTGAGAGGACAGCCTTATGTGGAATAAAGCAGGACCAGTAGCACTTACTGGTTCCCTGAGCTGTAAGAAGTCATGACCTGAAGGAAAAAATCAGACTCTTCAAGAGATAACAGAGAATATGAAAGTTTTACCACCACCACACCAAGACAAAAGGCAGTCTGAAAGCAGAACATGAATTTTTAAAATTAGGAAGTGGGGGCTATTATCTCTGGATTTGGAAATTAAGCATCACACTATTGCACTCTTGAAAGTGACTCAGGCACCAGAATTTGTTCAGGAGTCTGTGAAACATGATAAACAGATTCACACTATCCCTGAACTGCTAAAAATCCCCGACAGCTTTTGGTTCTGCAAACAATCTGGGGCCTGAAGGCAAGATAGAATGTCATTTATACAACCCTCTAGAAACAGAGGAATCCCAGACCAAGCTGTATCTAGAAGGAACAGGCAAGTGGTCAAACTGCACTAGGACTGACCAAAACCTTTCTGTCCAAGGACAGGAGATCAGGTTAAGAAAAGTGTAAATGACAGGCAGAAAGGCTATTCCTGGTTTGACTTCAGAATAGGAACAGAGAGCAAATTAAATTAACAGAAAGTAACTATTCTCAATCTAGCTCAGTCTGATTGAAGCAACATTTAAATACTATTTAAATGAATGACTATTAAAATAATCATTAATGTCTGCTTGCCATCACAGCAGACAGCTTTTAATCCATTCAGCCTTTCCAGTTTTCTAGACAACGTGATCCAGAAAAAAAATCTACACACACACACAGGGTACTTGACCTGAGGGGACCTATTACTAATAAACAAAATTTCACGTACACAAAGTCACTGCAGCCACATCTCTCCCTGAGCGCACACAGAATTGTGCATTATTCATGCTACCACAGAGCAGAAGCACTGTTAATTCAGGTTAGTCTACACAGTTAACAGGACAGAAGCATGAAGCAGGATGGACACTGGAGAAAGAGAGTGTCCTCTGATGGCAAATACCACAGCAGCTTTGTTTACACGAGCATTAACACCATGATGAAGTACCAGGGAACTCAGCACACTGTACTCCAGTTAAGGTGCACTCCTAAAAAACAAAAACCCACCACTGACAGCTCCACTAAAACCTGCTAACAAGCTCGCAGGTTGAAATGGCTGCTTTCATAGGGAATCAAAACAAATTCCTGCAGCACAGTTTTTCTCCTGCTGATATTTCCAGCACAGAGCAGAATCCCTCCTACCAACCCCAAATGCACCCCAGTAGCTACCTGCCTCCACCTGGCACAGGAAAAGGCTGCAAACAAACAGGAGCAGCATGCAGATTTGTTTTAACACCTGGATACAATTTCCTCAGAGTTAGGCAGGTCTGTTCCTACACAGTGTAAAGCAAGGTTACAGCTGGCTCCACCAGGAAGCAACACAGAGTGACAGGAAGGTAAACTGCAGTTCTTTGTCTAGTCACACCTGTACCTGTATTCAAACAGGGAGTGGAAGGTGGCACTATGTAACAAAGTCTGGTTGATAACATTTTCCTGCCTAATTTCACCAACCTTACTCACTGGTAATAAGTAACTTCTTGTTAATTTTTCAGTCCTCTGAAGTCAAATAACTGGCAGTTATCTGCCAGGAAATTTATAACTGTGGCTGCTCTTAAATCAGTTGCCTCTTGTTATTTGGTTCATATTCTTTCAGGAAAAACACACAGCTCTGGAGATCACCACATGATTATGGTTTTCACCAGTGACCTAAAGTATAGTCCAGATGCCAGGAGCCAAAAAGTTTTGCAGTAGAGATTTTATTATTGTGAAGAAAGGTCACCACTGCAGCAATTAAGTGCATATGGAGCATGTTTGAACAGTGAAACAGAAACACTTTTCCAATAACAGAAGGACCTGCTTGACGATGACAAACAGAAAATATAATAAACCTTTTATTTTCACACAGCATAGGAGACCTATAATACAACCCATTTGTTCATTCAGCTCTGTGTTGCCATTACAATGAAGATCACCACAATGAGACCTTGAGTGAAGGCCACTGAGAGCTCTGAGACGCCAATCATCCAGTTCCTCTATAAACATATTTTCAAATTTTACTTTGTGCTTTACAGGTGTGAGATGGTTTAATCACTTTACCTTCACTCAGCTCCCTTTGCCAATCAGGACACACTTACCTGGCTCAGGAAACCCTGCTTGTTTCACAAGTGCACTGAAGTGAAAAACTTCAGAGCAGCCCACATTCAATCAGTCACTCTTAAATTAAAACAGGCTTGTTCAGCTGTAGGACTTGCACTCCAGTCCTCAGATGCCAATTGTTTTACACTATACTTACAAAAATAAGCTTTTCAAAGTTTCCCTTCCCATCAGCTGATGAGTGGCTGGCACACACAGCTGCCAACACAGCAGTCTCCTAGAGGAGCCAGGCCCCAGACAGGAGCAGCAGCAAGGTCTAGGACATGACCAGTCTACCTGCCAGAGGAATGTGCCTGTGAAGCACAGCAAGCCAGCTGTCCTATTTCCATCTGGCTGGCAGGAAGAAAAGGTTTTCCTCTAACTTTTCCTAAGCCCTTCTCCACCCTCCCCAGCCCTGGCAGCACCGAGCCTGTTGTACAACAACTGCCCTATTCCTTATCAGCTTTTGCCTGACAAACCTTGCTGACAAACCTCACAGCTGCCCCCAGGTCAGGGCAGCAAAGCCCATCCCCTTCCCACAGCTGAGGAGGACACCAGCAGAAGCAGCCTGGAAGGCAGAACAGCATCACTCCCCACTCAGACCATCACTTTCAGCCAGGAAACTTTAAGCTCAGTGGCACTAAAGCTGAAGTTTATCGCCCCAAACTTTCCAAGAGCAGCATCCTCCCAAGCCATTCTTCAATCCCAAGTTTGCAGGTGGTTTGTCACTGCCAAGGAAGCAGCAGGAGGGTGTACCCCACATCACTCCAGCCGGCCGGCAGCAGAGGGCACCACATAATCACCGATGTGATTTATACACTTCCATCATGCTCCCGAGTTAATTTATAGAGCACAAATTACTGCTACAACAAGCTACAGGGCGACTCCATAAAGCATTCATCATATCAGATAAAAACGCACCGCCACGAAAGGCAGCTAATTTGCTACAGTGCTTTTAGCCAGCAATTTCAAAGAAAAACCTTGAAGCTTAGTATCTCTGCGAGCTCAAATGCCACATTCCCAGAACAGCAGGTTTCACACAGAGCGCAGATCTCCAGCCTGAACACAGAAGTGCAGAGCAGCAGCTCTGCAGAGCATCGGAAGCCACATAAATACTTGCATTAGCCCAAGCATAAACCACCAGCCCACAGCCCAACTCATCCAGGGTTTACACACTGCAAAGCTACATCCACATCAATTAAACATTTCGGCTGAGGATGCTCAGCAGCCTCTGAGGCAGACAGCAGAGATCCAAGAGACAAAAGGAATAGCTGCATTCCTTTCGCTTCTTCCTACCCCCACACCCACAGATCGTATGTTTTTACTTATTGAATAGTTGTTAAAAAAAGAAAAAAAGATGAATCCACAGAAAAGTCAATCTGCATTCCGTGAGCACACGGCGACAGGCGTGGTGGTGAGCAAACAGCACAGTCATGAAGTCAGAGCAGCTTCTGAGCTGTCAGCAGAAACACTTCAGTACCACGATGCCACCAGCCCCATTTACAGCCAGACCTGTTACACACCCCGGGAAAAAAGGACTTCCCAGATCATCTCCTCTGCAGAGCCACCGTACAGAGTGACAGAGGCCACTTCTGAGCACACAGCAGTTAAGTGAGGACTAACTCAAAGCCTCAGCTTTTCTAAGGAGATCTGCAGCACGACCTTGAGGCCAAGACCTTGATGACTTCTCTCCATTTCTCCTCTGTGGAGCGAGGAGTACCCACAGAGCTGCAAAAGAACAAACCCAAAGGCAGAAGGAAAAAGCAGAAGCCTCACCCTCCTTATTAAAGCAAGACACTATTTTCAGCCACCATAATGTTTCCCCTGAACATGTAAATACAGAAGCAATTAGCTGCCTAGGCACTTCCGCAGAAACCGTTTAGAATGATTTTTCCTAGAATATATTTACATCGTTTCTGATTGCTTAATTTTCTGACACATTTGTTTCAGGCACTAGAAAGATTAAATAAAGCCAAATCAGCTATAGTCATGTATATTGCCATGTTATTAAAGGTAACATGCAGCACAGACAGAGGTGGTTTCAAACTTCAAAATTTTAGCATCACGACAAGGTTCTAGGAATTGTTTTATAGCTTTAATTCAGCTGTTTCTTCAAACCTTTTCCTTCCTTTTGCTGTTACTCTGAGGGATAAAACTACTGACTGAAACAGCAGACACCATTTAAAGAGAAAGAATGAGCCTGGACAGAGATTTCATTGAAAAGCTCAGTTCTGAAGTACATAGGAAATGTCCTCAATTCAAAGATTAGCCTGCACAAAAAGGCAAATTAAAGCCAGAAACAGAAGAAAATCTTTTCTGACTGCTCTGAATATATTTTTTCATTATATTCTCTCCTATCATCTGGAGGTTTTGTATTAGGAAGTCAGCTCCAGAAACAAGCAGACAAACAGCATATTCATTTACAAGCTGGAAGTTGATAATTAAGTACAAAACCCATGAATGCTTGTCGGGACCAAGGAAGGGAGGCTGGAACCATTGATTGTGAGGATGCCCAAAAAACTCTCTGCAGTCAGCTGGCAGATATCTCTATGATAACACTAAAACAAACCCACACAACTAAACAGAAAAACAACATCACATCTGAGTTGTTTTTATTCTGCTTCATCTGAAATTATTTTTACCAAGACAGCCTGTTGTCCTCTAGGCTATGTTTTCCCTTGCTCAAAGTAACTGGAGCTATCATTGCAGGGCCAAATCATTCAAAAAACAAGCATATGACACAAATATATCTTCACTCACTGACCCCCTGCAGCCCATAACTCCACATTAATTAGACTGGAAGATGAAGCCTTCAGCCCCAAACCCAGCAAACTCTGATTTACAGAAGTGCAGAGAGGTTTTACTGTGAATTTTCCTGCGAGCTGCACAGGCGTTTCCTGCCCAGCTCCACACACCATCAAAACAAAAGCAGATCTCAAATCACTGACAGCTGCCATACTTTACAGAGACATAAAGAAAAATGGAGCAGGCATTGTGTACAACACGGGCAGCTGAGGATACCTAAACACCAAGAACACTGCAAGGACACAGAAATCTGCTGATACTGCCTCCTTACACCTACCCAAAGCCCACAGTATAAGGACAATTTTGCAAGACCCAAAACCATAAAACCCAACCTGCCACTTTGAAGCCTCCTAAAAATAATCACCAACTTTCTTCCTCATTGCCTCTGGAGGACACATGATTTTACAAAGGTCTTCATTTCACCCTAACACCACACCAACACGAAGCTGTGGAGCAGGGCTGGATTTTTACCAGTCATGCAAAATAGATTCCCTGCATCCCACAGAAATACAAGCATAAGGCAGCAACATCAGGAACTCCAGGCATGTAATGATCACGTCAAAAGGACTTCTGTGCAGACATGAGGATCTGCAGCAAATTTATGTTTTATGACAGGCAACAGCTGATCCTTTTCCCCAATAGCATGGGGCACAAGCATGGCTTTATCCAGACTTACACTAAAAAGCTTGAATTTGAAAAAGCGTTTCTTGGGGGAGAGAAGAGCTCAGTCCCAGTTTGAGTACAGCTCTTTGAGAGCCTCCTCTCCCTCAGAGCAGAAATTGTCACAGCAGGTTTCTCCACCTTTACGGTGCAGCTCCAGCAGGAAGTCTCCAAGGAGGGAAAGATTTAGACAACTAAGAGTTTTAAGTGGTTTTGAACAAGCGGCGCCTTTTAGAGTGGCAGCTGAACTGATAGTTACACAATGACATTTCAAGCTTTCAAGTCCCAATCATTCTTAATGGCACAAAGCTAAACCCAGAAGGGGACAAAGCAATTACACAGCCAAAAGTAAGTGCAGCTTAACTGTGCTTCCAAAACGCCTAATTTGGGTGATCCAGCCTTCCTGACTCACACGCCACACAGACAGGTTTGGCTGTTAAATTTACTACTACACCAGTGGGACAAGAAAGGAACGCAGCCATGTGTTGCAACATCCTCAGGCCACATATCCGGCGGGCATCTTCTGCTTCTCAGAGAGAGTTATCCGCTTCTCTTTTCCCAAAGGAGCATCACTGCACTGACATAATCCCCCGGCTCCACCTGGTCCTCTGTGCCAGCCCTCGCCCCCAGCTCTGCGGGGACAGTACCAGGTGATGTTTGTGTCCCACACCCTCCCAGGGCAGGTAAAGAGCCACGGCACGGAGGCACACCCTGGGCAAACGGAATTGACACGCTGTTCTGTGCACGGATGGGACGAGCTCCCCTTCCTCACTCCTCGGCGCAAGAAGCAAAGACCTTGCTTTATTCCCTCAGCTAAAAAAAAAAAAAAAAAAAAAAAAAAAAAAAAAAAAACAANAAAAAAAAAAAAAAAAAGGCAAAGGAGACCCTCCCGTCCCCGCAGCCGTGAATTGCCAAGAAAGTACCGGCGCTCCCCCTCCAAGGCGGGCACAGGACACATAAAACAGCTCAGGATACATAAAGCAGCTCCTTCCCGGGGACCACAGGAGCCCAGCCCGGCTCCCCTCCTTTGCCCCCTCCTCTCACGGGGGCGGCTGTGTCTTCTCGCCCCCCTCCTGCCCCGAGCTCCCCCCTGTGCTGGGGAAGGGTCGCGCCCAGCCCCGCACACACCCCGTGCGACCCACGGGAGCCCCCTGACCCTCACCCAGCGCCCTCCCCGGTACCCCCGGGGCCGCTCATCCCCCCCATCCCGGCACT
>VWZU01017213.1:540884-558712 GCA_013397095.1 Sterrhoptilus dennistouni | reverse complement strand
GCACTTCCGCTCCGCTCGCGAGGGGGGGCGCGGCCTCCGAGACCCCGCCCACCGCCCGAGGGAGGCCCCGCCCCCGCTCCCCGCTAATTACCCCCCGCTAATGACCCTGCGCTAATGAGTCCCCGCTAATGGCTCTCTAGGAAGGGCGCTCGGAGGATGCGGCGGCACGGCCGGGCTGTCTGCGCCGGAGCGAGATTCGAACCGGCCGGCGCTGGGAAGGGGGAGTCAGGGTGGTTAATTGGCTGAAAACCTCTTAATTGGTTAAGATGGGAGCTCCCTTAGATGGGAGCGGGGTCTGGGGTTGGGAGAAGCAGATCGGTCTGAAGGTTAAGGGCTGGGGATGCTCCCGAAGGGTCCAGGTGGTCCCCAAGGGGTGCAGGTGGTCCCCAAGGGGCTGGAGTTCGCCCCAGGGACACACAAGGAGCGGGGGACGAGCCATTCTCCCCCAGGGATGGGGATGCCACCGCCGGCCGGACCAACAGGCAGCACCGCTCCAAACCCATCCCCAGGCGCGGTTCGCCTTAAACCACAGCGCTGTTTAGTCGGGTAGCGATTAAGTGGCTTCAACTATAACGTAAACGACATAATTTAGAAGTGTAGGATGGTGTTTGAAGGCTCTTTTTTGGAAGAACAAAACAAACCAAAACAATGGCGGCGCAAGTTTCCCAAAAATGGGGCGCGGATCCGTTTCCTCAATGAAGAGCACGCAGCCCCGGCGCTCAGGAAGATGCTCTGCCAGCACAACAGCCGTGAGGCTCGGCTGTGTCAACAGCAAAGCTCTGACAATCCGGTGCCCTGCTGGGCACTGGAAAAATAAATATTAGTTCTCTTCCAATGCAAACCCTCGCAGGGAAATACCTAATTTCCTGCAGCAACAACAAAAAGTCTACGGAATCCATTATGCACCCCAGCATTTGCAGCTCTTGCCCCCCTCGCCCCACAGCAGCAAGTGGAATTAAACTTAAATAAACTTCCATAACCCACTAGATGGCATCTTCCAGCAGATTTCAGTGCCTGCTGCGAGAGCCAAATTATCAAGGAAAGCATTTAATTTAGAGAGCAGGTTAGAGTTCCTAAGTCTAACTACATGTTAAGGCAGCTTGTACTTTCATTTTAATTATCGATGAGAATTTGTCGCCAGCTGATCTCTTTACCAGAAGTGTTAACGCTTCCATTGTTTCTCCGTGGGTGGAGAAGATACCGACCCGTGAAATCCCTTCACTCCTGCCTTTAGAGCAAAGCATTCCCTTTATCATCACTGAATCACCTCCGGCAGTGCAGAGACTTAGGCTGCTGCTGAATAATGCATAGCCCCTAAAATTGTACAACAATAAAGCTACATATACATTACCTGGTACTGTGAGAATCCAGGCTGGAAAGCTACAATACCTCTGATTTAATGCTGCAGTGCCAGTGTACTGCCATATGGACCCTTATAATAACATCCACATCCCCTTGCCTCTGCAAGAGCTCTTTGAAAAGTGGCTGTGAAATAGCAGGAGGTTTCGTAGGGATGCACACAGGCTCACAGGCTGCCCTTGGCAGAACATCCTCATTTATATAAAGAAATGACAGCCACAAAGTTTGAGAGTTAATTAAAACAAAGCCACTTGCTGGCTTGACATATGTTTAAATTTAGGATTGTGAGCCTGCTTGCTAAATTAAATGTTTGCTTCATAAATTGGCTTCAGCAGAGTTGCACAAGTTTTGACTGGGAGGAGATTATGGCTGGTGCTGCAGGTAGATTAGTATTTTGTATATGTGAGAGCATCCTGAATGATCAAACCCTCTGAAGAGCCTCGTGGGAATTGAAGTCTGGCTGCTCCTCAGTGATCACTCTGGAAATGGATGTTCCAGGTCTTTCCTTTCTACTTTAAGAGGGAGTGAGTCCTGTTGGGCTTACCAATTAAAATAATTTATACTCCATGTGGCTGCCTCAGTCCCAAATAAATCAATGTTTCTTCTAGAAAAGGTAGAGCATGTCTCCCTCTCCTCTTTCTCCTGAAGTGTTTTGGTGGAGACAGAGCTCTGATTTTGGCCCGTTGGATGAAATGCCTTGGGGATTGATTGGGTACATGCAAAATAAACACGGATTTGCATTTCTGAGAAAGGAGAAAGCCTGTGGCTGTTAAGCCTCTAACTGGAAAGGGAAATGGTGTACCTTCCCCAGGCATCTTTTCAAAACAAATATAGGATAAATTAATAGCAGCTCAGTCCCCGTCTGGAAGCTCTCTTTGCAGGAGAGCTGGGTTGCCTGGTTTGCAGCTCGTGTGCTGAGCTGCTGCAGGGCAGAGTGCAGCAAAAGTGGGTAACAGCATCATGAAAATTAAAAGCCTTGATGAAGGATGAGGAGCAGCGTTGACCAGAGGGACTTGGTCAGCAGATGCTGGGAAAGGGCAGGAGAGCATTGAAAAATGCTAATGGGAGTGGATATGACAGGAGTTCCTGGGATAAAGCCCACAGATGGCATGACAGCATGGAGACGAGATGGCACAGGCTTAGGGAATCAGTGTTCTCCTGCCTTCTGGTCTCCTCCGACTGCAGCTCCTCAGGGCAAGGGCTGACTCATGTGAAGGGCTGCATTTCGACCTTGGAACTTCTGCAGGCGTGGCTCATGGAAAGCAGGGAGTCCTTTGGATCCCTGTTAGTGAGGGGAATGGTTAAGGGATCCCCCCTCTCCTGCTAAATGGTCATAAGTGAGACAAGAGCTGGCTTTCCATGCTCCCTGCTGCTGTGCCAGCCTCACAGCATGGGTTAGGGGGAGAAAACACTGCCAGAGGAGTGGCATACCTGCAGGGGGAAATGGGGAAAAATATCACCCAAAAGCCTGTTAGTTTTTCTCCTTGGGTTCCCAGATGCTGCAGATGCACGTTACACTACGGGGGATGGAGTTAGGGAGCTCCCACCCAGGTCTCTGTGCCCACACTCTGTCCTGTGTCAGATGGCTGCACCCATAGGGAAAGTCAGCTCCTTTTTTGATATGTGTTTGTATGCTGGTGATGCTTTCTCTTTTCTGAAAATCTCATTTTTAGCCAGGAGGAGAAAAGGAAAAACAATCTCTAAAAAATGAATGAACCTCAGCCATGGCTGCGTCACAACAGGACTTTTGTTTTTGTGGCATTTCTTTATCCTTCGGTGTTTATTAGTTGAAGTTCAGCTCAAATTTTGTGTGAACAGAATTGATTTGTTGGGGATTTTTTCCCCCCTTTTTTCTTCCCTGATAAAAGACAATGCTGAGGAACCTGCTCACCTGTGGGCAGGAGCACAGCCCTCCTCTGCTCAGTGTGGGGGTGCCTGTCAACACAGCCCCCCACAGCAATCCTCCTGCACTCCCCCAAACCCTGGAGCTGCTTCCAGCCAGCACTCAAGATGCTGAAAAACAATGTAAATGCCTGAATAGCTCACAGAAGTGAGATGATTACAGGCTTTTAAAAAGAAATTGCAAACCTTGTCACTGCAGGAGAGCATCCAACCCTCTCCCCATCCCTCCCAAGAAATGAAGAGACAGCACCAACATCCATGAATCCTTGTGCCCTGGTTGGGAGCTACCTGTGGCGTGACTGACCTGGGGTTTTATCTGCATAGAACAGACTTTTAGCAGAAAAATAAATAAAACAAAAATGGTGATCCACCTGAGCAAGCAAAATCCCCACGGTCAACAGGGAAATCTGCCTGAATTTACTTTGGACAAACAGAACCCAGCAGTGCAGGGCAGACGAGGGTGGCTGAAGCTGGATGCTGGTGGAGGATGCTCAGGCTCCTGCTTGGAAAGTTGTGCCATCACCAGTGGTCACTCCTCCAGCCTGGTGCAAAATGGAAGAAGTGACTGGGTCCGTCTGCAGCCTGGAGGTGTGCAAAAGCAATGAGGCTGTGGAAAGAGTTTTCCACAGTGTGACACTTTTGACTCCTCTGGCCTTAAATCAGGTAATTTCACTGATTGCCTGTGGCAGGGGAAATTGCTGATGTCTAAGTTGAAGCACAGTCCTGGAGGATGAGGCAGTGATGGCTTGCTGGGAGGATAAATACTGGAGCAGGGTATGAAGCAAGGAGGGAGCCTTACACATTTCACATTGCAAACAGATGCACCTACATATCCAGAGATTTTCTTTGCACAGGAATATATTTTTTCTCAGGAGTAAAATGAATCCATGCCCCTCTTGGCCAGGCTATCCAATCTTCCAGGAACATTAGTGCCTGAGAGAAAAAAGTTCTTGCTGCACTGTGCAGGGTCTGAATGGTCCCAGCTCTCCCTGCTGGACTTTGATGGTCATTGAGGACATCACTTCTCCAGGCACAGCTTTGCACAAAGCCATGTCAGGCTGCTTTAGTTCTAGAACTGCTTTTCCAAAGCAGCCCTGACAGTTTGTACATAATTATCAGTGGGGCTCAGCCTAGGAATGAGGAGACAGAGGGTCTATTCCTGGCTGTCTACTCAAGTAACCTTATTTTAAAGAAAAAAAAAAAAAAAAAAAGAAAACCACAAATGTTGTTGCAGTCTCTCTGGCTGGAATAGGCAATGAGCCTTGTCTGCTCCCTCTGCTCTGAATTCCGAGCTGCTGCAATGAATCGGACTCATTCCAAGTCCGGTGGAGCCAGGCAGGCAGACTGCAGTCAAGATGTCCCCAAAACTCCCTGGCTCCCTGGCTTCTCTGAGCACGCTGTGGATTTTGAGGCCAACATTTCTCCCTGCTTCTTCCAGGGATTTGGAAGCTCACGCTCTAATAATTAAGGCGGCTTTGAACATTGTAGCCTTCAGCCTCGCTTTTCTGTTCCCTCCAGCAGCCATTAGTGCTTGGAACAGGTACCAGCTCTTAAAATGGGCTTGCATGGTTTTGACAAGGAGGAGTTTAAAGAGACTCTCCAATGCATATGTGGGAGCAACAAAGAGCTGATTGCAATGGATTTGCAGCTTTCCTGTGAGGAGGATTCCTTTCTACATCACTGAGCTGAACCTGGAGGATAGGTCTGCTCTTCTTCAAGCTTGATGAATATATTCTGGGGTGAGAGAAACATCACTGTGATCCAAAGTCTTCTTTAGGGTGGATCTGCAGTGGATCAGAACACTTAGATACTCAAGCTCTCTTTTAACAGATTGTTTGCTAAGTGTGATTAACACTGTTTACACCACTAAAAAATAACCATGGAAAAAGGGGAAATCAGGATAAAGATGCTTAACCCACTACTAAAAAAATATGGAAAGGGCAAAATAAAGCTGATTATAAGAAAATTTAGGTGAAGTGATTAAAAACTTAAGTGATACAGATATCATCTGCATTACCAAGGGGAGAGGAAAAAGGGCTATAAAACCTAAATAGAGGAGAATCAAATTCAGAACAGATGTCAAGAAGCACCTTCCCAAGTGGAGAATCAAAAAAGCAGAGAATGACCTACCAGGCAAGGCTGGAGCAGACACACTGGGGCTTTCCAAGATGAGATGTGACCCTGGAGCACAAGCCTGGGGCTGCTTCAGTGGTGGACTTGGCAGTGCTGGGTTAACAGTTGGACTCCACCATCTTAAGGGTGTCCTCCAACCTAAATGATTCTACAATTCTGAGCACAGAACAAAATGTGCCAAGTGGCCTCTGTGGGATCTTGCCCTGCCTTCTACATCTGACATAAAATCAGCTTCAGGATTTTTCATACTGAGGAAAAAATTATTGCCTTCAGCAAGGGGAGCCTGGGCAGCTCTTCCCATGGGAACCTCCTGCTTCTTCAGCCCTTTGGATTGAACAACATGTTCAGCCTTGGAGGGGGCCTGAGCCACTGAGCAGATGCTTTTGCCCACTCCAGGGAAAAGGTGGCATTGCTGCCACCCATGCCATGAGCCTGTGCAGAAGGTGTGCAGTGAGGGCTTCACCTTCGCCCCTGTTCCCCATGGATCCTGCCAGAGCTTGTTGTGGAGACACTGATTTCTGCCACTGCTGGAGGAGCATTTGGCAGCTGGAGTGGCTGTTAGCAGGTGTCTCAAGTGCCCGACTGGAGGGCACGGCACTGAGCCTGCCCTTGCTGGGCTGCTTTGCCAGCAGTGAGGAGGCTCTGCTCTCTTAAAATAGATCCTCTCCAAGGGCTCTTGTGTTCAAGAGCTAGAAGGAAACCAGGACCTCTGTCCTTTGTGTTCTGTCTCTAAAAAGAAAGGCAGAAAAAGCTGTGCTCAAGAAGCAGAGAAGGAAGGCAGAACGGGGTGTGGGATGGGATGAGAGGATGAGACTGGGAGGGCAGGTGCTCCCTGGAGTGGTGGTGCTGATCCATGGCAATGAACAGGGAGAGCCAGGAGCTCTGTGACACCAGGAGCTCTGTGACACCAGGGGCTCTGTGGCACCAGGAGCTCTGTGACACCAGGGGCTCTGTGGCACCAGGAGTTCTGTGACACCAGGGGCTCTGTGGCACCAGGAGCTCTGTGACACCAGGAGCTCTGTGACACCAGGGGCTCTGTGGCACCAGGGGCTCTGTGGCACCAGGAGCTCTGTGGCACCAGGAGCTCTGTGGCACCAGGGGCTCTGTGGCACCAGGGGCTCTGTGGCACCAGGGGCTCGCTGCTCAGGCCTGTGGGATGAGCCCCACTGGGTCAGCTCAGCCCTTCAGCTGTGTCTCAAAGTCATTTCCCTCTGCATCTTCAGGGAGCCTCACTCCTCCAGGCTGCCCTGTGGCTGCAGGTAACCATCAGCCAGGGATGGAGCTGCTCAGCTGCTCTGTGAATTTTGTTGGGTTTTTATCTTTTAGAGATGAATTCGTATCTTAACATCAGAGGTTTGGATACCTCATGTTTTGTTATTCACATCCCCAGGGTTCCTCTTGTTCTTTCTATTCTTCAGAGCCTGATAAAGATTCTGGCCTTCCACAAAGACATTGTGGAAGAAATTGTACAGCTCCCATCAGCTGAATCTTGTAATTCAACCGAAATTGTGTTGTTTTAACTCTGATATACAGAAGTACACAGAGATTGTCTGGAGGTCAATGGAGAGGCAGTTTTCTCCCTGGAAGGCCCTGTCCCAACAGGCATTTCTAACAGGCAGCCTCTCATTTGGAGGAATTTTCCCCTTCTTTGGCTGGGAAGATGCTACAGTGACTTACTTGGGCCAGACATTTGCACTTGGAGAGGTGAAGTTCAGCACTGCCTTCACCCTGAAGATCCCAAATGTCCTTTCTTCTCCTCCCCCTGTAGTCTGCAGTTCATCCCTCCCATCCTCCTTCCTCTCCTCCTGCCCTGTGAGGCAGCCAGTAATGAGTCTCCTGGGGCAGCAAACAACAGCCTTAAGTGTCTGTGTGCGTGAGAGGCAGTGATTAACCTGGGACCAGCAGGAGCACTCACTGTGACAGGCTCTCAGTGCTCCCCAGGCTCCTTCTGCAGGGAGGATGACATGGGAGGAAGAGTGTAGGGCTGGGGTGGGAGTAGGAATGGCGGAGGGGTGATGCTACCTTTGGAGGAAGCCTGGGAAGCAAAATCCTGCATGTCCCACATCTTGTTGCTCAGAAGGTGAATCTGCAGGGCAGACATGAGGCACCAGAGACATCCCAGGCTGTGGCTGTCACATCCCATTGCTGTTACTGTTGCTGAGGATTGTTAATTCAGCAGCCCTATGTTAAAGACTTGAGCCTACTGAGCAAAGCCCCGTGCAGAGCTTTCTGCCTCATTCCCAGGGGATACAGCTGGATGAAAGATAACTGACAGCTGCTTTGAGCGTGCTAATAACCATCATCTTGCAGTACACAGCCCTGTCAGACAAAGCACTTCCCACGGGATTCCCTCAGACTTGCCCTCCTGGGAAACACATCAAAAAGTTTCAGAGGAGACAGGAAAATTCATCCCCCCAGGAAGACCTCAGGCTGAACCCTGTCCTTATCACAGAGAGGCTGCAGAGGGGAAACAACACCCAGAAAAGTCCTTTGGCCTGAGCTGTGTGGTCACTCTCCTGGTGGGACAGGGTTGGAGGGGTGGTATTGGGGGTCCCCCTATTACAGGGCAGGGATCATTACAGGAAGGGGATCATGTTCTTCAGTGCCCCAGAACTCTCCTGTACAGTTCTGGTGTTTGCTTGCTTAATTTGTTGGAAATGGAACGAGAAAGTCAGTTCTGGGACTCTTGGATTTCAGCCTGAAGCTGACACATAGATTTGCCCAGGAAAGCAAGCAAGGGAGGAACCGGGTGAAGCAGAGTTGAGGGAGCAACATCTCGCTTTGCTGCTGGGCTGTCTGAGAAGGGAGAAGGGAAGGAAAACACAGTAAATGTATCCAGTGCTGGAGAAGAGATGCTCTCATCTGGAAAATCACATTTCCCTGCTCCTTGCACAAGGATTGCAGAAGTGTGGACTCTCCTATGGGAAAAGTTCCACATGGAGTATTTCTCCAGCCACCATCATGCCTAGCTCCCTCTTTCTTCCCTGAAATAAATACAGACAGACCAAGGAAGAGCAGTGTGACTGCAAATCTTCTCGAGAGCTGTGTCAGAGCCACAGAGAGCCTCCTAACTGCGTGATGGAATATGCAATGAGCCTAAAGAATCTCCATCACCAGCCCACAGGCGTGTCCTGGCTGTGTGCATTGTCCTCTGGTACCCTGAAGGCAGCCAACAAATAATCAAATCAGAACAATCCCAGATTGGTTGGTGATGGCTCTGCCAGCTCCTGGCACAGTGGCTGTCAGGGCAAGCAAGTCCTCCCCACAGCATCCTGCCTATCACCCTGTCCCTCCCTGGGCTTGGACAGGACCAGTCCCTGCCATGGGCATCAGGGACTGTGTGGGAAGGGCTGCGCACTTGCACATTCCTGGAAATGCTGAGTGACAGAGTAACTCACAGTGGTGATGGACAGCAGTGGGGAATTGTGCTGGAAATGAGCTGGAGAGGTGGGAGGTGCAGGCAGGAAGAGGCCACCCTGGGGGATTGTGTGTGGGTTGTGCATCCCTGCCAACACATCAGCTCTTGAAAGAAAAATACAGTGACCACAGAGCTGGTTAGAAATGCTTCAGCAGGACACAGGGGGTTTTTTCCCCCTTGGAGATTGCCAATTTTTTAAATCCCAGTTTTTTGCACCAGCAGACTTCAAGTTTGCTGTAACAAACCTCAGGTCACGGATCCCAGCTCTCCAGCTGTCAGACCTGAGAGCTCACATAAGGGCTCAGTCCTGGTGCTGTCCCTATGGGAAGGAGGGGACAGCACGGAAAATGTGACACACTGAAGCTGCAAACCCCACCACAGCTGTTGAGAGCTGAGCACAGAGGCAGGGAGGCATTCCTGGTGTCTGTCACCCTGCTGACCTGCTCAAGATGTGCTGACACTCTGGTGCACCCCAGACCCACAACCACCTCTGCCTTCCAAGTTGTTTTGCTGGAAACATGCAGTTACTTCACTATTGCCATTCCCTGGGGGCTTTCCAGAACTCTCAGTGTGCTCTGCTGGGATGCAGAGTGGGCAGAGTGCAGGGGATATTGGCTGGCTTGTTACAGCAGGCTGTGCTTGACATCTTGCTGGGGACCACAGGGACTCTCAGCACAGAAAGCTCCTGTCTGGCATTTTCCCTGGATACCACATTTCAGGTTGGGCCAACATGGTGAACATGGATTTAGAGCTTGCTAAAAACAAGCTCCTTCCCATCCCTCCTGTCTGCTGGAGAAATCACCCACCCTCACACGAGGCTGTGTGCTGGGGGAAACAGGACACTCCAGTCTGAGACAGACAGCATGGAGAACAGCTCTGCTGCTGATGCTGATGTTCCCAGAGGCTCTGGGAACATTTCTAGGAGCATTTCTGCCATTCCAGGCACAGGGATGCAAATAATCGCTGGAGGGTTTCTCAGCTCTGGGCTGACATGTGCCAGAACCAGGGGAATCAGTGAACTTCCTGCACAACTGAGACAGCCTGCCTGTGGGCTGGGAGGACTGGGAGTTGTCTCCCCAAATCGAATTCCCTGCAGCAGTTTGGCTTTGCTAGAAGTGGCATTTCCCACCTTATCATCGGACTGACACTTCCTAAATTTGTGCCTCCTAGAGCCTGGCTTTAGGTAAGCACAGACATACAGACACACGTGGCTGCTGAGCTTTGTGGGCTCCCCTTGAGCTGGGCCCATTTCCTCAGAGGGAAAAGCTGCCAGAGGAGAAGAGAACACAGGGGAGAATCTGAGGGGAAACCCAAAGGGATCTGCTGGGCTTGGAGAATGTGGGTGGTGCCATATCTGGGTGAGATATGAGGCTGGAGACCATCTGAGTTTTTACAATCTAATGAGAGCTCAAGCTACATCTCCTAAAGAAGAAACTAACATATTTACAGTACCCAAATGAGAACTCCACTGAGAAGACACAGCTTGTGGGACTGGCAGAGCTTTCTCAGGAATGAGAAAGGAACCCTGGACTTGGCCAGTTATAAATAGTTTCTCTCAGGACTATTTGCTTTGAATGGTTGGGACTGAGATGTAAGAAGCAGGTAGTATTGTCTAAAGTGTGGGAAAATATTCAAAAGAGCAGATTCCTCTTTTAGGCTCCAGACAACCCTTCCACTCAGCACTTAGGTAGGTGTGGGGTCAGTGAAAGAAAATCTGTGTGCTGGTGGATGGGTGGTGTGGCCCTGGACAGTCAGGCTTCAGGGACATCTGGTGCCTTGTATTTAACACGTGCATCCTAAATAGGCTTTTTTCCCCACAGACCTGAAATGTGTGCTAACAGCTTTCTCCTGTCCTGTGGGGGCTCTCAAGGCACTTTATGGAAGGGAAATTCCAGTGTTTCCTTCTCAGTGTGGTGCCAGGGGACTCACTAATCCCTGTGGAGCTGTTCAGGGGCAGATGAGGAGCCTCAGTGCCCATTCCCTGAGCTCCTGCACCCAGAGCCCGAGGGGAATGGCCCCACTGTATCCTCTGGCAGGTTCTGTGCTCTGGCTCAGGGCTGCCACTGCCTCCCTGTGGGTTTTGGAGACTCCCAAAGTCCCTGAAATACAGGGCAGTGACTAAAAGGGGGGGCTGCTGGGAGGAGGCAGATTAATGCTGGGGAAGAGGAAATAAAACAACAAAAAATGAGCTGCCATCATTTCCCTGAGCTTCCACAAACATAAACCCTCTGCTCTGCAGGCACCTGGGAATATCTCCTCAGCTTGGATTGGATTGTTCCTCTGCATATTTTAGATTGTGTGGATGAAGAGAAATGTTGTGGCAGAGAAGAAGAAAGACTGGAGAAGACTACAAAAAGATGTGAGCTGCCAGCGTGTTTTGAGTTGCTTTATTCTGAATCAATATTGAACTGAAGAGGAATTATAAATCTAATAGATTACAGCTGAAGCAATGCCAGGGCATCTGTTTCCAGATATTATTTTTTTCTTTTTTTCCTTTTACTGGCTGGAGCAGCTGTTTTTACAAGAATCCACAGTAAAAGAGTTATTAAAACAAAGGGGGAAAAGAAATAACAATAAACGGAAGATATATAGCAGACAAGGAGCAGCAGAGATGAGGGGCTGGGAAATAAATGGAAGAGGAAGAATTTGACAACCAACAGTTTGTAACCAGCATCAGGTGCTACGAAATCTGGAAGATGTTTGTTTTACAAGACAGTGATCCCCAGCTCCAGGACTGCGCTTGGTGATTTATGGCCCCTGGCAGCTGTTGCAGAGGTTGAACTCAGAGCAACAGAGACAGAAAAGTGTAAACCACCCTTGGTGCTTGCCTGTTGTTCCCGAATGGAAGGGAATTTATTAGTAGGAAGCCCGTGGGGGTGGCTGGGGACACCTGTGGGCAGGTTCCCAGCTCCATTTCTCCCCGTGCCTGGGATCAAACTGACTCCTGATGAAATTCAGGTTGTGATTAAGGCAAAGGGCACAGAACTGAGGGCATTCATGTGGCTTACAGCCTTACTGTGCTTCAGCCAAGGTGATGCAGTCAGCAAAAGCGTGCTGGTAGCCTGGCTGAGGATGGAATAATGTGCCAGAATGAAGCTCTGTGAGGTCAGGAAGCCACTTGTCACAGTCCTGGCTGGCCACCACAGCTGGCTGGGAGAGTGTGAACCCACTCAGCCTGGGGTGCCTTGTCTGTGGCACTAGCAAGTTACACAGCCTTTACTTTCCCAGCCTCTGTGTAATGTAACTGATTTCTCCAGAACCAATTCTAAAACAGGCAAAATGAACCAAAATCTGGTGTCCCTCCCATAGTTTGACCTTTCCTTACACACCACCTTTTCATAGCCTCCAGCTCTCCAAAGGGTGGCTCACAACCCTTGAAAAGCCCTTTACAGTGGCATTTTACAGGATTTACTGTGGCACACCCTTCTGGTTACATGGTCCCTGATTTTTGGGAGCTCTGCCATATTTAGGTGCAGTGCCCTTGATATGTGCTGGAAATCTTGAAATCAAGCAAAGACCCCTTTTCCAAGCACAGCTTATCTCCACAAGCAAGGGTTCATATTCCTCTCATTGCTTTACCAGCACTGATCACTGTTTGCCAAAACTAAAAGGAGGATTTTGAGTTGTATCTGAAGCTGCTCAGAAGCCAGAAAAGAAAATCATCTGTCAATAATCTGTGTGCTTAACATTTTGTGCCAGGAATGACCCCTGTGCTTGCAAACTCCTCTCACCTGAGAGACTCGGGGGGGATGTGGGAAGCAGCCCCTGCTGCAGCTGACACAAAACCATTCAGGATGTCAAGGATTTGGCCGTGTGCTTGCTTCAGGTTTATTGATTCAATTTGCAACAATGCACCGTAAATAGATTTATTCTTATGGTTATAATTGAGCCGATGAGAGCTTGGGAAGTGGGGACTGACAGCAAGCAGAGCAGAAATCAAGCCTGAAAGAGGACACTGGTGAAATGAACACATCTCCCAGATGGTGGGAAAGAGGAGTAAATGTTTCTCTCTCGGGACACTGCACGGGAATGGCCCTGCATGCCCAGATCCAGCACTGCTCTCCTTTGGGGCCAGCTCCACTTGCCCATGGGGGACATTTGTGCCCACAGCCTGTGCTGTGCTGCCACCAAGAAGCCACACCCTGTGCCCTGCTGTGTCCTTGGAGGGTTCCATATGCCCCATCCCTCCCTCCCTCTCTCCTTCTGGCAGTGCCCTGTCTGGAAACCTAAATTTTAATGCTTTTCCAACCTCAGACCTCTCCACTAAATGAGGAGAAGCAGAATTCTCTTCTTTCTTTTTCTAGCTTGTGTTTTAATTGCTGAATCTTTCATCTCTTCTAAAGCACCAAGGAGCACAGGGAGCAGTGGCCCTCCAGCCATTGCTGCAGCTCCAGGATGTGACCCGAAGAGAAAATTATTCAAATAAATTTGCAGTCACCTCACAAACAGCTGCTGAGCAAGAAGGCAGGAATCTTCCCCTAGTCCACAATTTGATGCTGATTATTCACATGGTGCTGCTGAGGAGTTAATATACTTGGCTGGGACAGGACAGAAATGATGCCTGCTTAATATGACAGCAAATAAATAGAATCTGCTTTCGAAGGATGCATTGACCGAGCTGTCGTGCCCAATGCTGGGGAGACAAGTGTCTACAAGCTTCAGCTTAATGTGGCATGGAAATGTATTGGGTTGTATTTATGGCCATATACAATACTTAACTGGCTATTGTGCTGATTAAATATTTAATTGACTGTCTGTGAGGAGAAATGCACCATTAGTCTATAGGGAATTACACTGTTCCTTGTGCCTGCTCTTAAATGAAATGTGTAATTCGTTGTCACTTAAGCATAATGTTAACTGCCCGTTAAGGACATATTTTCAAGGGAAACAAATACAAAACTTGCCTGCTGGCATTGCCCCAGGTGAACCCTCAGTGCCTCAGTGTGGGCACAGCCCTCAGGGGCATCCCAGGGCTCAGGGGATAGTGGGGAGGGACAGCCAGGGAAGGCACTTTGGGCTTCCTGGACTGCCAAGTGGAGGTGCTGGTTGAGGCTGATTTCAGCCCCTTTTCCACTGGTGTTTAGCACTATGGCTGTCCAGGTCCTGTAAGGGGAGAGAGAAAGGCCAGCAGAATGCTCCTAAAATTCCTCTTCTTGCTGCAGACATCTTGGTCAGAGACTACCAGGAGAGTTTCTTTGCCTTATTTGGGAGTCAGAATTCAATGGGGGAAATAGAGGGAGGAAACAGGCAGGGAGGAAGGCTTGTGAAACCAATTGTTTCTTCCCTTCCTCAGGGCTACCCCAGGGTACAGCAAAAGCAAATTACACAGAGCAGAGCTCTCTTGCCTTGCAGATTTCACTGTGCTGAGCACCTGCAAGAGAAAAATTTGGAACGCGCTGAGTTTTATTCCTTATCATTATCATTATCATTTAATGTAAACCCTGCAGCTTGTGATGCAAAAACTGATGGTATTCTGTCAGAACCACCCCCCTGCTCTTGGTGCCCAGCATCGTGCTGAGAGCTTCCAGCAGCACAGACCCTGATGGCTGCACAGCCTCTGCCAGGCA
This sequence comes from Sterrhoptilus dennistouni, assembly GCA_013397095.1. Lineage (NCBI taxonomy): Eukaryota > Metazoa > Chordata > Aves > Passeriformes > Zosteropidae > Sterrhoptilus > Sterrhoptilus dennistouni. The sequence goes on along the minus strand of VWZU01017213.1, from coordinate 544,333 downwards.
GAGTTCCCCCACCACGCCTGCCACGGCTCTGTGATTCATCCCAGCAATGAAACTGCCATCTCTGTTGAATAACTGATCCTTCAGCAGTGTAACTCTTTTTCCATTGACAGTTTGGCAGGCTTCGACAACTGGCTCCTTCTCTCCAGCAGATTTTCCTGTCCCTGCCCGTGTGCCGGCTGCAGAAGCAGCTCCAGGGCACTATCCTGATTTGCAGCGAGGTGCCTGCTGTGCTGGATGCTTAAAAGCACTGGCCAGCTATTGACATTCAATAGCTAAACCTCATATTCTGAATACTGCAGCTTTATCAGTGTCCTTAGAGCCAACATTGATTGGGCTGAACTGTCTGATAAGTGCAGTTCTGTGCCGCTCTCCTACGCTCCCTGAGCTAAGGTGGGTTTGAACTTTGTGATGAATGGTCCTGAGCTCCAAAGCTTCTCTTAACAGGATTGACCTGAAGACAGAACTATCCTAGGGCACACAACAAGGAAAGCCCTGCCAGGACCAGAGCAGTGAAAGCACAGTGTGATTTTAGCCAGGATCCATATCCTTGTTAGGTGCAGGCAAAGTGTGACATTCCCCTGGCATGGGCAGCTCGGCTTGCCTGGCACCAAGGCTTCATGCCCATGATGTGCTGCAGTGTGCCCAGGCAGGATCATCTCCTGTGAGAGCCCCAGTTCAGTCCTACCACTGCTCATCTGTCTCTCCTCAGCCTGTGCCGGAGTTGGGAATTCTTCAGGGCACCCAGCCTTGAAAGAAGCTGCCTCGAAACTGGGGAATTCCCCAGGGATGACAAGGTGGTGGCAGCAGTCATGCAGGACCAAGAGCAGAGCAGCATCCCCAACATCCTTCCTCCCAGTGCTGGCTGGGAAAGATGCTTTGCCACAAGGGAAGTGGAATAGATGAGTGTGAGCAGCCAGGGCTGCCTCTTTCCTCTCCTCTGCTCCACCCTGATGGTAGGGGACACACATGTGGCTGTGCCTGTGATGCCCCAGACACATTGTGGTGGTGGTCTGTAGGGAACTTCATTCAACACTGATCAGCAAAATCCAGAAAATCCAGCCTGGGTTTGCTGCAAACAGCTCCAGAACAAGGGACACTGCTGCCAACAAAGGATGCATGTAGTGATGTTTCTGAATATCTGAGTCCCTGATAGCTGTGATGGGAAGTGAAGAGCAGAGGGAGGGTCCTGTCCTCCAATTTCAGTGATGTCACCTGCTGCCAGCACCCCCCACCCATCCCTCAGACCCCTTGCTGTGTGCTGTGAGGTGTGGCAAGTCAGAGCTGCACCATCCCCATGGGGGACAGTGCTGCCACATCTGGGAGCACCAGGGAGATGTCACCGTGGCTCCCTGGAGGTATCTCAGCTCTGAAATACCCCAAGTGCCAGGCTCCCACCACCCAGCTCCAGGACCTTTGGGAAGGCAAATGCAGATTGTCTTAGGTTGCTTGGCTTTTCTTTATTTTTCTCCTGTTTTCCTTTTTTTTTTTCCCCACGGCTTTCACACCTCCCCTCACTCTCTATTTTTAATCAACTGACTCAACCCGGGTTTCAGTGCTTGAGGAGTGGAAAGGTGATCCCACTCCATCAGCAGGGCACAGCCCACACATCTCCCCTCTGTGCTGCTCCCCAGCCCACACAGCTCTGCACTGTCACGTGTGTATCCCTGCCAAGATACCACTAGAATATATTTTTGCCTCTATGGAGGTGGGGTTAAGGGGCTGAGGATCTGAAAGTCCTGGTTTGGAGCTGCATCAGCCCTTGGGAGATGCAGAAGAGCATCCTGCCAGCTCTGCAGACCATGGCCTTAAACTGGGACACCAGAGGGACATCAGCAGCCCTGAGTGGGGGATAAGGGCTAATGAAAGTGAGAGGCTGGTGGAGAGTTGGCAGGAAGCTGATCTGGGGTCAAAAGCCCCTTCCCAGTCCAGGGATGATCTGTGTGAGCAGCTCCTGGGAAGTGCATGCCTGTGTCAGCCCTTCCCAGTGCCAAGAGCACATCTGGCTTTTCTGTCCTTGCTCCAAGCCTGGTGGTTTGAGCCCTGCAGGATGTGTGTAGGTCCAGTCCTGGACTTTACTTGGCCACCAGCAGTGATTTTGGACCAAATTGTCCCTGTCATGGGCTGAGCCCGTCCCCTGCAGCCTGGGGAGAGGGGACAAGAAGAGGCATGGGGTTTTCGCTTTTCTTTAGAACATTAATCACACTTTAATTATATTGAAACCTGGAGACATGGCAAAGGATTAAGTGGATTATCTTCAAAGTAATTTGTTATCAAATATTTATTCTTCTGGGAAGGGAGATGCAGCCTGAGAAATCCTGCATTATCCGTGCTGCCAGCCAAGGACGTGTCATGTCCTTCGTGCCACCCCCTGCCCTCACCCCACCCTGACCCCTTGAAATGCAGAGCACAGTCCCTCGTCCCCTGTGTCCCTTGTCCCCTGAGGCTGGTGGCTTTGCTGTGTGCCGGGGGTTTGGCGCTGCAGGAGCGGGGACAGCGGTGCCTTTCTGGTGGCCTGTGCTGTGCGAGGTGGCTCTCCCCAGCCCCGGCAGTGGGATGGATGCTCCGGGCCCCGCTCCCTGCCAGCTCCTGCCTCATCCAGAGTGGGAAGGGACCGGGGGCTGCGGCAGCTCCATCGCTGCCGGAGGAGCCGGCGAGATGCGTGCTAAATCGGATTCAGCCTGAGCTCTTTATCCGTTCGGCAGACTGTGGGTTTAGTGCTTGGATGCTTCATTAACTAATAATAATGAGTCATTGTATTTGCCTCCTGGGCATTGTAAATGATCCAGTGTCAGGAGACGCCGCGAGGACACGGAATCGCAATGAGGCTGGGGCGGGCTGAGCGCAGATAAAGCGGAGGGACCTGCGCTCCCCACCCGGGACACCGTGCCCGGGGACGGAGGGGACAGCGGGGACAGGGGATGTGGCCTCGCTGCGGGGCATGGCCAGCCAGGCTCCTGTCACCAGAGTGCCCCACCTGCCTGCAGCAGGAGCTCTTCTCTCCATTTCCTCCCCATTGATAAAGAGACTTTTCAAGCCCTCCCTGAAGGCGGCTCTCGCAGTCCCCTCTGGTGCTGCACCTCAGGGTGATGTGACACCTGGGGCCCTGCCTTTGTAGAGCATCTTTGCATTTCTTCTAAGGGCAATTCCTCCTCAGGAGTGATGTGCAGCATGGGGGAAATATGAATGACAAACCCCTGCCCCTGGTGTGTGGGGTGCCTGCCCAGTGCCCATCAGAGCCCCACTGTGCTGGGGGTGGAGGCCAATTCCAGATGTGCAGGGAACTACTGGATGTGGCACAGATGCCTGTCCCCTTCCTTGTGCCTTGTCTCTGGGTCTATTTTGCCTCCAAAATCTTATCCTTGATTAAAACAAAGGGGAAGAAAGAAATCAGCACAAAACCAACATGGGAATCATGGGGAGGAAAAAAAAAAAAAAAAAAAAAAAAAAAA
>VWZU01017213.1:526268-540857 GCA_013397095.1 Sterrhoptilus dennistouni | reverse complement strand
AACAAAGAGAAAAAGAGAGGGAAAAAAAAAAAAAAAAAAAAAAAAAAAAAAAGAAACCAGCTGGTGGACTGACTGTGCAAAGAGCAGGAGTTGAGGTGAGGTAATTTCACACATCATCAAGGGGGACAGCCAGAGCATCTCCTGCAGGAGGGGCAGCCATCAAAGGTCTTCTTCTGCCACAGTTGGCACGGGAAACTCCAACCATTAGGAGCTGGGGGGTGGCAGCAGGGTCCCTGTGCGTGTCACCACAGCCCCAGGCTGCCAGCAGGGCAGGAGCTGGGCTGAGCCTGGGCAGGGGGAGAGTCCCTGCCATGCTGTGAGCTGCTCCTAGTCCACATTTCAGCCCAAGTGCACACCCTCTGCTGACAGTCTGCCAGCCTCAGCTCTGGGGGACCAGGCACCCTCCAGTTCAGAGCCAGACCCCAGAGATTTTGGGTTGGTGCAGCGTTGCAGTCACCTCTGTTCACCCAACATCACCTCACCACGGGACAAGCCAGCTTTGTTTGACAAGACATTGTTTTCCATAAACCATGTGGACTGGCATTAATTAGATTTCTATCCTTTAATTCCTTATTAATTGAATCTTACATCAGCTCGTCTTTTACTCTGCGTAGGATTAAAGCCAAGGCTGAGCAGGCAGCACCGATCTGGGTCACCCCCAGTTTTCTCTGCAGGAGCCAACTCACCTTCACCTCCTGCAGCATCCCTGGCTCTGGGCTGCACTCCAGGACCTGGCTCAGGCAGGGCATGGAGATGAGGCACCCTGGCCTACCACTTCTCCAGTGTTTATTCCTGGCAGATGATATTTAATAAGGCCACATAATTAATGAACTAGAAAGTGCTTCAGCGGCTTGACGTGAGACAAATATAGCTGCCTGCTCATTTCCAAATACCAAACAGAAATATTTGCTGCCTGTTTCTGCCTGTTATGTATCATTAGCAATTTTGCCATCTCTATTAAGCATTTGTCTGTAACAATACAAATACAATTTTAAAAACTCTGCTCTTATTGTCCTTAGCCCTTCTGGGTATGCTTTTTTCCCTGGTATTTTCATTGTTTTTTGAACTCTTAACATCTCAAATCTTCCATAACATAAGAACCACTATTTGTTTTTCCTTGGCCATACATACACATGTACATTTTCCCATTGTAATCTCTGCTTTCATTTCACCACTGACCCACGAGCTTCCTTCTCTGACCCTGTAACCAGTCCTTGTTGACTCTGAAAGATCCCTCCTAATTCCCAGCTGTGTATTTTTCCATCTGATTTTTCCCCCTCGCAGCCAACCGGAGCACAGGAGCCTTCCCAGGGTTGTGATGGCTGTTTACAGATCCTCCTGTCTCGCCCCGGGCACGTTTATTCCCCGCCATGGCAACGAGTTCTGCTGCAGGGAGGCTCCTGCTGTGCCTGAGCCCCGTTCCAAGGTTCCTCTGGCCACGGATCCCCAGGTGAGCTGGACTCACTCACTGCCCTCCCTTGTCCCCCAGCCCGCCCTGCCGTGACTCAGTTTCCCTTCCCAGGATTCGCGTTACACAACATCCCACCTTCGCCTGGCTGTGGGAGGTGAAGCAGTGAGAAAACTCCCACTGCTGGAGGTGGGAAAATGGGGAAGAGGGAAAATGTGTCAGCACGGTTTCTCCAGGCAGCAGCACAAAGGCACCCGTGTGGCTCTGGCTGTGTTCCCTCCTGGGTGACCCAGTGCAGGGGGAGGTACAAACCTGCTGCAGGGAGCCCAAGGCAGGCACAGACCTGGAGGAAACACCCCGGGGACTTTGTGTCTGCTGCAGTTCCACCTGGGAAAGGGGATGGTGCTGCTCTGCTGGGGCAGATGTGTCAGGGTGTGTGACAGTGATGGATGTGGTGATGTCCCTCTTGGTTCCCACGGTGGCAGCCCTGTACCAGATCCTGTGGGACCGTCCTGGCATTTCCCTGGGACCAGTTTGGGGGTCACTGCTGGACTCCCCATCTTTGAAACTGTTGTTTCCCCCCATCTGCTGAGCAGGGACTTATGTCTGCCTTCTCCTGCTGATGGGAGGGGAAGAAAACCCAGGAGGAGGTCCCAGCTAAGCTGGTCCTGCCTGCAGGACATTTCTTTGTGTATGAATTAAAATCAAAACAAAGTGGATTAAGGTCTCTGCAGCTCAGTTCTTCCCTGAACCTCCAGGCATTTCCACCCATGCAGATGCTTGTACTGGTGCTTGAGTAGCCCTTTGGCTGGAGGCAGAAAAGGGAAAAACAGTGTGGGATGAAGTTTTGGGAACAGAGGAGCTGATGAGGCTGGACTCTCAGAAAGCTTCCATAGTCCTTAGGCTGGAGATGTCTGAGCACTGCCCTGACAAAGCAAACCCAAACTGAACATACCATGACTTTCTACATTTCATTCACATTTTCTGTGATCTCAGTATTCTCCTTTGGGTTTCTGAGCTTTTGTGCCTGTTTGCATCATTATTTCCAGGCCTCCTCCTGGAGTATGAAATATCAAAAGGTGCTCCCAGTACAAAGGAAAGCTGCAAGGCAACGAATAACCAACACTGGGGGAAAAGGCAGCAGACACCACAAGGCTGGTGGGAATTAGCAATTTCACAAACTATGACTTGTGAGCAAATTCCCTGCTGGAAGCTGGCTGCAGCTCTCCCTGAGCCAGCTGTCTGCCCAGCCTGGGCAAGCACACACACAAATGGATGAGCACATTTGGGGCCAGCCCTTGGATCTGGAGCCCCATCTGGGCACTGCAGGAGGTGCTGCTGAAATGCTGCCCTGAGCCCAGCCAGGAACCCCTCCCCAGCACTGCCTTCCTTGCTGCTGTGGGGTTTTTTTACCAGCAAAGCCCCATCATTGTGCTCCTGCCCCATCCAGGGTGCAGCAGGTTTGGGTTGATGGCCCCGTGGCAATAAGGAGGAGCCCTGGAAGCACACAGTCTGTCCTGAGGGACCACATTGCTTTGCTTGCTCACAGCCAAATAGGTGGATCAAAAGGAAAATATAAACCTGCAATGCCTGGGATTGAAGTTGTGTCACTGCACCTCCTTGCAGTGTGCAGGATTTCCTAAACTGGGGAAAAGCTACAGCAGGAGGGGATGGTCCAGAACAGGGGGGACCCCACTTTGTGCTTGGGGTGAAGGTGGGAGAGCTGTGCCCTGGACACACAGACACTGTTGTTGTGCTGGGAATAGGGTCCAGATTCCCATTTTCAGATGGGAAAACATCCTCCAGGCTCCAGAAGGGGCAGCCCCATGTCAGTCATGGGGCTCAGGAGCTCGGGGACAGGCCAGGGGAAAGGGCAGGAGAGGGAAGCAAGGCCCTAAAGTGAAGCAGAAACACAAAGGGAATTTTCCCTCTGTCATTTAGCTGGCAGAAGGTGACACTGGGCTTGTCACCCGCTTTCATTATGTCTCCAGGGCTTTTCATGCAAATTCAGGCAAACAATTTCTCGGTTCCCTTTTAGCACTCTGGGAGGGCCAATTTCATTTCAGGAGCAGTGGGGAACAATAATCATCTTGAAGTGTCTTCCATCCTGAGAGACTCAGATAAGAGCTGTGCAGTGGACTAACAGCACTAATTTGACGTTTTCAGCTGATAGCTTTGCAGATGACAAAAGTCAGACACCATAAAAAGCTGGTAAACTCCATAGCAGCAGGGTTACCCCCTCCTGCACATCCCTCCCCTCCTCTACCCTGAGAGAGAGATGAAACCCTGTCCCTGAGGTCGCTGCTGCTCATTGCCATGGGGAGGGGGTTTGCTGTGGTTGGGGCAGGTTTGGCTGCTGGCTGAGCCTGGGAAAGGAGCAGGGTGTGGCTGTGGCAGGCAGGGAGGTGCAGATCAGTCTGGTAGATGCAGTCTAGCCCATTTGTGCTGCACTTCTTGGCAAAAAGAATATCACCTGTGTTCTACCTTTTTGGAGAAGACTCTGGTCATATATCCAAAGGGAAAGAGATCACTTTTGTGCTCTGTGACACCAGCTGAGATTCCTGATGCGGTTCATGGAGCCAAGCAAGAAAACCCCACTTCAACAAACCTTTCAGAGGTATTTTCCTGATCCCCTCTGCTGTCTGAGACCACAGTTGTCCTTGTCCCCCTGCCATGCACACTGCCAGCCCCTTGGCTCAGCCAGGAATGCACAGGTTTGTCTTGCAGCTCAGTAAATCCAGCTCCCTTCATGGGAGGGGTGTGTGGGTGCCCAATCCAGCTGGGTACCCGAGCCATGGGTGCGTGCTGCTGCTATTGGGGAAATCAAATGGCAAAGTGACAAAAAGTGGCTGTAAATGTATCCCCAGGGGAGTCAGGCAGGGGCTGGCCCTGGGCTGCCCAGTGGGAAATGGAGCCATTGAAACCTCAGCAATTTGTCTGGTCCAGACCATGTGTCCAGACAGGATCAGCTCCTCCTGCTCTGCCCAGAGACAGAGAGTGCAGCTGGGCTGCTCCCCACAGTGACAGTGTCTGCCTTCTCCCCAGCCAACCTCCCCAGCTTTCATTGCTGTCCTGGAAGGGTTTCCCTGATGTCCAGCCCCAATGTTCTTGCTGCTGCTTCAGTCCATCCTGCCCTGTCCAGCACAGGATGAGGAACAGGCACCTCCCTTTCTTGACATCACTTTTCCTATTATCTCCGTATTACAGCCTGCTCTTTTTGAGCCTGAAGCCCAGTTTTGGCAGCCAGCCTTCATGGGTTTTGCCCCATGTGACTTTTCTGGTCCCTCTCTGTCCCCTCCTGCATCTGGTGAGGGTGCTCTTCCCTCTGATGAGTATGAAATCCCTCTGAAGAGTATTAACCCCCCTCCCAGGCACACACCAGCAGCCTGGAAAGCTGCACATCAAGTTCAGCAGAGGATTAATTTCCCTGAGGTCCCTTTTTTTTTTTTTTCTGTTTTCCTCCTTAGGTAAAAGACAAGATTGAGTGACCAAGCCACGTATGAATCCAACTGGGCCCAGTTTCTGAGTTTCAATTTCTGCCAGGCATGAAGTCTAGGGAAAAAATAAAAACAGAGACAAAGGCACTGATTTCTCCCTGGTGCATGCAGAAGCACAGCAGGGTTTGTTCACATGAAGTTAAGCTGAACCACAGGCACTGGGAACAGCAGTTAATAAAAGAGGTGACACTGGGGCAGGCTGGGCAGGGCAGGCTGCAGAGAGCAGAGGTCTTGCTGACAGAATGCATCTGCTGCCAGCTGGGACGTGAAACCCCACCCAATACTCAAAGATGTGATTTTGAAGCCATTTTCATACCTGAATTTGGGTGAAATGCAATATCAGATTTTTTTTTCCAAGGGAGGAGATATTCAGCAGAGCTTTACGAGAGCTCAGTGGAGTTTCTCAGCTCAACATGTGACTGCTCAACCGGTGCCCATTAATTTTGTTTTCTCCCTGAAGGCAGAAATGGGACTAGGCGAATGTCTCTGGCTCTCCCACCCTTTCTCCCAGAGGAAACTCATATCTTTTCATCAATCTTGAAATATTCTCAAGGAAAAAAAAAGTTCATTTTTATGAAAGTGGCATTAGAGCCAGCAAACTGTAACCATGAGAAATTCCTACCTGATAAGAAATTCACCTTACTCACCTGAGCTTCCATTGCTTCCTGCCTCTTTTTTAATTATTATTTTGACAATAGGCTGCTGAGGACAGGCACTGTTCCTCCTGGGCTGCTGTGACTCTCCTGTGGGATGAAGAACAGAGATGCCACCCCAGACTGAGTCCTCCAATAGTTTGGGAAAGATGAATTCAAGTGGAGGTTGCAGAGCACCTGCAGCTCTGCTTCTATCCCACATCATTGCCCTCTTTTTTTTTTTTTTTTTTTGATTGCTGGTAGCAGCCCTTTGAGATTTCCCTTCAAGTCTTTGCTAAAGCTGGAGGTGTCATTTTCCTGATAAAATTCCTGGGTTGCAGTGCAGCAGCCCAGCTTGGCTTTGGTCCTGCAGCAGCTGTGTCCTGCAGACACCTGGCATGGGGAGGAGATGGCCTCAGCCATGCTCCATCAGCATCCCTTGCTCTCACCTCACATTACCCAGTGCTTGCAAAGGCTGGTCCCCTCCTCCTCTGGCATTTATTGTGTCTCTGCCAGACAAAAAAACCAGCCCTATTTGCTTTGTCCCTTGCAGGAAAACCATACAAGGTTTCTCATCTTGCTCCCAGGTATAATGGAATTATATCTATGCTGGCCTGGCTGGTTGCAGTTCTGGGGAGGGAGACTTTATAGTGTGGTGGTAACACCTTGCTTATGTGTTGCCTGTGAATCTCAGGTGGGTGTCACTATTTTTATTTTCCACAGGCAGATTTCATAGGAAGGGACTACAGAGATCATCCCTCTCAGCTCTGGGGCAGGGCCAGCTCTCTCAGTGCCAGTGATGATCAATATTGCCTCCCCTGTTTTAAATCTCTGCCGTTTACCCTGCTCTTGGAGCTGGGATTAACATCTCCTCTCAATCTTCTCTGCTCCAAACTGAGCCCTTTTCCCTGGTTGAGGGGCTCTGGAATTGTGTGTCCAGCCCACTGGAGTTGTGTCCCTGCAGTGGCTTCCAGCAGCTCCTGCACAGGAGCCCTGGGAATTAGCAGGGAATGGACAGGGCACTCAGGCACGGTTAGAGACAACACTGCTGAGATATTTACACTGCCCACTGAACAATTTCTCATCTTGCCAGAGGGCAGGCTCAGCCCTGCCATGCCCTGGCTGCTGTGAGAGGAGAGCTCCTGCTATGGGAAAGGCTTTCCATGCCTCTGCAATTGGATAATCTAAAANGAGTGTACATGAGGTAGAGAAGGAAGCTTGTTTTGGCTTTTAAAGTAAGTGTGCTACTTAAGTTTGTAGGACTGTTTGTTTTTGGTTTTTTTAATTTTTTTTTTTTTTTTTTTTTTTTCATTTTTAGTGGTAAGGACGGAGGATGTTGGTGAGAGAAGTGGCACTGGAGGGAGCAGAGCTTGGGGAAGCTCATGAGGAGCTTGAGCAAAGCTGCCCCATCCCATACAGGGTCAGCCCTGCCTGCAGGCTGCCTGTCAAGTGGTTGTGCCACTCCTGTAAAACCCCCAGGCACTCCTCCCCGGTCTTTTCCAGGGAGGGACTTGCCAGATAATGATCTCGTACATGCTAAGATAAAAAATGGCTCGAGGAAATTCACCCTGGTAAGGGACACCCCCAGACTCTGCACCTGCCTCAGCACTGTCACAGGCCACATTGCAGCTGGGATTTTTCCTTTGAGGGGAAAAAATCCACTATTTGGTCAAACACGTGGAACAATGTTTGCAAAGTGTCAGCAAAAGCACTGAAATGTCCTCATCTCTGCAAGCTGCCAGAAATGAGGGTGTGGAAAGGGAGCTGTGGCCCTTGTCCTTCCTTGAGAGATGCTGAAGGAGCAAGGCTGCAGTACCAGCATCCCTTTGCCCTTTGGTGCCCAGCTAAATAAAACCACACAGCTCAAGTGTTAACTCCACAAAATCGAGGGGGTAAAGATTTTTTCATGGGTGTTCTTCCTCACACTGTGGCTCGGGGTGAGCTGGTGGGTTGTTGTGGTTTGAAAGCAAAACGAATGAGAGGCTCCAAGTCAGAGATATAATTTAATAAGAAGAAAGGTAAAAAGGTAAAAATAAAATAAATGCAATAACACAAAGGATCACTGACAGAGTCAGAATACAACCTGAGCAGGATGGTGGAAGCAGTCCAGGTGAAGTGCTCTTCCTGAAGCAGTGATCCTGTAGAAAGGTCTGGGAGCTCTGCTCCTCTGGGAATCCAGTGGGTAAGTGCCACTTGCACTGTCCCACATACCAGCTTATCTCCAGGTGAGAATGCTTGGCTCCTCCCCCTGGGCAGAGCATCTCACAATGGGATGAGGAGTATGAAGTGGGTCCTTGATGGCCCATTAAACAGAGATACCTCCTGGAGGGAGTTACCTGTGAGTCATGGGCCAGGCGTTGATGGGCCATGAGCAGAAGACACCCCAAAGGCCATTAGCAGAAGACACCCTTGGGAAAACACTAGCCCACCTGGTTTCAACAGTTCATGAAGATGGTGATAGAATAAATACTTTTTGTACATCCTACACTGCAACCAGGACATGGGTGAATCTCATTAGCCCAGTTACAGCAAAATGCAGACAAGGCTGTGTTTTGAGACTCCTGCTTCTGAGATGGGGCTGGATCCACACTCAGCCTGCAGAGGCTGCTGGCTGCCTGGCAGGGACCTCCCAAATTCTCACCACCGTCTCAGCTGAAGGATGCTCTTGGCTTCCCTTCATAATAAAACTGAAGGATGGTTCATCCCCGATGGCCTCTGGGGATCCCTCAGCCTTCAAGGCTGCTGTCCCCAAAATCACAGACCCAAATTCTCATCTGGGTGGAGCCTTTGCTTCCTCTGCCATGAGGCAGCTCCTCCTGGAGCAGCTTGGGCACACACTGGAGCTGGCTCACACCTTCCCCACCTGAATGCTGGGCTTGGCATCATTAAGAAATAATACCCTGGTTAGTTTTATTTCTTTTTTTTTTCCCCAGTTCATAGCTCCTGGCTTTGTGCAGCTCTTGGCTGCTTTCTCAGTCCCCAGCTGGTCATCCAGGACTGCTGCATTAGTCCTTAGCCCTCCAGCCAAGGATGCTTTTTGCCATTGTCCCCATTAAGCAGGGCTTTGCTCAAACTGGTGTTAACAGATGACACCAGAAATAGCCCAGAAGACTTTTAAAACCCTGCTGCTCTTGAAACTTTTATTTAGCTACAATAGCTCCTGTGTGATCCCTGCTTGGGTTGCTTGAACAACAGCTGGAGACTAATGTGGGCTGTGACTCTTGGGGACAACCAAAGCCAGAGAAAAAGGCCAGCAAGGACAGTGGTAAAAGTGATGATCTTGCTAAGAAAAGCTGTAGCAGAAAACCCAGAGCTGCCCATAAATCCCATCACCTTGTTATGCTCCTGAGTAAAAAACAAAGCCAAGGTAAGAAAAAAATCACAAAAAGTACCCTGCTGTAAAGCCTGTGTATTGTGAAACTCAAGACATAAAAATAATAATAAAGCTGCAGGAAAATCTGGAGGCACAAGCTCTGACCCAGCAATAACAGAGCAGCCCAGACACACTGGGGAGAAGGCAGCCAGGGAGGTTTCAGCATCAGGCTGCAGGGTCTGACTGGCAAAACTTGGTCTTCCCTGTGTTCAGCTGATTAAAATTCCTCGGACTAAGAAATAATCATATGCATTATGAAGTGTTTCCCCCCTGCTAGTATTTTAATTGCCAGCTACTCCCTGCTCGGGGTGGGGAAAGGGGAATAAGAAGTTGAGGAGTGGCAGTGAATCATCCTAAGGAACAGATGGAGCGAGGAGGGGACGAGGGGAGCGGGCGGGGATTAGCACTCTTCACACACCTCTCCCCTCACCGCAGGGCTCCTCTCCCGGCACAGCCAGGAGAAACCTCTTCAAACAACAGGTCCCGCATTAATATCTCATTCTTTATAAATAAATCAATAAAGGAAGCTCTGTTTGGCTGCTCCTCCTCTGAGTCACTTAGGAGCCCTGTGATGCTTTAGGTCCTGCTCCATCCATCCCTGAGCTTTCCCTCCTTGGCTGGACATTGGTGGGGAGGGGACATCCCCATCCCCATCCCCTCCCCTGCAGGGGCTGACAGAGGCTGTGCAAGCCCCGTGCTCTTTTGGGGGAGCCCTAAGGAGCAGCCTGGCTTCAGAGGGGATCACCCCAAAGGAGGAGCCTCTGCCCAGAGGTTTGAGGTTTTGCCATTTGTTGATGGCATCGATGCTTTAGAGTTGCCAAATCAAAAAGGAAAGTTTTAAGCCTACTGCTAAGTCACTTACAAATAAATGACTTGGAAAATGTATTGGGGTGCTCCTGTCATCTGCTGTGTATTCCCATAGAGGTTAGAGAGGGAACTGGGATGGTCCTGTGGGAACAGGGCTGCTGGGATTCTGCACCCAGGGTGGCTCCATCCCAACAGGCAGGCTGTGAAACCAAAGAGGGTTTGGCAAAAGATGAAGTGACTAATTAAGAGACTCTAAAGATGAAAATGTTGTGATAGAAGCATGGGGACAAGAACAATTCCCACTGAACATCTGCAAAGCATCTGGGCTTTGGATGGCTTTGCCTGCAGTCGGTTTGGGAATTTAACATGACACTCAGGAGAGCAGGGGTGGGAAACTCAGAGCCTACTCTGTCTTTTCTCCATATGTGTTCACAGGCTCCCTGTCATTTTTGTGGTGTGTTTACTCGTTTTTTCCCAACAGCTTGTGTCTTATTGAGGAATTATGATCCAAACCACCAGGGCCCTGAGGGACCAGGGCTCTGAGCAGAGAAATGCTGTGCAACACCTCCCAGGGTGGATGGCGGCTGGCAGATACTGCACTAGAACAAGAAGTTCAGGTGGTTTAAGATAAACTGCGTGTGCTGGGTTTTAATGCATATGCAGAGCTGCTCTGGTGTCTGACGAAGGCAAGAGACTGGCATTTCTCAGTCTGCAGCTCATGAAAATTACTTACAGCAAAAATTATTAATATTACCTACAGGAAGCTGGTGCATGCAGCCATTCATCAGCACAGTGTCCCACAAGAGAGATTTCTGCTTGCTTGGAGTATTTGTTCAGGTGTCCAGAGCTGAGCAGCTGCTCGAGGCAAGAGCAGTTTTCCCTGGGTGGAATGGCCACAGAGCTGGGTGTGAGCTCTGCCAGGAGCAGCATTCCAGTGGTGATTGTCCCAAAGGGAGCAGAGCCAGCCCCTTGTTCTCCCTCATGTCTCAGGCAGGTCATCTTGGAGGCACATCAGCTCCTCTGACAGAAGGAAACCTTTTTCCAACTAACAGGTCTGTGCACTCAACAGTGCAACTCACAATATTTTCTGGACATCTCACCTCAAGCTCCTCATCCCACTGGATGTCTTTGTTGTCCTTGTCTGTGTGTTGGCATCCCTTTGCTCCCTGGTGCATGCAGAAGTCCCTGCCACCCCTCCTGTGTGGCTCCTGTACCAAGTGTGAGCCGAGTCCCTGAGCATCTGATTTTTAAGAAATCAAAGCACTGTTTCTCCAACACTTAACCCCCTCCCTATCCCCTTGCTGCCTGTATGTTCAGTGAGGCAGCAAAGGCTGCTGAGAGTATCCAAGGGACCCTGCAGGGCACCTGTGACTCAGGATAAATCCTGGTTACTAGCCATAAAATCTTTAAAAATATAAACAACTGATATGCCCTGGACTTCTCCTCTCTGGCTCCCAGATACCTCAGAAGTGTATGAACAAAGGGTTGTGTTCCACCTGGGAATCCACTACAGTGATCAGCTGTGTTGAGCATGTTATGCTCTGTTAGGAGCAGGTAAGTACTGTCAATGAATGTGCTAGGATTGCAACCTGATGAGTCCTCTCCTCTCCTCTCCTCTCCTCTCCTCTCCTCTCCCAGACACTGATGGCTCCATAACTCAGGGCTAGTGGAGCACAGCACAGTCCCAGCGTGTTAAAAGGTGATCAATAATGAGTAGGAATTAATGCACTGGAAATGACAGATTCAGAGTCAGTTTGGAGTGTAGCTGTGGGCCGTCACTGTCACTTGGCCTTGTGGGGACAGCAGAGCAAGTTGTGGGTCACAGGCAGCTCCCAGGGCATTCTCTGCATCTGTCTGGGCTCAGAGAGGTGCACAGCATCTTGGCTGAGCTGGCTGAAGTTAAACAGCTCATGCAGCCCTTCCCAGGAGCCTGGGGATGTGTGTCCAGGATGATAAAGGTGAAATAAATCCCAACCTCAAGGCACCTCATGCCTAGGCTTCCAGGCAGAAAAGCAAAGCTCCTTATGGACTGGAGATAAAACTGAGACCCTGCTGAAGCTCTTTAAAGAGTGGCTGGCTGCAGCTCAGCGTGGGCAGAGCAGCCTTGATCTGGCAGCAGGACCTTTACTAACTTTCCCCTGGATGATACACGGTCTCAGCTCTGGTGGCTGCACTCCACCAGGTTGGCTGAAGAAATCCTGGCTCTGTGTTTAGCAGGGGGAAAGCAGCAGCATTTCCTCTCCTGCAGCCACTAAATATTGCTCTAATAATCAAAAGGCTTTTCATCTTTGTTAAACCATGTCCTGCTAATTCTTCCTGCAGACACAACCCAGAACCCATCCCCTCCCACCTCACTCATTTTCCACTTTTTCTGACCCTTTATTGCCTAATTAATGTTGTCTGATTCAATTCTGGGATCTGCTGCTGTGGTGGTGGTCCTGCCCAGGACAGGCACCATCCCTGGCTTGCCTGGGCTCCTGTCCCCTAGCCCTGCAGCAGCAGCACTACTGAGGGGATGGGGCCAAGTGGAGGGGCTGGAGCAGCAGCAGAAAGCTCCTGGATCCCTCCACTGATGAAGTGGAAGAGCCCTTTGACAGCCAGGTCCTTGCTGCAGAGAAGGAGCTGTTTCTGAGCCATGATCAGGAGATGACCTCTCTTAGTGCAGAATTGGTTTATCTCTTTGGCCAAACATGCAAAGTGGAACCACATTTTGCCCTGTAACCCAAGAGCAGTGATTGATGGCACTGAGGGGACAGAGGCCATGGGAACTGTGTGACAGTTCAGCTCCAGATCAGACCAGGGGCTCTCTGGGGTGGTGAGTGCTCCAGGAGGGGTGGAGGGTGGCACTGTGTGGGCTGTGGGACTGGCACACACCCAGATGTGGGCCCTGCCTTTGAGCTCCCCCCCTGGGAGGGGCTGGGGGAGGCAGCACTCACAGCAGACACTTCTGCACCTCTCCATGCCCTGGGTTTGCCAGCGTTGCTGTCACCTAAACAGCACTTCTGCTCTCTTCTGCATCACACAGAGATCTCTCCATTTGCAGCAAGCACATCCAGAGGGGCACGGATTTTGGGCAGCTGCTGAGATGAGGAGTCTGCAAGAAGCTTCCTGCATCATCTGCCATGGTGAACCCACTGGCTCCAAATGTCTTCTGTGAGCTGGAGACAGCAAGTGACTCCTTTGGCAGGCTGAGGCCATCCTCACACCCTGAACCACAATGTTATAAACATGAATTCTCATCAGGACTGCCAAGGAAAAAGCTCCAGATCACAAATACCTGCCATTACAGGTATGTGAGACTGCCAAGCAAACAGCTTCTTGCACCAGCACTGCCTTTTAAATGCTCTCAGCCGGGGTCTGATGCAGCTTCTTTGGGTTTGTTGTTCAAGAGAGAAAACAAATCCACTTTTATTTTCCACAGCAAAATCTTGGTCACTGCCCAGATTCACTGACTCAAACCCATTTGGCACAATAAATGTTTTAGCCAGGGAGTAAGAAAAGTGCTTCTCTTTTGTGGGGAGGGTGGGTGGGTGCCTGGTTCCATCCCTCCCCAGCAGGAGCTCTGTGCTCCCAGCAGCTCTCCAGGCACTGTGCTGAGCTTCCCCGAACACTTCAGTGCATAATAGGGCTGGTTCAATAATCCCATTACAGCCTGTCTTCAGGATGCCAGGACTAATTGGCAGGCACTGGGACCTTCATCCCCAGCTGGAATTTTACAGCTCATCACAATTAACCGCGATGCTGAAGTCCCTGGGCCACACTCGTGCCATTAGCTCCGTCTGGAGCCGTGTCCTCGCTGGGCACTTTGGGGACACCAGTGCACCCTGTCCCCAGGCTCCAGCAGGGAGAGTTCATGGTTATTGCTGCAGCTGATTTGCCTTCCCTTCATGCAGTTTGCAGCTTAATGGGATTTATTTTGCGCATGTCCTGTTGGAGCAGCTCCTGCATGGAACGCTGGCTGGGGGGCTGCTGTGCCAGCAGGGCTGGGGGAGCCAAGGACAGCCCCAGCATGGTGCTTGGCTCTGCTGATGGGATGGGGAAGAACAGCCTGAGCTGGCTCTGCCAGCCTCAGGGGCTGTAGGAGGGGCTGTCATTAGGCTTTGCTGGGCTGCTCACATTTCTCAATGGCAGCTCTTGCCCTCACCAGACTGATCTTCCCAGCAGAGAACTTGACACCTGCTTCACTTTGGAGGCACAGCTCACCCCAGTGCAACGGACAGTTTTGGTAAAGTCTGGAGTTTGGGGTTTTTTTCCTAATCTAAGGTGGTTAAACAGCAATTGTGGCTCATTGTGGCTCATCCTGGTGGCTTGTTTTCTAGGGAGTGGCACATTTTTTATGGAGAGAGCAGAGAGCTGAGGGCAAACTCCGGCAATGCAGCTGGTGTTGGTTTTATTTCCACTTTAACAATTCAGACTTCAGAGACTCTGTTCCTTCCCACTGGAGCACAGGGTGGTGATGAGGAGTAAACTCCTGGCCTCTGTGTTTGCTTTTCCCACCCTCAGACGTGACTCAGATCCCAGTGTCACAGACTGAGCCTTTGAAAGCACACAAACCTCCACCCACAGCATGTCCATCATCTGGAGACTAATTACAAGATGATACTGGACATGCCAAAACTTTACAAGGCTTCAGAAAGTGATTAGACAAATTGTAGGAAGAAAAAAAAAAATCCATCAAGAGCTATTAAGCATCAAGACAAGCTCTAGCACCCAGATGGGAGGATGCCAGGAAAATGTCCCTTCAGACTGTTCTCTCCATTATATCTAGACCCAGCACTGGGATGCTGGGCTGAAGAGACCCTTGGTCTGGCCCAGACACTGATTTTGGGCTTCCTCTCCTCTCCTCTCCTCTCCTCTCCTCTCCTCTCCTCT
>VWZU01017213.1:503905-526145 GCA_013397095.1 Sterrhoptilus dennistouni | reverse complement strand
CTCTCCTCTCCTCTCCTCTCCTCTCCTCTCCTCTCCGATTATTGCAGGGTCTCTGTGCTGTGCAGGGCTCTTTGCCATCACCTTCTGGAGATTTTTTAATCAAGAGCTGGTATCTCTTGGTGCTGGAGCAGAATGTCAGGCACATCTGGAGTGCTGCAAGAAGCCTCTGGGATGAGGATCTGTCACAGGAAGAGCACAGTGTGGCTCTTCAGACAAAAACTTGTTGAAAAGAGGAGAAAAAGGGATCTGGAAGAGACTTCTCTTGGTTTTCACAGCTGAGGCTGGCATGCAGGAGTGACAAAGCCTGAAAGCCCACAGGATGCAGCCAGGGAGGGCTGTGCCATCAGGCTGCACCAGCAGCTGGCTGGGGCTGGGCTTCAGCTGCTGCTGGAGAAACCACATCACAGGAATGATGGCTTCTGTGCTAGATGTGGGCTACAGAACCAGGTATCCACTGAGCAGCAACCTCAAGTACATTTCAGTACTGTCTTCAGTGCTTTTGTGTTGGATAAACCCCTGGTTCAGTCCATTTCTCCCAGCTAGAGCTGTTAGTCTAAACAAAGCCCTGCCCTCTTTCTGGCTCCTGGTCCTGTTGTCTTGGTTTCAAGCCCATCACCCTGGCCTTCCAGAACCTGGCAGCACAGTGGGAAGCTGTGGCCAAAGGCACCCCTGGGAGCCTGCCATGCCCCCAGGAGAGGCAGCATGCCTGATCCCTTTGGTATCCAGCTCCTGTGGATGCCCCCTGCCTGTGCCTGCCCAGGGCTGCCCAGCAGAGCACTCACCAATGTTACTTTTTTCCAAATAACTGAGCCACTCGTGTGTCCATCATCTTTTGGAGGATGAGATCCTGGTCACACAGGTCTGCTTCACTCCCTGCCCAGGTGGGAGGTGCTGCTGGCTTTGGGCTGCCTGCCCCTGGCTGTGTCCCAGGAGAGGACCTGGGGACAGGGAGAGGGGAGATCTTGGCTTCTGCCTTCTTGTCTGGTTGTGAGCTGTGATTCCAGCACGGAGCTCTGTGTTGGGGCAGTATTTCATGCTTGCCGGTGTTGGCTGATAAACCTTTGATTTTCACTTCTGGGAATAATAGCACAGTAATGAATTATATTCACAAGAATAACTGTAATAGTCATAAAACCGCAAATAGAAGAAAATTGTAAATCAGTCACCCCCTTGTAATGTGCTTGCTTCATCTGAATCACCCTCCCTGGGCAGATTATCAATTTTATTTGGCTTTTCCATCCTAAACTTTTATTAAGTGGGGTGCCTCATGCGTAAAGATACCCAGCACAGGCCATATGTTCCAGGGATTTATCTGTTTACTTTGCCTTCCTTCCCTCCCTCTCCCCTCCCTCTTACAGCTCTCAGGACCTGCAGGCAGCTGACCTCGGACCATAAAAGACACATGTCCCTAGTGTCACTTTACCTTTATTATGCAAAGAAAAAGGGCTGTCAGTGATGCACAGACCATCCTCTGTGCTGTGCAGCATTACCCAGACCCTGCAGCATCTTTAGACTTCCAAGTAATTAAAATAGAAAGCCATTAGCATAGCTCCAGGGTAATCAAGGGGACACATCCTCAACCCCAGTGTGTCCTGGGCTGTGGCGCGAAGATGCTGCTGCTCCCAGTCCATGGGACACAGCTCTGTGGGTAAATGGGACAGCCCCTGGGCTTGGAGAGGGGGTGGGAGGCAGCAGGGAAGCATCAGGGGCAAGACGGTGACAATTTACCACTGTGCTGGTGACAATTTGCCCCTGTGCTGCTGGGACTGAGCAGATGGAGAGTGTGGCTCTGGAGGCAGAGCCATGGCACCAAGGGCTCTCTCTGTCTCTGCTGTGGCACTCCCTGTGCTTTATCCTGGCCATGGAGGGAGGCAGCAGCAGCAGGAAAACTTCTGGGCCCAAATATCTTCTCTTGCTCAGTGCTGCATGGTAATTTTTAGCAAAGTCTTAATCTTCTCCCTTTTTATTGCAGAATCATATATTAAAAAATTTTCCCTTTCTTTTTCTTTTAAAAGCCACCTGTTCGTGCCTTTTCCCTTGTCTTCTGTCAGAAATCCTCTGGTTTCAGTTGTGTTCAAAGGGTTCAAGGCTGGCACACAACCAACTCTAAATCAGTGCTGATGGGAAAGAGGTGAGAGCAGCTCAATGAGCTGGGGAAAGGTGCAAATTCCAGTCAGCAAAACACAGCTGTTGGGTTCGGTGACCCTTTTGGAGGCAAGCCGTGTGCTGGAGTGGAGTTTGCTTCAGCTGGATGTGAACCTGCCAGGGCCTGCACGGTATTTCATGGCTTTTGGAAACACCAACTGCAATTTTCCATCATAACACAGCAGGGGAAAAGGGAAAAACCACAGACTGTGTGATTTACGAGATGCTTCTCTTGGATTTCCATCTGTGATCCAAAATTACTGAGCAATGTAGAGACCCCAAATTGTTGCTCCAACTGCTCCCATTGTGGGTGCTTTTGCCATGATTTTTCATGCTGCTCCAGCTTCTCCTTTTCCATGCCCAGCAGCCTCCAGTGCTGGCTCTGGCCCCTTGCCCAGCAGCAGGTTGGTTTTGTGGTTCATGATGGTCAGAGCATTTTGGGTTGTTACTGATGGCCAGTGGAGCTGAAACCATCTGCACCCATCAGGGACTCTTGGTCAGTCTTTTTACAGCTTAGCAGGACCTGGAACATCTGTTGAGTGAAGGATGTGCTGGAGACCAACATTTTCTGCTCTGGCAAATAGCTCCTTGCAAACTCAGGCTCATTTGGCAGAGCAACAGGCTCTTGGCAAACACTGGGGCTGTGAGTGTGTGTTAGTGCAGGCACCACCCTGGGCTCATCCTCCTGGCCCTGCACACCTGGGCATTGCCTGGCTTTTCATTAGTGCAGGCTCAGGGGTGACCAGAGAGGGGTCAGGGGCTTTTGTCCAGCTCCCCCATTCCTCCTCTCATCGCTTCTGCTGAGGGGCAGGGCCACAGCCAGGCTTGGAATGTGGTTTTCCCAGTCTTCCTGAGGTATCTCAGATCACCAGCCCTGCTCCTGCTGCTGCTGCTGGATTCATTTGGGCTTTTCCAGAGCTCCTGTTTGGCCTCATCTAAGGAAAACCAGAGCCTGCCAGGCATGCACCATCAGGAAGGCTCCAGCCCTGCTGTGCAGCTCAAATTGTTCCTGGCAGAGCTAAAACAGGCTGAGAGCACCTGAGCTGCAGAGGTGATGGGCAGGGGGGGGGGGCACAGGGTCACTGTGACTCGTGCAGGAACTTCACTGAGCACCCAGCACCAGACATTACCTGCACATCTGTGATCCAAGAGGCTCATCAGGGGGAAGGAGCTGTCACTGGAGCATGGGGAAGGGAGGTGGGAATGGGAAAGCTTGAAGATACTTCAGCATCTGCTGGTTCAGCCCAAGGGTTGTTCCCCAGACAGGGTCTTGCTTGCATTTTCCAGGTGATGGATTGACATGTGCTCCCCAGTCCTCTGTTTCCAGAGATGCCAGAGGCTGAGGGGAGCCCACGATGAGAGCAGAAAATCCCTTCTGGGATCCCTGCAGGATGTGTGAACTGCACTTGGTCCTCCAAAAAGCACTGTGGGAGTGAGCTGTTGCTTGTGCTGCTTCACAGCCCTGCAAGGGGTGGGGACAAAAACCTCGTAGGAATCGGATTTTAAAGGCAAGTTCAGAGTTCAAAAGTAGCTGTAACTCGAACAGAAATCTGCTCTTTGCAGCCAATTAGCAAGGCTGTGAGAGCAGCAGGAGCATCGCATGTTTTGACAGCATTAAAAAGGCAACAAAACCAAACAGTGTGCACTGAACACAGCACCCACGAGGGCTGCTCAGAGCAGAGCTGGTGGTGCCTGCAGCAGCACAGCAGGTCCCAGGGATCAGCAAAGTCCCAGCCTGTCCCCCAGAGCCAGCATCCCTGCCCTGCCCTGCCCTGCCCTGCCCTGCCCTGCCCTGCCCTGCCCTGCCCTGCTGCTGTTGGCAGAAGAAAACGACACATTTTTTGTTAATTCCACCCCGAGCACTTTTGCCTGCAAGAGTCTGTGTTTTCTCCACGTGGTCTCCTCTTAATTCTTTTTGGGTTGAAAATTTTCTTGGGTGGAAAGGTCTGGTTTTGGGCTGTCTCTGTGCAGGGCAGGCAGCATAAGGGGATGCTCTGCCTGGCTGTGCTCGCACGAACAGATGAGTGTGCAGCTGTTTCGCTGTCCCAGCAGAGTGAATCAATGAGGCTTTAATTAATTTATTAATAAAATAATAAGAATTAGTTTACATTAATTATTTTAGCAGACTCGGGGAATCACACGGGCCTGGCACAGTATCCAGGGTGTCACCTAGGGAGGACAGAGGAGGGGGAGGACTCTTCCTGAGAGGGGCTTCCCTGTGTGTAGGGTGAAGGATGCTCCATTGTCCTGAGGATGCAGGAGATGTGTCCTCAGGTGATTTCTTTAGGGCCTGTGAAGCACTGAGGCTTCCAAAGAGACAGATTTTGCTTCTCTCTTGAAGAACAAATAGTGAAACACTCCACGTTTGCTGTCTGGGGCTCACACACACAGAGTCCCTCTAGGACCTGCTCGTATCAAGAACCTCTTGATGCAATCACCTATGGGTGGGGTTTTTTTTTGTGAAAAGGGGCTGATGTGATTACCACAGTGCAGATGTGCCCGTAAGTGAGGGGCTCCAAGTGCCTTTTGTCCCACCTGAGGCAAGAGGAGCCTCTCCAGACACTTGTTAGACGTGGTAGGAAGGGGAGCAAGCAGGATCCAAACCCTCTTTATTATTTTGGCACCTGAGAAGGTGCAGAGCCCATCCCTGGGGACCTTCCTGCCCCACTGAGAGCTGGGTCCCCTTCAGGGATGCTTCCCCGGCGACAGCAAGGGACCAAGCCGGTGGCTTTGGGAACAGCACTTGGAGGAGCTCCGGTCCCAGGAGGAGCCGGGATGAAACCGCAGCTTCTGCAGCAGCCCCAGCTCGGCTGGGACCATCCCGCTCCCGGTCCGAGATCAGACTGATGGGGAGCAGCGGGAGGAGGGGGAAGGGGACAGGAGGATGCTCTGGGTGACTCAGTGACCCGCTCCCTGCTCAGGGTTTCTGTTCTGCAGGTAAACGCTGGAAAGCAGCTCCTTCCTTCCCTCCCTCTCGCCTCCAAGCCAAACAAAAAAAAAAAAAAAAAAAAAAAAAAAAAAAAAAAAAGAGCTGTGACAGCTTGATTTAGGGCAGGATAATGAGACAATTGTGAGGAGGATGGGTACAGCGGGAGCCGTCGCTTGCCAAATCATTTGGCTTAATTGATCAAATATTTTTATGCCCCGCTTATTCCTTTAGGGTGACCATCAGCCGCTCCTCCTGCAGCTCTGAAATGAAAAGAGCAGCGCTGGAATTCACCCAGGCTGAACCCGGTGCGACAGCCAGGGCTGGGCGGCCCCGAGGACTTTTCTGTCCACCGAGGGCTCGCCGGGCAGCCTGGCCAAGCGAAGGGTGGGCGAGAGGATCCGGCCTCTCCAGGGCCTCCCGGGGCACCACTGCAGGTGGAATCCGTCTGGCAGGGCTTGTGCCGCCCCTGCTGTGCCTGTCCCTCCCTGGGGACCGCAGTGTGCCGTGCCAGGCTGCTCCTGCCATCCGCCCTGCACGGGAAACACCCGGAGAGCCAAGACGGGCGCGGAAGTCCCTGCCAGGAAATGTTTTCCCCGTGCAATTAAGTGGCTGTGATCACTAAATACTTCAGCCAGAGCTGGATCTGTTAATCTACAGAGGAAAAAAAAAAAAAAAAAAAAAGGACAAAGCAAATGCGTTCCTTGTTGGCTGTCGCTTCCCGCCCTCCCGCTGCAGGATGCCAAAGCTGGGAATTGCCCTCGGTGCGGGCAGGAGGGGACACACACCTCAAACTCCAACCTTTTCATTCGGATATCGCTGCTTCCCGGAGCCGATTTCAGCCCCTGAGCCCCCCTGCAACCCCTCCTCCTTTGAGTTCAGGCTGACATCCGCAGGGTTTCTTTGCCCAGCCAGGCTTTGACACGCCGCCTGTGGAGCAGCTCCATCGCTCCTGCCCGCAGCGCATCCCCGGGCACAACGCTCGCTGCTCCTCCGTGCTCTGAGCAAACCAAGAGCTGCCTCTAGCGGGGCTTCGCGGGGCTCCAGGCGAGGAGCTCCTGCCCGGCCCTGCCCTGGGGACTGCTGCCTGTGTGTCCCCATCACCCAACACCGGCACGGAGAGAGACCCCACGGCATCCCATCCCATCCCCATCCTCTATCCCCATCTCATCCCATCCCCATCCCCATCCCCATCTCATCCCCATCCCATCCCCATCTCATCCCCATCCCATCCCATTCCCACCCCATCCCATCCTATCCCCATCCCATCCTCATCCTATTCCATCCCATCCTATCCCTATGTTATCCATGTTTCCCTGGTCCCCAGCATGGTTCTCCCCCCTGGCACTGCCAGCCCAGATCCTGGCTCTGAGCTCACCTGTGTGTTCCCATGTTTGGATGCTGCCTGGCACACAAGAACCTTGACCCAGGCTCCCTTTCAGCTGAACAAAAGGAAGCCTTCGCTGCTGAGACGAGAGCGGCAGCAAAGGTACACCTGGCACTTTGCTGCATCACTCCAAGGACAGTTTGGAGGGAAGAAAAGCTCACAGGTGCTCACAGGAAGAAGGAGAGAACAGCAGGGATGGCTGGCAGAGGATAAACAGGTGGACCATGATAAACACGTGGACCATGTGTGCCCCTTTCCAGGGGTGGCTTCACTGGTGCACAGGGAAATGTCAGGGATTGAAGAGAATTGGTCCATGCTGTTGTCCCCATGCCTGAGGGGTCGTGCTCAGCCCTCAGCACTGTCCCCTCACACCCTGACTGTGTCCTGTACTGCCTCTAAGTGCTGCATTTAGGTAAAACCTTACAAAAGGAAAGCCTTGTAAAACCATGGCTCGGGCCTGCTACTTTGGCTAAGAGAGAAGGGTTATGGGAAAGTGATTCAGCTGAATTAGGGGTAGAAAAACAAGTTATGTAACCACTGCATGTTCACATTGTGCTCTATGGTGGTTGGTTGAATTATGTTTGTTATGATTTAAAACTGTGTAGCTGATAACTGGCTAATTGCTGAAAAAGGCCAGGCTTTTGGAATAAAGCAGGCTTCCTTTGCACCTGCCTGGGGACTCTGTCACTAGAGACCATCACCTCACATCTAAGGACACCTTTCCAAGCCAGAGGATGCTGGAACATGCTCTGGCTGAGAGCCAAGAGATGGGGCAGCTCATGAGTACAACATCCCCAGGTGCTATTTTGGATTCTTGCAGCCACCACATTCTGTTTTCTCTTATTCAAAAACCTCCCTGTGACAAACCTCCGCTAACTGTCCTCTTGCTTCACCCAGAGAATCTGCAGGCAGAAAACCTCACGGTCCTTTTGGAGCTCCTGGCCAGGTGAGCTCCACCAGCACCCATGGGAAGCAGAGGTCTCCTCTCCCACATGCTGCTGATCTTCTGCACTTCAGAGTAAGTCAAGTGACATAAGATTTCCTTGATCACACACCGAGGGGTGCTGGTCTATATTCCTGTGCTTCAGGAATGAGCAGCTAGACTGTGAGACTGAAGAAGAAGGCTGGAAACCCTGGAAACATTGGAATTGAAATGCAGGGAAGAAGACAATGAGATAGAGGTGAATTGGCAGCTGGGGCTGACACTCCCAGCCCAAACTCACAGGAGGAAGAGGGGCTGGCCTGTGCTCCCTGCTGCCAGTCAAGGAAGGTCACTGTGGTTGAGGCATGTCAAGAGAGTTGCCATTCTGCATGACCACTAATGGTATGTGCAGGTCTGCATTTAAAAATGATAAAGGTGATCAAACTGTCAGGAACAAAGATGGGGGAGCTCCATGGAGCCAGTGAGGAATTCCCTGATCTCAGTGAGCAGCAGCAATTTATATTTCACTTGCACTATGGACTCAGAGCAAGGAGCAGGGCAGAAGTGCTTTGCGAAAGCACTGTAAGAAGGAGTACACAGACACTGAATTTGCCTCTGCTTGAGCTTCTAGACCATTTTATGCCATCTTTAGACATCACCAGGAAGTACTGCAGGGGTTATAAACTTCTCCCAGAAAGTATTTTGATGAGCAGAAGTCCCTGATGGGATAACAACCAGTAGCTTCCTGCAGCCAGGTGCATCCTGACAAAGAACAACCTCTTTTTCCCTTCCTTATCTTCCCTCTCAAGGCTTCAGAGAGGTCCTTCCAGCAGGAACTGCAGCTCTTTAGATCTATCTGAGCCACGAGGTTCAAGGTTCTTTCAGAAATACAGTCTGCAACACCACTGGTGGGGATGAAGGAAGGAGAGAGAGGTGTGAGGACTCTCCAGCTGCAGAGCCACTGCCCTTGGCCTGCCAGCCAGGCCCACACCTCAGATCTTTGATGGCTGTGCATCCAGAGCTGTAGAGAGGAGACCTCTCTTGCCATTCTCTGTGTTCTCCCTTTGTCATGACTCTGGCACCCCTCCTGTCTTCTGTCTTTAGATGTTGTCTCTGTTCTCCTCTTACCTTTGTGTGGTGTCACAGCCAGCAGCAGGAACAACTGGCAGCCTTTCTTCCTTTGTGACATGGGGCTGTGTCTGTGCTGATACCGTATCCACGCAACCCTGTGTTCCAAGGATCGTGTTTGCTTTATTTCTGAGGATTAAAAAAAAAAGCCCCAAAACCCAGTAAGAAAACAGCCTTGCTCAGAAGAGTTCTAGCAGTTAATTAGTTTCAACATTGCAAGGCCCACTGCCCAGCAGCTAAAAATCATTGTGTTTGAATGGTGAATTAAGTCAGCCAAGCAATAAATCTGAGCAACAAAACAGTCCCTTTAGCTCAGAGAAGTTCTCTTTCCCCAAAACACTGAGAAATGGCTTTTTCTGAGAGCCCACAAGGTCATCGAATTAATAAAGCATTTCAAGTAATCTGTGGAAGTGAAGTGACACCCTGCTGCAGGAGATTTGCTGTTAAAGCCAACTTTCTGTAACAGAGTGTGATGCATATAGGATTTCCAAAGCAAACCTGTCCTCGAATTTAGGACAGTTGTCCAAACTCCTTCACGTCTGTTCTGGTCCACTGTATTCCTCCCTAGTCATTATTTAGGAGAGTTAAGCTTGAACAAACTCACAAGGAAAAAAAAAAAAAAAAAAACCAAAAAAAAAAAACCAACAACAACAACAAAAAAAGGCAAAGGCAAGAAAAAAATGAAAACTTGGATGCTCCCATTGACCAGGCAAGATGCTTCTGAGTACTTTCATGCACTAAAGTGAAAACACCAAGGAAAGAAAGTGAGTGAAATGCTGAAAATCTCTTGAAATAATGGTGGGACAGGCTCATGTACTTTGCAGTGATTGCCTTCCAACCCTTACCACATATAAATACAAAGCTATCACCAGATTGCTACACCCAGAATATTGGAGCTACTCTTTTGATATGAACAGCACTGATATCAGGGACACTTCCATGACCCAGCATAGTCAGCAAGAAGGTCCAAAGCCCAAGAAGCAACACTCAGACATCCAGGCATTAAATAAACAAAAGGAGTTTGACTTCCAGTTAAATTCTGCCAGCTTAGGCTGAACACAGAATGATTTCTCTAGGCAAGACAGGCACGTAAAGCCAAGAGTAGCCCCTGCTTTGTGTTGCCCTCCAATTCCTTTCCTGCATGTTTGGAGTAGCCCTGATTTGGGCTGCAGATGTAGCAGCAGTAGGCATGGAAAGGATGAGATGGGTGATGCATTCAGAAATGATTTATGGCAGATATTAGGGAAATCTTTCCACTAGTCTGCAGAGTTTAGCAGGAGAACAGATTGCCTGGGAGATGTGACATCTCTGCCAGCAGCTGTTTTTAAGCCAGGATGGACATCTGTGGCTGAGAACATGTCCTGGGTGGCCTCTCATGCTCCCTTCAAACCCAGGGCAGTGTCCTGATCTTTGGAGGAAGAGAAAGTAGCATGGGACGAAATTTTCACCGTCAGCTCTTGGGGATGGCCCATAACAGGTCTTACAGGAGAGCAGGGAACAGGGAAGGCAGGAGGAACTCCAGCCAGTTATGTCCAACCCCTTCAGTGGAAGTTTGTGTGATGGCAGCCTCTGTCTTGCACTTAGGGCTGGGAGTATGTTCCTTCACTTTCCACTGAAATGGCTTTTTGCACGTCTGTAGAACCATTTAACATGAAATATATATTTAATAATATAGAAGCACGAAGAGGCGCTGAATAGGACAAACATAAAGAAGAGATGGCAATAGTCTCTGCAATATTGTGTCCACTGGGTCCTTTCTTCATGAAATCCCAGCCCAGGTTCCATTTGCCTCGGATTCCCTCAGTACAATCCTCTTCAGAGAGTGTCCAGTCGCAGAGCTCTGCCCTCTCAGCACCACCAGAGCTCACAGTGACCGTGCTGCTGCAGGCAGCTGAAATCCGAGGGCTGCTCATCCCTCTGCAGCCCCTGGCAGCGCTGCCATCCAAACCCTGCAGCCTCTGCAGGCTCATTGCCATGCAGCAGGACCACCAGATCCCATATAGAGCCTGGCTGCAGATGGATGGACATATGTGGATGCATTCACAGCCCCAGTGATGGGAACGTCCCCGTGCAGCTGTAACGCTCGAGTGTGTGCTCCGCGTTTGGGGCGACAGAGGGTTTTTTTCCCATTAAATAAATAAAAAGACGTTCAGAGCGACTTGGGATAAAGCCATCCTAATCCTTTTATTCTTTCCAAAAGGAAAATGATTCCATATTCAGGGCACTGTGCAAACAATTAATTAACCTAACACAAATGAAAGGCCTAATTGCTCAGTATTATTGCACTCATTGGCAGCCAGGCATGACCAAAGAATAGGTAGTGTTTTACTAGGGATAAAGAACAACTTCCCAGCTTTCAGGGCTTTTTTGATATTTCAGCATCTAGCAGAACGATTTTTTTTTTTTTTGAATGATGGTGTAATTCTCACTTCCACATGCAAAAAAGCTGGCAGTGTATTTGGAGACATCTGAATGAGCTGCTATCCAATTAAAAAACAGAAGAGAGGGAAGAGACTCAGCTGGTGTGAAATGACCTGGTGGAAGGGAAGTCAATAAAGCTGTAACTTGCCTGAGTTGAATGACACTGTGGTGTCTCCACTGTGTCTCCAGCTGGAGACTTCACTCACAGAAGTGCTGTAACGTTAAGAAAAAAATGTGTTTTTTAAGGTGTGCACCTAAAATTAAAGTATAATCATCCTTAATGCAGGTTCCTTTTCAATGATCTGTTGTTACCAGATGGAAAAGTGCTGTAAATGGATGCAGATGAATTTGTTCACTGTGGATAGGATCATGAGGAATCGGGTTACAGGAGCTTTAAAAAACCGAACTGCTATCATTAATGCATCTCTCATAACAAGGAGATAGAAAGCAGATGCTGACTGAGTATTGACCTAGCCTGAGGAGTATGGGTCCAATAATTCTTCCTTTAGGCAGCTGATTCTCACGGGAAAATCCCCAAATATTGAGCTGTAAGGCCGTTATCTGCCTTGTGCAGAGACTGGCAACCAGAGACTCTTCTTTAAAAGCAATGTGGGTGAATTCTGCTCTCATTCACACTTGCACACCCCCATGGAAGGCACTACAGAGGGCTTTTCAGCAAGGTGGATTTTTGGTGTTTGGGGTGAGGGATTACAAAAATAAAGGTGGTTACAATATAGAATAGTACCAGCATGTGAAAAAGGTAAGAACAAATAAAACAGATTCATGGCTGAAGGTCACGCACACTACGTGAAACAAAGAAGTAAACAAGGGCCTTCCTGAAACCATTTCAGGTCTCTACCTGTTTGTATATGCAGCTGGAAACAATTATTAGATGCTGTTGAAGACTTTGAGACAAAAAAAAAACCAGACAGATCCGAAGATGTCATAGCAGGAATGGTCCTTCAGATGACTGAATATCCCAATAACGTCTGTCAGGCATATTAACAACATTCTGCTGAGCTCAGTACAGCTGCTACATAATCTTGGCGAGACAGGCACTCCTCGCTTGTAAAACAGAAAATTCCAGCAGAGCAAGGTTTTTCTTTTCAATTTATTTTGCAAATCTACCAATTCATTATATGAAAGTATGAAATCCTATGTGGTTACATTACACAGTTATGTTACAATCCAGGTAATACAAATAATCACTACAAAGTTAGTTTTAGGTACTCTTGGATAACAAGTAGATTTTAGATTTTTTTAAAATAAGTCACAAAGAAGAGACAGAATAGCCTTGTGATTGTCAGAGGCTTTAGTTTAAAGCAAGGAAACCATTGTAGATTCTCCTCATCCTACAAAATGTTAAGAGAGAGACACTTTCAATGTTAATGCTCAATTAGATTCATCAAAGACATTAAGTGCACACATCTACTCTCAGGGTAACAAGAATAGTTCACAAGTTGTTTGGAAACTGGTGTCAAATTTCATTCTCTGGAAATCACTTTTACCATTTAACATCACCATCGTCCTTGCTTTCAGATGCATAAAAACCCTGGAAAATGCACAGACCTCCAAATCCTCTCTAATTGAATTCAGTGGGAGTAGGATCAGTTCTTACATTCAGGAGGTACTCCTGATACACTGAAATCTTCACAAAACAACCTCCTTCCCAGGAATGAAATTTATTTAAGGAACAAAATACTGTCCTAATTCAGGAAAACTCTCAGCTTTGCTATCCAGCAGTTGACACTGCAACTGCATTTCAGAGGACCTTTATGCATGGTCACTCTTTCCTCTCAACCAGCAATAGGATGTATGAAGACACCAGGTAACTGTGCTCAGTAAGAACTCAGAGCTATGTAAATAAAATATAAAAATCAAAAAAGATCAAATCAGTCTTGAAACTGCTCTCCTGACACCCATCTAACCCACCTCCAGTGTCATTCTGCTGCTCGTAAGCTGCCACTTCTGATGTGACATCTGTCAATCATAAATGCTTCCTAGGAAGCAGTTAAACAGTTTAGATTTTGTAGTGGCATCTCTCAGTGTGTGTGTATTTAGGGGTAACACATCCATACCTTGCACATCATGCAACAGTTGCACAGAGGCAAGGAGAGCTGTTTATAAGGCAGGTGCAGGTACATTCTGACAGCCTGTGGCACAAAGGAGACTGAAACACATCATTCTCTCTTCACCTCTTTGGACCAGTGCATCCTAAAGGGGGCAAACTCCCAAATCTCCCCTCAGACATGTACAACAAACCTGCAGAACCCACTGGAGCACAGAAGTGAAACCAGCAGCTTCCTCCTTCTATGAGAAATAGGTATTTATCCACAGAGTATCTTTTAACACTGATAACCTAAAAAACTTAAAG
The DNA here is from genome assembly GCA_013397095.1 of Sterrhoptilus dennistouni. Classification (NCBI taxonomy): domain Eukaryota; kingdom Metazoa; phylum Chordata; class Aves; order Passeriformes; family Zosteropidae; genus Sterrhoptilus; species Sterrhoptilus dennistouni. The sequence goes on along the minus strand of VWZU01017213.1, from coordinate 512,842 downwards.
GAAACCAGACAGGTTACACAAAACTATACAAACTATTCACCTGGACATAAAGTGCCATCAAATATGGAAGCAAAAAAAGAAGTCACTGTTGAGGCAGTTACTCAAAGTGTGTACAGAAGGCTTTTTTCCCCTGAAGCAGACGAAGTTTGCTACAGTCTTGGAAATGGCACCAAGCTGGTGGGAATGTTACTGTAATAAAGGCTAGAAATTTCCCTCCTGACTAACACCACTCTTACCTGACAGGCCAAAGGCAACTAGGGTGATTTAACTGGTGGCTGATTGCAGGTATTTCCCCAGAAGGTAGTTTAAAATGGTAACAGATTATATCATTTCCCTCTCTCTGATATGGTAACTATTTGTTCAGCCCCTTCGTTCTGAGCAGGTATCACCACAGACAGCCTCACCCTGCCATCATCACTGTGCCTGCTTGTTTTCCACCTCTACTCATGTAAATGTAACATCAAATCCTCTTAAGAATCCTGAGCAGCCCTCCAGAATCACTTGTTCAACTGACATTTCTGTAATAATAAGGAAAGAAAAAAGAGTTGTGTGAAATTAAATGGCACTCCTGTTGCCAAGCTGTTAAAATTATATGGCAATATGCTTCCAGTAGTTGTAAGAAATTAATTTGTGGGGTGCTTACAAGCTTTATATCTACTAAATCTCAACAGGATAAAAAATGCTATTCAAGTGATACAACTTACAAATGTTAAGGAGTATAAAAAAAACAACCAGCACCAAAGAGTGGAAGAAGAAAGTAGATTCTTGTCTGCACTCTGATTCCTGGAGGCTGGATCTCTACAGCTGAGGAAGCCAGGTGGGAGATCCTTGGAGAAGTACTTGTGTGTGTACATATGTCAGCAGCTGCAGCTCTCCCTTCTTCCACCTCTGCAGCACACGAGGCTGGGCTATATCAGTGAGTCACTCCCCTCCTACAAACAGCAGCTGGCAAACAGCTCAGCCAGCCCCCACTCTCTCTGCCACTGCCTTCTGACAGGACCAGCCAGAGCACAGCTCCTCAGTGTCACTACTTTTCACCTGCTTTGTTATAATGCTGTTCAGGAAGATGTGCCTGAGACACCTGTCTGCAGACAATAAATTAATTTAGTAGTTTTGTCACAATGTGATTACTGTCATCCCTTTCTCACCACAACATCAAATACAATATAAAACTTTGGATATTCTATAGTGAGTGAAATCAGCAAAATGAAAAGCCAGGCAGTGCCAGCAGTGCTGTCACTGCTCCATTCTGTGGGACAGGACCAGGGTAAGGCGCTTTGGAAATCAGCACCGAGTTTAAGCAACAAGCTTCTAGAATATACACAAGTTTCCTGCAGATGCACAGAAAACTGAGACCTCCTGTTTGTTCTCTAAGCTGCTTTGAAACTACAACAATTCATTTAATCCAGCAGCAGATCCTAGCACTATTCTTTTCCTAAGTACAGTACAGTTTGATAGCAACACAGAAGCACGTGACAAAAACCAGATTTGTTCAAGCTCACCATGGTTGTGATGGACTACACGCACCAAGGGGCAACTCAAAAAGAGCACAGAACTCAATTCATCAGGACAACAACACTGACTCAAAGGAATTTCAGCTCAACTTCGTGAATAAAGAAGGAGCTCACAAAGGAGAAGTTCTTATTGCAAGTTGTACTGCTCAGCTTGGTCACTTCTCACACAGATCTGAAGTATCAAAAGCTACCAAGGCGCCAAGGACAAAGAATTGCTGTGTGGTTACTATTTTAAATATAGCAAGCCTGCTTTAGAAAGAAAAGTCCCCCGCACAATATTCCAAACGGCCTTTTCTAGCAGACTGGAATTGTTAAATCAACACTGGCACAAAATACACACTTCAGAACTAGCTCTTGCAACTTGAAAAACTCTTGTGCACATGGGACTGAGGCAGCTTGTTTGCAGACCCTTTTCTCTCTCACAACTACCCTTGGATCACCCGAGCTTCCCTCACCCCTCTGTGTATCACCGGGCTCAGCAGGTGCCCTCCTCGGCAGGCACGGAGTGGCAGCTGCCGTGGGACACGGTGTCGATGCCCTGCCCTTGTGCCTGGGGGTGGATGGACACCTGCACGGCGATCTCCTGGCCCTGCTCGCTCAGGGAGCCGTCATCCGAGTCCCCGGCCGGGGAGTGGCTGCGCTTCATCCCGGCGCCCCCGGGGAACAGCGTGGGCTCTGCCCCGCAGCCGGGCGGCGGCTTCTCCTCCTTCCCCGCCTCCTCGGGGTCCTCCACCCGCACGGCCTCGAAGATCTCCTCCATGAAGGCCCTGCAGTTCAGGATCAGGGGCGGGAGGGGAATGCTCCTGGCCAGCTCTTCGATGTAGCGAGCGAACTCCATGGTCTTGAACTGAGTGACTTTGGCCAGCTCCAGCGTCTTGGCCGAGGTGATGATGGGGATGCGCTTGGCGATCTCAAAAGCTTTCTGCAGCTTCTCCGCCCCCTCCGTGCGGAAGAACTCGTTGATGGCCTTCTCCGTTTTGCGGAGGTGGCTGCTCATCATGCACAGGCGGGTGATGTTCAAAATGAGGGTGATGGCAAAGGCAACGAGGCACACAATCATGTAGTAGATGCTCATGTCCCCCGAGGTGAAGATAACCCTCAGGGTGACTGTGTAGTACAAGGTCTCATTATGATTAAGGCCTGCACACGTGTACCGGCCCCGGTCAGCAAAGCTGACCTTTGTGATGTTGAGGGAGTTGTCAGCAATCCTCCACCGGCCACCTGCAGAGGGGTAAGGAATAAACACAGCTCATGAAACAAAAATCTCAGGGTAAACATCAGTAAGAGTCAAAGCTTGGCAGTGAGCAGTCCACTTCTAGCATAGTAACAGTACACCAAGGACTGAAATGTCCTTTCCATGCTTGTGACACAGAAAGCCATAACCCACTTACCCATCCTACTGCTTAATGGTAAATTATTCTGCATGCTTGCTACACTGCTTTTACTTCTCTCATCTGCACTCTTCCAGTGTGTTTCTGGGCTGCTGGTTCTTTCTGATAGGGATCCTAATGCTTAACCAGGGCTTCTCACCCTATGTTAAAAGACCGTCTTCTATAAAGTGTAATTCTCCATATGTTCAGAGTCAAAAGTCAAGTGACCCATGAAAAAGATCAGTCTGTAAATGGCTCTGTTGGTGAAAGAACCCAGAATTTTCTCTAGACAGTTTTCTGCTGAGCATGCAGTGCTGACATGCAAAACTCAAGTAAAAAGAAATCAATACAAGAAGCTTTATACAGCATTTGCTGTGCATTTGTAACTTAGGGGGAAAACTGTTTTCATAACTCATTTCTTCTAATTGCTCTGCTTTGAACTGTTTTCATAACTTATTCTTCTAATTACTCTACTTTGAACTAATCTCCAGATGGCATTATAACTACAAAAAGGTTAGTGAATACTTAAGGCAGAAAGATGGCCTCCAACAAGATCCTATCAATTAGTTTGATGACCTTCATTAATAGTAATAGAGAAAAACACATGCATCTCTAAAACATTTTTTTAAATAAAGAACTGCAGGGATAAAACTATAAGAGCCAATGACTAGGAAAAGATATTCCCCTTCAGTTCAAAAGGGTTAAATAGCATGAATTCCATCGTTGGCCATTACATACTGTGTTACTTTCCACAGTCTCACTGGTACACAAACCAAAAAATAAATGTACTAAGCATGTCGTAAAATATCCTGTAACAAAATTAAAGCACCAACTGCCAGCTCAAAAGGTCTCAAGTTGTGAAGAATTGTATTTAATTCATGCATTAGGAAAAATATTATTTAAACAAGAGCAATAATAAATAAAACTATCAGCTTGTATTGGGTAAGATGAAGACTCATTCCTCCTGTATGGAATACTGGGATGACTCTTGAACAAGATCATTCTGTGGGGCACCAAAGCAGGATGGATGGGCTGGAACAGAATTACCCAGGTGTAATTCCCATGTAACATTTCAGAGGGCAGAGGACTTGCTTTGCTCTCTCCTTATCTCTCAATTGTAAAAACGGGAGGATAGGAAGAGAAAATTTGTAATAAAGTCCCAGGAGTTTTCCAATATTGTTTAAAGGGGGAATAATGATGGATAGAAAACAGCAGGAAAACTCACCTTCATCTTTCTGTTCAAGCAGGTGTCCTCTGGAGTTATACCAAAGGATATGTTCATACTGGCTGATGTTCAGTTTACATTCAATTAAAATACTGGTCCCCTCTTTGGCTATGATATCATGGTGTGCTGGAGAACTTATTAAAGCTTGAGACACTGCATGAAGTGATGCATTGAAAGACCCAAAAGCAACTGTCCTGTTAAAAGCTACATTTTCCACTGTGAATCCAAGTGAAAGATCAGCACTAACAGTCAAAATTAACAGGCAATAGCTGAGCTTCATGGAAAGCTGGGGAAAATTCCTCTTTCATTTAATTTGGAGAAATGAGGTCATATGATATTAAGCTGTCTGCATTGCTCTGAGATAGGAGAGGAGGCTCTTGATTTGTTCTGTGATGGAAAATGTCTGGGATCCAAATGCACTTTCAGGACCATCAATATTTGAAGTGGAAACTGGAAAAAAAAAAAAAAAGCAGTAAGTTTATTAATGACAGCAAGGTTACCATGTATTCAAATTTAATTTCCAGTAAACAGATTTCGATTAGCATAATATAAACTCTCAGCTGAGAGGTTCCAAATCAGAGCTTTGCTCAGAACACAGTAATAAAATGAGGGTAAGAAGGCATTAGCACAACCTCCAGTCCACTAGATGTTCATCTTCCCAACCAAATAAATAATCTCTGGAACAATAATCATTAAGGGGAAAAAGGTTTTACGAAAAGAACAAATTGTTGAGACTACTCGAAATGCACAACTATCTTTAAAAGTGGATTCTGCATTTGTTACCAGAGAAAAAGTGCTCTCTTAATAGAGGGAGAAAAGCGAGAAAGAGGATGTAATTTCTGCCTCCCTCTCCACCAATATCAAAGTGCTTTTAAGCCCTGGCTTTCTAAAGCCAGACTGTCATTTACCATCCAGAGAAAAATCAAAGCACACACACACATCTGATTTTTAGCATTTACATCTACTTACTTGATTTTAGGGGCATAACTGTATTAGATGTCTAAATACTGTATAATATGATTTAATTACTTGGGAAAAGTCTCCTGGTTGTTATCTACAGCCAGAAGAGGAAGTCCCTTTCTGAACATCAGGACACTGATGTCTACACTTATTTCCTTTTTTACAACATCTCTTGCTGTTGCTGCATTTTCTAAGTCTGCTTGCTGCTATTCTTGCTTGTTTCACAATGAGCTCCTGTTGAAAATCTTTCAGTTTATGCTGCTTCATCTCAGCAGTCACATATTCTTCATTGTCTTCTCTACCCAAACATCACAGCAATGTAAAAAAATTGTTTTGTATAGGGACAGATATTCTTCAAATAATGTGCACAAAAGATATTTTAAGACATTAGGACAGCCTTTAATTTTCTGTCTTTTCCACATAAGCCAGAATAAAACCAACTTGTAACAAAATGAGATGACACTGATAAGAGACAATCTGTAATCAATTTTCCTGGAAGCCTGATTCAAGGAGATTTCTAATCCAATATGAGTTCCCTGAAGTTATGATTCCATCTAGACTGCTCCAGAGCCTTAAAAAAACACTTATGAAGTACAGAAGACACAAGCTTAAATGTTATCCTAAAAAATATCTCACTTCATACCATTGACTGTGTGACTTCAAATTTACCACCTTCTCTTCTACAAATAACAGATGTTATTGGAAGGGAATTTCATAAGTATCACAATACAAAGAGACTCATTTACTTAATAAATAATGCAGAGAGTCACTTTTCATCCTTCTAGAATTACCAGTTAACACTATGTAAAGCACTTCTGAAAAATAATGTAACAAACATAAAGGTGATTTCTAGTCATTGTCTTTCATCGGAGACAAACTAAGCATATTCAAAAGGGGGAACTCTGCTCATGCAATCCAGATTGGGAATTTTTTCAGAGAAGTTAATTTGTCGAAGGTCAAACCAGATTCTAGACTTGACATCTGATGAGAAATGTGTTATCTGACCCATTTCCATTTCTGTTGCAGCTATTGCCAAAACCAGTTTAACAAAGAAGGCAAAGAAGACAGCTGTGTCCAACTCTCCTTCAAGCTTGACTAACCAACTCACCCACTGAATGCTGCAAGAGAAACTGGAAAACAGGCTCCCTGCTTGTTTCTCTGTAAAGAAACAATCCCTTCATCTGCCTTCTTTTTTTTTTTTTTAATCATTGGCCCTACTCTGTTTTCTATCACGCCTCTTGTCCTTTCACTTAAGATGAGAGTAGTGCAGAGAACTCAATTATACCATTGTGCTGGAGAAGCTACTTTCCCACAGCTAAACAGTTAAAACCACTACCAAGGCCTCTTTCATTCCTGTTTTTCACCAGCTACACTTTAGGGAAAGTGCTACTGAGTCCTGCTGCCTCCGAAGAAGAGCATCCTATCCACAGCAACAGCACAGGTTGGAAAAAAAAATTACTAAGGCTGCTGTTGATCAACAACTTTTATTCTGTTTAAGGGAGTGGTTTTAACCTTCCATTTTTAGACCCCTGGTATTTTGAGAGTGTTTCAGAGCCTGCAAAAGGTTGCTGACACTGACCTGCTTGTTTTGGCAACCTTATGCAGACCCCACACAGACAGACCGTGGACTGGTAGTACTTTGTGGACCACTGACATTTGGGTTGCTTTAAAGGTCTGTCACATCTTGTGGTGGCAAGCAAGGTGCTGTGGTCTCAGACCTTCACAGACATCACCCTATGACCCAGCTGCCTTCAGCTAAAAATGCACTTTTGCATGCATCAGACTTGACTTCACAGTGCCTGATGCAGTTAAAACTGACGACAGTTCTGCAGCAAACACAAACCCTCATCTTCAGCCTTGAATCACAGGCACATAATAACTTCCAGTCTTCTAAAACAATAACCTCCCAACTGATACTTTAGATTAGAGAATAATCCCAGTGCCTCTTGTACTTTGCCTGTGCTATTGTCATTTTAAATTATTAAATTTGAATTGTTAAGGTTTCCAAGCGTCTGTGACGTTTCTCCTAAATGACATTAGGAATCTCACTCATTTATTTAACACAAGAAATACTCAGCAACATTTTGCCTCATAAGAATAATTATCTTCAGTAATTGCATATGCTCTCCACTATACTTGCACTGAGCCTGCATAATGCATAAACCATTGGTGATGGGTCATTTAATTTTACTATTAAATTCTTCGAGGTCTGATTTATTAGAAATTGTTTGTCTTTTGGAAAAGCCATTATTGCTAAGCAGACAATGATCTCTCACTGCCGAGTGCTGGGAACAATAAAATGATTTGCAAAATCCATATTCTTCATCCACTGCACTTATGCAAAACAGCTGCTGGAGCTGATAAAGGGTCCCAAAAAGGATAAAGCGTGATCAGTGCCAACATCACAATTCTTCAACAAAGTGTTAAGCTCAATCAAGATGAAATGTGCCAGAATAGAAACTGGCTATTTTACAACTGAACCTGAAGCTGAGCTCAACACATTTAACCTTTATTAAACCATAAGTTGCAGCAACAAATAGCAGTGGAAAGATAAAAATCTGTGATGCATCTCCCTGTATGAGTCATCCTTGGCTCCTACCCTGAAGAAGTGTATTTGTGTCTAACTTAGAGCACTCTAAGAAGTCCCACTGAGGTCAGTGGAAGCACTGATAGTACTTAAAATTACACACATTTATATGGCACTGCAAAATTGGGGCCCAAGAGGTTGCAAGTTCTATGGTTTTACATTCACTGCTTATACCATCACTTCATACCTGGAGTAACGTGAGGCAATAAAGCGACACACACCTGACAGAGCACAGGCTGCTCATGTCTTGCAGAAATACCATTTGCAAGCCTCCCCTGACCCTCTGCTCAAAACAGAGAGACGCACTTGGCAGAGCCCTGCAGACAGGAACTCTTGGGAAGTTTATGAAGAGCCATTCCAGGTGCTCTCAGCATAGGAGAGGCTGCAGGGAGGACTCACCTCTGGCACCAGCCAAAGTCTACGAGGGTGTGGCAGCACCCACGGCCCCAAAACCAACCTAAGGGGCAAATCCACAACACTCCAGGGCCAGCCTCGCTGGTGAGGCTGCCTGATGGGATTTGTTGTTTTCCTGTGCACATCCCTTGGCTGCCTGACAGGACACAAGTGTTTTGCTGTGCTTATCCCTTGTCTGCCTGGAACCTGCCACGGGCTAATTCACCATGGCGTGGCATCGGCCGTGCACCAAAACAGGTTTTTTTGCCCTGTCAGCTAAAAAACGACCGGGCACAGAGTTTCACTAAACATTACCCTGTCCTCACAGCCCCGGTATGATCCAAGATCACTTGTGGGACAGCGCTGGTGGCGCTGGGCTGGTGGTGGCAGTGGACACACGACAAATGACACACGCACACTGCGGCCGAGGGCACCGGGCGGTGTCACCGGGGCATGATGTCATGCCAGGAACACAAACACACAGAATATTCTGAGTCGGAAGAAAACCACAAGGATCACCCACAGTCCAAATCCTGGCCCTGCTCAGGACATTCCAACAATCCCACCCGGTGCTGGGGAGCGCTGTCCAAACGCTCCTCGAGCCTCCGGCTGTGCCCATTCCCTGGGGAGCCTGGGCAGTGCCCAGCACCCTCTGGGGACAGAGCCTTGCCCTGATCTCCAGCCCAGACCTGCCCTGACACAGCTCCAGCCCTTCCTTGGGTACTGTCACTGCCACACAGGGCAGAGCTCGGGGCTGTCCCTCCGCTGCCCCTCGGCAGGAGCTGCACACCCCGGTGGCCTCTGCAGCCTGACCACACCAAGCGGCCTCCGCCGCTCCTCCACGGCTTCTCCTCGAGGCCTCCACCACCTCCAAACCAAACCAAACCA
>VWZU01017213.1:477580-503519 GCA_013397095.1 Sterrhoptilus dennistouni | reverse complement strand
CCGACGGTGAGGGGCGGCCCGGGCCCGGGGGGCTCTGCCGGGCACAGCGAGCCCCGCGGGGAGAAGCGCTTTGGGGGGGCCGCTGTGAGGCAGGCGGCACCAGGGAGGGGTGGTGTGGGCACATGGAGGGCTCCGTGTGCGGCAGCAGCCCCACAACGAGGGGGAGGTTTAGGGGACTTTTGGGTGCCCTGTGGGGCAGGTTTAGGGGACTTTGGGGGTCTCCCGGGGAAGCGGAGGCACAGGGAGGCCTCCAGGGCTGCGGAGGGTGCCGGGGCTGAGCCGGGGGCTGTGGTCGCTGCAGTGGCTGTGGAGGGTCCTGGGCAGATGGGTTGGGGTCCCCAGCCCACACCCGGGGCTGTCGCTTTCCTTCGCTTGTGGCCATGAGGGCCCCGATTGCATCAGTGAGCGCCGGCGTCACCGCGGTGCCATCCCGGGGCCTTGGCGGTCCTCGCCTTGTCCCCGCCTGGCCCTGCAAGTCACTTCAGTCTCTGCTGCCAGAGGAGCCCGGCCGGGTGACTGCGGGCCCCGGGAGCAGTGACAGCCCCGCTCATGGGCTCCCCATCCCCGCCCCGCGGCGTGCGGCGGCTCCCGTGGCCGGGGATGGATGAGCTGGAGCCCATCGCAGCTCTTTAGGGGTGTTCATGCCCTTGCAGTGGCCTGGGATGGATGAGCTGGAGCTCATCGCAGCTCTTTAGGGGTGTCCGTGCCCTCCAGTGCTCATCCCCAGGTACAGAAGTGTCCCAGTCGCTGCCTCCCTGCCTGCTCAGCTCTCTGACAGCTGTCCCCATTTGTCTCCTACACTCCGCAAAACAGCCGTCCCAAGCGGTTTGTTTTCACTTTTATTTGGTGGAATATGTAATGGATTTCGTTATCTGAGGCCCTGTTGTACTTTCATTTGTTTTTCTGAGTTAGCAGACTGTTTTTTTCTCCTGTGGAAAGGGTGTGTCTGTTAGGTAAAGCCACGTGTCCCTGTGGGACTTTAAACTTTCAAGTGTGACATTTGTTCCAGTCAGACATAATTTGGTGTACACACATTTGGGTATGTGTGGCAACACTGTTGTGTTTAATTATTTAGAACACCAACGTGATGCTCTTGACCTAATGTCAAAGTGCAAGGGAGTGATTATTTTATTTGCTGTGCTTTCTATGGATGTTTGTAGTCATGTCTGACGAAGACAGTGGTGAAAATCTGAAAGGTGAAACCTTTTACGAAGCTGAAAGTGAACAGAAGACAGAGGAACTTGGCAGCTCTGAGAGCAGTGAAGGGAGAGAACAAGAGACTGTGCCTGTGACTCGGAAAAGACCTGAACCCAAGCCCCCAGTCCAGGCTGCTGCCACAGAAAAGCCTGCAGGTGAAACCATCAAGGTATGTTCTTGTGCTTGCTCTGAAAGATGTGACTTCACATTTGATGGCTTTGAGCACAGAAGAGCTCTGAGCACAAGCCCCACTCCTTTCTGAAAAATTCATATTGCTGTTCTCTGAAATGAAAAAGCTGCACAAAAGTCACATGGCACTGCTTGTGTTGCTTTCCTCACCATAATGCCTGCATCAGTCTTCTGTTTTTCTTCATTAAAGGTCTCAGATCCTCCTGCAGTTCAGACAGGGTGGGGCTATTGGGGAAGCTGGGGGAAATCTCTTCTGTCAACTGCGTCTGCTACCGTAGCTTCTGTAGGTAAGGCTCTTGCTGGTATTTGATAAATATTTTAATCATGTTTTGTGTCTCAAGCTGGTGCTTTAGAACTTGTTTCTAGAGAAGGGGATTTCAGTCATAGCAGCCATTATTGGAAAAATGTCAGGAGAATTGTTCAAGTAATGGGAAAAGCTTGTACCAAAAGGTGCAGTAGATTAAGGAGGTATGCACAGACAGAATTACTTTAGAGTTTTTAAGGCGTTTGTGTAATTTTCACCTGGTATTTTAAACTGGTATTCTGTCAGTCTTTACAGCTTCATTTAAAAGCTAAGATGAAACCTTGTTTCATTACATTGGTAGGTGAGCTGGATAGAAGGAGTTTTTAGTGCTGGTTAAACTGTTTTGAACAGAAGGAGTCAGGAATAATAAAAAAGAATATGCAGCTCTAATTCTGTTTCTGTTCTGATTTCTGTCTTCTCTAGGTCAAGGTATTTCAAATGTCATAGAAAAAGCAGAAACAACCCTTGGGATCCCCAGTCCTAGTGAAATCTCCTCAGAGTCTAAAGATGCTTCAAGAGGTCAGTTTTGTACTGCATAAGAACAACCCTGGAATGTTTTTCATAACATAATCAGCCCTCAAATAACATCACCTTACTCTGCACCTTGCAACTAGAGATAATAAAAGTCATTAACATAATATATTGATAATAAAATCGTTAAAATAATACTCTCCTGCTTAGTTTTGTTAGTTCTGAAAAGTAGAGAGGAAAATAATCTGAACTGTAGGCTTGCTCCTAGCTGATTTGGTGTCTGTTGATTTTCTCCACTCTGTGACTGACAGGATCTTTTTTTTTTTTTTGGAAGTCAGGAAGTTAATTTTCTGCCTTCTGATGCAGGAAGTGAGAATCCTGCTGCCAGCAACACTGATGCAGCTGATGATGGCAGCTCCTTCCCTATTGCTGGAGCTCTTGAAGTTTTATCAACCATCTCTACTGCTGTCCAAAGCACAGTGAGTGAGTTGGGAATGCAGGAGAAAAGGGGTTTAGGGGAGCTTTGGGGTTTTGGCCTTTCATCTGAAACATTGTAAGAGGAAACTTAATTTTGACATTTGTGGGTTGCATGGTGATAAACTCGTCTAACCTTCAGACAACCCTTATCCTGGGCCTTGCTTCTAACTGGCACCTAATGTGAAAGATGTCTTGAATTTTGATAGTTCAGTATTGAATGTTGGTACACAACAATAAAATCCTAACGGTGGATTGTGCAGAACGTGCATTTCTGTGCATGTCACCTCTATACTGTGTCATCTCTGCCTTTCCTTTGGAGTAGTCAGCTAAATGCAGGGTCAGACTCATTTCTGGAGTGTTTCCACTGATTTCCACAGAACTAGAGATGAAATCCATTCTCTTCTTCAAAAACCTAAGTGAAACTAGCCCAGTTCGCTTGGAAATCAGCTCTTGCTCCTGTGACCATCAGAAATGCACTTCAAAGAAAGCCATTACCCTTAGACACTGCTTTTGTGATCTTCTGTCTTGTCAATTTGCTTGGGAATCTGAAAGAGCTGCAGATGGAAAGCTCGATTCTGTTTTCTGCTTTTAAGGCTCAAACAAAAGTTAGCAGTCAAAATCCACAGGTCTGGTGTTTTCTCATTGGAAGGATGAGAACTGAATTCTGTAATGTGCTGAGAACCAGCTTGTTCACAAACTAAAAAAAAAATGTATTTCCCATCAGATTGCTGCAGCTGTCTGGGTGCTGTAATAAGCTGTTGGGTGATAATGTGTTGTGGCTCTTTCCATGTCCTGCTGCTCTCTGTGATGATTAGGGTCGAATTTGAGGGTGACAAGGACCAATTTGGCTTTTATGTGGGTGCCCAGCGTAAGATTGCTGATAAAACCCTCCCAATTGAATTTCTTCCATTGTGTAACCTTCTCTGAGTTTTATGTGCTGTCTTTATCCAAATCTGATTCCTAGGGTAAAAGTGTTATTAGTGGAGGTCTGGATGCCTTGGAATTCATCGGGAAAAAGACAATGGATGTAATAGCTGAGGGAGATCCTGGATTCAAAAAAACAAAGGGCCTCATAAACAGAACCTCTACGTTATCTCAGGTACAGCAGCTCCCAATCAGCACCTCATTGGTTTCTCTCATCTCTTCTCCCTTCTTTTGTGGTCCTGTCATTAAGCAACCATTTTTGCTATTGAGCCAAAAGCCTTCTCCTCCTGTATTCTCTATCTCCTGGCACTGTCACGAGGCCTCTGCTTTTCTTTTTCAGGTCTTACGAGAGGCAAAGGAGAAAGAAGAGCAGCAGACAGCTACCGAGGTTACCATGGCTACTGAGAAGAAAGCCCATTATGGGTTACTGTTTGATGAGTTTCAGGGTCTTTCGCATCTGGAGGCCTTAGAGATGCTTTCCAGAGAGAGTGAATCAAAGGTAATGGCCTTGAGCATTTTGCTTTCTATTTTGAGTTCAACTGAGCAGGGGAAAAGAGATTAGAAATATATGTATATACATGTAAAATCAAGTGCTCAGAACTTGCTGTAAAATGGTTACAGAACTTCACTTTGATCCTTGCATTAGGATCTGGTGTTTACCTTGGGAGCAGTTTGTCCTGTCCTCAGCTCCTAAAGCCATTCCCTTTACGCCAGCCAGCCTCAGTTCTGCAGGTCTCCAGCTTTTCACAAGTTGCTTTCCTCTCACGCCCTGGTTTGCTACCTTGGCCTGCATTTTCCATCCTGTTGGATGGATTTATTGATTCTCTCTTTGGCTGTGCTGCCCCTAACCAGGTGAAAGCAGTTCTGAATGCCCTCTCTGGAGAAGAGTTGGACACACTGAAGGAGGAAATGGAACAACTCAAAGAAGCATTTTCTTTACCTGAATTCTTTGAAGAAGAAGAGGAAGAAAAGAAGGGTAAGAGAGCCCCAGGTTCTGAGAAGAGAAGCTGGTCCTCAGTGCAGAACCAGCCAGCCCTGATCAGTAGCAATGGACATGATGCCAAATTTAGGTTATTCTTTAGCTGGATGTTTAATCCTAAAGCCATCTCTGCCCAGGAGAGCAACACCCTTCATCTCCAAGGAGCTGTGCAGTAATTCTGTAGCAGGAATGATTTTTTGCCAGAGCAGGGTTAGAGTTGTCTGACTCATGGGCAGTTGATACAACTGACCCTGAGCCAAGATGCTAATTCAGAGAGAGAGTTTTTCCTTGACCAGGAAGGGAAAACTGTGAACAGAGTTGTCCAATGTGTGGGAGAGCAAAAAGCCTTTTTATTTGTTTTTTAAATGAGAGTTAGCCACACAGAGCAAAAGATTCAGAGGTACCTTTGCACACAAGAGCCCTGATTCTTGAGAATTACATGGATTTAAATGTAAATTTCTTGCATTGCTTTTACCTAAATGCTCATCAGGGAGGGCTTACACACCTGCACTTGCTATCATTCAACATTTAATGTATCTTTTATATTTGCACATAATGGATCTCACATCTGCTGTGTCATATATAATAGGAGAACCATAGGCTCTAAGTGATATTTCAGACTCTCCAAGGTGATGTGCAAGTTAGTGTGTTATAAAAGGCTGCCTGTAAAAAAATAAAAAAAGGAGTTGCCTTAGCTACAAAAACAGAATTGAGAAAGCAAGAACTAACCTTCAGGCACTGATGTCTCCACCTTTGCAGAACTTACCTTAGAAATTGTATTTGAAAAGGCTGGGTTTGATGCGTTCTTGCCTAAGGTGACGATTCAAAGAGAAATAAAGGAAACAGTTGACAGACTTGTGCAGAACTAGTTGTGCATTGAAGTGCTGCTTATTCCTGAATCTGTCCTTTGTGTGGATTCTTTAACCTTTCCTGTCCTTTAGGAGATGAGGAGTTCACCAAAGAAGTGACAGAGTTGTTTTCAGAATTGCACATCTCCTCCAAGCCAGACAAAGTGATCACAGTGAGTTATTTTCCATATTCTAAAAGCTGGAGGGTTTCATCACAGAAAGGGCTTCTCTTCACCTGCTTTTCTTGTGAAAATATCAAATGCACAAAACCAAGCCATATTTTAGATCTTTTGGCAATGGAGATGGGCCTTTAACTTTACGGGGCAGAATCATGTGGGCCTTCAGCCACCATGGTGGAAAAACCTACAGTCGTGAACTGAAGGACTGCTCTAGGTACAAAGCACCTGGTTTTACTGTGTTCAAGAGCTGGTATGAGAAAGAATCACTTTCCTTGCCATCATTTCACTACCCTTCAGATCCACCAAGTGGCAGCAGCATTCTGCAGACATGTTTTTAAAGCACCTCTGGTAGTTTGATCTTGTTGGTAAACTCCAGCCCCTGGTGCTAGAGAAACAACTGCCCTCAACTACATCAATGCAGCCAAACTTCTGCAAAATCCTGAAGGCACTGGGATTATTTGTCCTGGTTCTTCTCAGAAGCTCAGAATGAGTTGTAGCTGCTTCTTTCCTCTGGAGAGATCCCATACTCCATTGTCTTGTGGTATGCAGGGGGAGCTTCATTCCAGACATTAAATATTATGGCACATCTTGCTGCAGGTGAGGACATCTGCTCATGAGTGGATAGCACAATTCAACAGCAGTCTTCCTAAAGAAGAAAAAGAAAGTGAAGAAAACCAAGAAGTAGAATCCAAAGATGGTGACCAGGATGCTAAGAAATCAGTAGAGGTAACTGAGTAATCAAGGAAAAGAATATCTCCCTGCAGGGTGTTTATCTGACTGCTGAGTTACAGTTGTGACTCACAGGGTTTATGGCTTTCTATTTCTGTGTGGGTTCTGAGGTCTGAAAGGGCAGTGATAGCATGTTGTGTGATTGACTAGTTTTAAATAATGGAAGCTGCTCATGTTGGTGTTGTATGCAGAGTTTTTGTCATTCTTGCAGGATATTCATGCATTTGCCATAAGAAGCCTGGCAGAACTGACAGCTTGCTCCATTGAAATGTTTCACAAAACTGCAGCTTTGTTTCTCTATGGCCAGAAACAGGAGGTGACAGCCACAGACAGAGCCAAGTCCCTTTCACAGTGAGTGCATCTCTCAGTAAATGGATAGCATATAATTACTGATTAAACAGTCTAATAATTCTTTGAAAATCCATGCAATGCAGGGCTCTTGAATTCTGCATAGGTGTTTAAATTTGGGAATTGGGCAAATCTCTGAATTTTTGATGGGTGGCATCATTATCTTCCAAAAGAACTCAGCTGTCTCTTTCCAGCTTAAAGGCATTTCTTGATAAGAAAGGGGAAACCCTTCTTGAAAGCTTTGTGTAGCCTAGAATATTTGCCTTGAGCTTGTGTTAGTCAGTAGGCATAGATTTAAAACATGACAAAGCAGTTGTACAAAAGTGATTCTTGATTACCTCTTTGTTAATCATTTAGTGTGCTTGGTACGTGAGATGGCAGAATTACTGCACAGAAGACACTTGGCATGTGTCTGAAATGTGCAGTACTTCCTAATTCAGAAAATGACACTTGCCAGTAAAAAAAAAGCAAGTTAGTACCGTTCCTTCTGGAATGGTTGTGTGTCCTCTGAGTGTTCCTTAAGATCTTCTGCTTTAATTATTTATTTCCCCATCTCTCCCCTCTCTATTTTATTTGGGAAACTTCTGAGTCTTCATACACCGTTTATATCAATTTTGGTTTAATTTAACTTAATAAGCATACAAACAGGGCATTTATCTTTTAGGGGAATGCTGAAAGAAATTTCATCTTGAGGACTGTGTTTACTTCAGTGTTTTCCCTGTCTTCTTCCACAGACTGACGATCATGCTGTGTAAAGAACTGTCAGCTTTCTCTAAAGAGTTCACAACATGCTTAACAACTGCGGGGGTAAGAGTCGCACACACTTCAGTTCTTAGGAGTGACATGTGGTTACTTGATAACAACCTTGGGATCTTTGCCATGAAGTGCTTTTTGGTTTTACATGTTTACCTGTGCACTTTTTAACTTGTCAACTGATGTTTTAGGCCAGGGTTCCTCAAACTGTGGCATCTTGAGCTCTTGATACCCTGGCACGGAGTGGGGGTGGGAACTGATGATGCTCGCAGTGCTAAGGAGACAGAGGCAAATAAAGTTTGTGAGCCTGATGTGGATTTCCCAAAGCACTGGGGTGTTCCTGAAGATGGTATCATCATCTCTGGATCCTCCACTTGTCCCCAGTTCATTAGAAGATGTGATGTGTATTCATACCCAACCTGTACTGGGCACATGCAGTTTACTTTGTTCTTATTTGCATGCTGCAAGGCTGCTAAGCTTGTGGCTTAGCTTTCCTCTAGTCAAGGGAGCAGTGGTGCTTTTAAACTTACTGAGGATTTAGCTTTATCTTGCTTCAAGAAATGTGATCAAATTTTCAATCAGGATAATATATGTCTGATCTCTGCAGGTCAAAGAGAAAGCAGATGTGCTTAATCCCTTAATCACTGGAGTGTTTTTGGAGGTCAGTTGTGCTAACGTTAAAACTTTAAGCTAATACTTTAAAAATACATGTGCTGCTTCTTCCCACTCTAGGGTCCCTATGCATGCCAAGTTCTCTAGGCCATGGTCTAAAACTGTGCTTACCTGTCTAATAACTTGAAAGTTTTGATAATTGTCTGTAGATTTGCACAAGAGATGAGTTACTTAGTGAGGAGTGAGTGTCAGCTCACAGATATGATGGGTCAGGAGACACATATTAAATTCAGCAGTCTGGGTTTTCAGAATTTAAATGTCCAAAGTTAAACCTTAGACAAGTTCAGAAATTAGCAGGCAAGAGTCCCAGCACTTCCTTACTGTGAAATTGGTTCTCAAGCTTGCAGAGCTCTGAGGTGTGGTAGGAAAGGGTTCTTTCATGTTCATGTGTTCTTCCTTCCTGCCACAGCAGGCTATGCTTCACTTAGAAATAAACACTTTTCTTCTCTCACTGAAAACAGTATCCTGCATTTGGATTAGAACTGATCTTGTTTGGCAGTCTTTAAGCCATTTGCCTTTTTTGCCTAGTGGCATAAAGCCCCTCAAAAACTTGACATAAAATTGATTTCTAGAAGGAAGCCTTTAAAATCCAGCAAAAGCACTAGGCTTCTGTTTTTTTCTGTGCGATAATCAATGCTGTTTGAAATGAGTATGTGGTGAGTAAAGCTGATTGGTAGCATGGCTATTCATTTGTGTATTTTGATTTTTGTTTTCACAGGCTTCAAACAGTGCTTCCTATATCCAAGATGCCTTCCAGCTCTTATTGCCTGTACTGCAGATCTCTCTTATTGAGGCTAGAACAGAACTATCACAGTAATAAAAATCCTTCTAATTAAGAACTTTTTGACCTTTCCACTTCGTAGTTTCCATGCTGGAGAATGATGTAATGGCTCTTATTAAAGGGAAAAAGATGAACTCTGTTCAC
This sequence comes from Sterrhoptilus dennistouni, assembly GCA_013397095.1. Lineage (NCBI taxonomy): Eukaryota > Metazoa > Chordata > Aves > Passeriformes > Zosteropidae > Sterrhoptilus > Sterrhoptilus dennistouni. The sequence goes on along the minus strand of VWZU01017213.1, from coordinate 494,524 downwards.
TGCTGCTGCAAAAATGGTGATTAAGTGCAGTCTGGCAATGACAGCTCTTACAGCACACTGAGAGATGTGATTAGCATAGTCCAGGCTGGTGGACAACGTGACAGACTTAAAGTGCAGATTGCTTCTCTGTTTCATGGACTGTCTGTATCTTTTCACTGAAATCTCTCTGCTGTATGTGTTAATAAGCTCTTTGTGTTCACAGTCCATAGAGCTTCTCCAGTGCTGAAGAGAAGAGTAGCAGCTGGCTAGTTAGAGTTAGCTAAAATCATGGTGTGATTTTTAAGTCAGACATAATTGGGTTCCTGATAGCTCTGCTATCTGTTGGTGTTGAAGTGAATATTGGATAGGAGGTGCAAGAAAAGGCAAATTTTTGTGATTGTGAACTTTGCAGCTCTTAGAATAGAGCAGAGAGGATTCCTGATCAAGCAGTTGTTGCTGAAGAGAAGCTCAGCTTCCTGAAGATGTCTGTACTGACTCAGGGATGTGGGACAGAGACTCTCACTAGGGGGCTGTTTCTCATTGTCTCAGGCTGTGCTTGCTTCAGCATGAGCTGGGAAAATGCTGATCTGGCCCTGAGAATGCAGGTACTTGGCTTTATAGCAATAAATGAGAGCTGGCTAAAAGGGATTGATTTGTGTTTGGGCACTTTAATGAGAGAATTCAGCAGGAGGATTCCCCTTTTTCAGTGCAGCTTGACATGTCAGCCTGTTCACAGACTCACATACTGCTTGTCTTCTCTTTCTGTGTTAAAACACTATAATGCAATGCTCCTTCTTGGAAGGTATATATTAAAGTAAGGAGAGAGGCAGCAATTTGGTTCTGTTAGTAGGAGTCCTAATTTGCCTCAGAAGCTGCTCCACATATGGTATCTATTTCTTTGTGCTGTGCAAGTTCCCTGCTTTGTTCCTTTATCTTTTGAGCCTGCCCATGGGGAGGCTGCAGCCTCGGTTGGAATCACAAGAGCAGGACTGCATGGCTAAAATGGAATTTCAAGAAGTCCGTAATGGCTAATCAGAGGTGACTGTCACACCTGCCTCTGCACTTCCTCATTGGTAACAATGATGCTCAAATCCCCTTTTGAATATCCTCTGGGTTTTAGCAGGTCTTGCACATCTCTGGGCTACCGAAGGCTTAGAACATTCCTCTGCTCTAGTTGTGCAGTGGGGAAGTGTTTTTTTGTATTAGAATACCTTTTGGCTAATGCTCTGATTTTATATATATGGAAAAAACCCTGCCTTAGTCATGGTTAGACTGATCAGATCTCAAAGGAAAAGCTTTTTCTGGCATCTTAAAACTGGACTTGAAAGGAGTGTGTCTGGGGTAAAAAAATCTGCACTACAATAAAATCTGTATATTTTTTTTCTTCTTTTTGGTTAATAGCATTATTAAATAAAGGATTTGTTTTGACAGCTGTTTCAGTTAAAAGCTATCAAGGTAGCAGTGGGCACAACTGAAATAAAAGAACTGTGGGTTTTTTTGTCAGCCTTGATTGTGTTTTTTGGGGCAGAGCTGGGTGCAGCTCTGGGGCCAGGACAGCTGGGATAATTCTCATGACAGGAAAACAGTGCTCTGAATCCAGGCTGGGGAGTGAGAGCTCCCACAGATGAGCTCCCAGTTCCTGTGTCAGTGCAAAAAGGCAGCTTTGCTCCTGCCAGAAAGCCAAAATGTACAGGAATGGCAGAAGAGAAGAAATAAAGGTGATGGGGTTTTATGAAGCAGCAGCTGCTTTTTTGCAGATAAATTCTACTGACCTGCAGTGCTTTAGTGTAGAGTAGTTTAATAATTAAAGGAAATGAGGTGATTTTTTTTTAACATGCAGACAGTAATTCCTTCAGTCATGTGCCCACCTGGATTTTGTTATAGCAGCCAATAATCAAATATGCACCAGTTTCATTTATGTGCCAGTGCAAGGACTGCAATAGATAGACAACAAAAACACTTGCACGGCTGCTGAAACCTTTCTACCCGAAGGATTCATCAGAATTCAGCATCCAACTGTCTGGAGGTCTTCCTGCTTGGCCTTGCCTTCTGTGTGAACCTAATGAGAGCTGACAGTAATTTGAACACTTCTGGTGGTGTTCAGGGAGGTGAGAGGTGGCTGAGAATAGATAAGAGTCAGCTAAGATGCTGGCAGTGACTTGGAGGGAAAAAAAAAGCCTTCCACAATTGTTTTCTTTCCTTGGGAGTGATTCTGTTAGTTGCAGCTGTAAAAGCTGCTTCCTGGCAGCTGCTGTGGAAAGGTTTAAAACATAAAAAAGGCTTGGGCTTCCCAATGGGTTTTGGGATTTGCTCCCAGGCCTTGGCAAACACCTTCCCAGGGACTCATTTTCCATTATTAAAACACGCATGGTCAGTAGCAGTAGAACCTCTGGCAGGATGAGCAGTTGTCCTCATTTGGAAGAAGCAGCAGCTGTGCTGCCACTGGTGGCCCTGACTAAAGGGCACCTGTCCCAGGTCACCCACAGCACAAATTAAAGGGCCTGACTCAGAGGCAGGAATGGGGGAGCTCGTGGCAGAAATGGGGGAGCTCGTGGCAGGAAGAGGAGGGCTCTGGCATTTCCTCCTCAGATGTGTATATTGAATCCAAAATAAAGAGTGGTCTATGATGGTGTGACCTAAGCAGAGATGGGTGTTCTGTAGTCACATGCTCCTTGGCACAGAAACAGGGGACAAAAGTGGCCTGCACTGTGCTAATCCATGTTTTCTGTGAGTCTCCTGTGACAGCAGCATGAGGTTATCATGCACTGGTGTTTTGGGTCCTGGCTAACAGGCTGCTTTCCCTCCTTCAAGGGCAGTTTGTGCCTGCTGCAGGGTGAGACCAGAGCCTGTGCAGTCTGTGGGCTGGGACCTAGAAGTGTCCCTGGCTGCTACTCTGCTGTCCTGCTGCAGGAAGATGCTGGTGGCTGCAGCCTGGCCTGCAGCGCAGGATGGTCCTGGTTCTGTGGGTGATGCTCTGTGTCCCTGTGTCCAGAGAGCAATGGCAGGGCTGTCCCCTGGGCTGTTCTCACTGGAGGATGCTGGAGGCATCAGAGGACTGAGAGCCCAGCTGGGGCTGGCAGGGAGTGAGCAATGAGGTCACCAGTTAAAAACAAGTTTGAGTTTGGTATTTGTGGGGGAGGATCCTCCTAAGGTGGCAGGAGTTGCTCAGAGGTGTGGGTTGGATGCCTGTGCTGGTCCCAACACCAAACAGATCCTCCCTGGACCTGTTGTCAGGGTGCTCCATGTGCACATCTCCACCAGATTCCCTGGCTGCACTGACCTGGTGGCTGTGACATGCTGGGATATGACAGATGGGATTGCTGCCAGCATTTATCCCAAGACCAGGTGCTGGCAGCACTTGGTTCCCTGAGGGATTTGTGTGTGAGCTGAAGTATCTGTAAGAGCACCAGAGCTATTGTTTGCAAACTAGGCAGCAACAGGAGCTGCCACAATCTTGGCTGAGCTGTTCCAGGGCTTATCTGCCTTCAGCATTAAAACCCATCCCTTATTTCTGACCTAAACTTGCCAATGGGACTCTTGCTCTGGGTTTGGCATCAGTGCAGGCTGTGGTGGAGGTCTGGGGCAGAAATAGCCAGGTTTTTGGGACAAGTGAGTCCTGTAGAGCTGCTTGCTCCCTGCATGGGTTACCCAGAGATAGGTTCACTCTGTCAGAGGGGGCTCCACACACCCTGCAATTACTGTAAATGAAAATCAAATTATTGTGGGAACAACTTTGTTGTAGAGTTAAAGGCACTAAATGGGACAAATCTTAGGGGAGAGCTAATTCCTTTTATTAGGTGGGGAAAACAAATTAGCCGGGTACACAAGCCCTTTCTGACACTATTGTTACTGTTATTATCCTGTGCTGGTGCTGTTAGAAATGAGGGCATTGCCTTAGAGGGAAGGCCCATTATGCAAGTGTTTAGACATGCTGGTAACTGCTCTCTGCTGACAGGTATTTACTTAATGATATGTTGGAGTGAAAGCCAGCAGCAAGGACAAGCACTGGAGGGAGCTGGGTGTGCTGAGCTCTGCCTGGTCCAGCCTTGCCTGGACCTCGTGGAGCTGCCTGACCTCCCACCCACAGCAGGCATCCCCCAAAGCCCTTTTCTGTACTTCCAGCAGGGTCCAGCAGGACCATAGCACATTCCCAGACTGAGTCCTCAACACTCTCCCTGGTCCCAGCCTGGTCCCCGTGGATGTCTGCAGACTCCAGAGCTGCCCTGACTTGCTTGCAAAAGGTCTTTGTGCTCCTGCCTGTGCTGGAGGCAATGCCTCTTGTGGGTACCAGTGGGACTGGTCACGTTTCCGGTGTCATGTGCTGTCCATGACGGATGGCAGAGCCAGTTTTTCTGCTCCAAAAGTGGGACTGGGGAGGAGACCACAACACTCAAATACTCAGAGCCCTGGTTGCTGCCAGCCAGGCATCGAGGAGATCACTTCTTTTTCAGCTCTAGGTAAGGCCCTTCCCTTTCTCCCTTATGCCATCCAGGGAATTTACAGACTTACCTGTGTATTTTGGAGAAGCAGAGCCGGGCAGCAGGGTGAATGAGGGTGCAGCTGGAGCATCCCTGGGACAGCGCGTGCTCTGTGTGGTCTTGGGGGTGGCAATGGGGGCCTGAGCTTTGTGGGATGGACTTGAGTCCCCTGGCTGAGATGGGAGTGGGCTCACTGTGAGCCTGTTGTGCCTGGAGGAGGTGAGACCATTTAGGTTTCACCTAGAAGGGTAAAAATACCCCAAATAGATTTGCTCCGTTAGCCAGAGGTCTGATCCAGCTGCACCTCATGCCCAGCTTGGCTATGGACAAGTGCAGCTGGTCTGTGGGGACCATCAGCTGGTCCCTGGGTTTTGCTGGTTTGTCTGCCTGGGCTTTAGGAAACCAGCTCATCTGGGGCAGGCAAACCTGCCTATGCAAAATGTGAGGTGGCTGAGGCTCCAGAGGAACAGGCAAAACTTGATCTGCTGGGATGGGATGGGGTGGGATGGGATGGGATGGGAAAAGCTGAGCATTGGCAGCCATCAGGAGCCAGCACCCACGGCAGGGGCTGCACAGGGTGCTGGGTGGCACCCCCCAGACAGGAGCTTGTCAGAACCGCCCCCATCTCTTGGAAATCAGCAGGGTTGGTCCCAGGGACAGAGGGAGCAGTGCAGGGGGGAATTAAAGGGGCTTAAACCCCACAGAGGCATTTTTTGCCATGTGTTGGGGCAGAGTTATCTGTTCCCAGCTCTGGCTGCTGGAATTTGGTCTGGTTGCCCATCTCCTAGTGCAAAGCCTAATGTTCACCTCTGTGCCTTTTCTATCTGTACCTATCTGTGCTTCCCCTAACTGCTCCCCTCTGGCAGTGAAGGTACAAGGCAGGGGCATCCTCCTGGATTTGGGAGCTGTGGGGCAGCTTTGGTGAGCAGGACCTGGGATCAGAGCATCACCTACACCTTCTACCCCTTCCCAGGGCTGCCTTTTCTTTTGTTAATGTTTGATTATTTTTAATGATTTTAGATTAAAATGTGATTATTTTCAATTAGTAGTTGCACTTCTTAATTACGGAGATGAATTAGATTGCTGCTCATTATTAATTAGATTTTTAACTTTGCACTGATTACATCTTCTATCAGTCACTTCCCACACTCCTTCCCTTCCCAACCAAGCTCCCTCTCCCCTGATGCCACCCCAAACCCCACTGTTTCCTGCTCCCCTGCAGCATCTTGGGGGTTTAAAAACCTGCCTAGAAAAATACAAAATCAATGTTATTGGCTCAGAGGCTGCAACTGGCTCTTTCAAAAGGGCCAATAATACCAACCAGATGATGTCATTTTGTGGCTAAAAACCATTAAAAGGAACCATTAATATTCTGCCTTCCTGCATCACTGGCTGGAAGAGAAACTATTTCCTAATTACCTGCTGCAGCAGGGGCGGATCTGCTCTTCCCTGATCCCCTCACCCCTGCTGCCCTGGTTGTGTATGAGAAGGAGGGTTTGACCTGCCCAGGCTATTTCTTAGGCTTTGTTTGGGCCTCTTATTTTCAAAGCAAGCTGTTTCCTTCCCTTTCTTTTCATCTATCACTTTTCAGGCACCTAATCAATGGAGTTTTCTTAACCTTGCTCTTGGCTTCTTCTCTGCTTGCTGCTGTCTCCATTTCCCTCTCTACCATCACCCTGACCCTCAGGGAAGGTTTCCTTTCTGCTGGGGATTCCTAGGAGTCCCCACACCTGCTCTTAATTGTTTCTTCCTCATTTAATTTGAAATACTTCTGTGATTTGCACCTCCTCATGGTGAGGAGTTAAGACATCTCCCTGCACATTTGCCCTGAGATTTCTCTGCCTCCATCACTCTCCCCTTGCTGCTTTCCAGGCAGAGGGGGCTGCCTGGGTGGGCACAAGGTCTGCCCCTTCTGTTTTTTGTGCACAGATTGTTTCATGTCTTTCCTTGCTGTTTTGGGGGGTAGGAATTACACAGGGCCTCTGAAAACTGAATGTTCCAGGGAGGCATTTCCATCCCTGAAACACTCACCTTCCTCCACTCTCTGCTTGCTCCTTCAGGTGCTCTCTGTTCCATAGGTGTGACTGACTGGTGCTCCAGAGCTCCTTGGCTTTGGTGAAATGTCGACAATCCTGAAATGTGAGTGTTTGGTGTGGGCCCAGGGACACCTGCAGGGTTTGCGTGTGCTGGATGCTGCACGCTGCCAATGAACCCTCCTCTGTGCCCTGCTCTAGGGTTTGGACGGGAAGATAAGGACAAAGAGGAGAAGGATAAGAAAGAGGAGAAGGAAGAAAAGGAGAAGGAAAAGACTGAGGGAGAAAAAGAGGAGAAGCAGAAAAGGAGTAAGAAGGAAGAAGAAGAGGTAGGGGAATGATGGAGTTTTGTGCAGAACCATTTCCATTCTGGCTGTAAAGGGAAGCCCCGTCTGACCCATGGCAATTCCACACCTGTAGTAGATGGAGCTTTGCAGTCCACAGCCCAGAAATCACAGTGTCCATGGCTTTTCCACTGAGACACAGCTGTCTCTCTGCTCCCAACATTCCTGCTTAGTTCTCCCTCTTTTTTCCCTCCAAATGGGATGCTGCTTGGTGTGGACACTGCACTGCACACACTGAAATCCTTGCTCTTGGCTCTGGAGGGCTCTGTGGTGCCACGGTCACACGTGGGTCCACAGCAGCACCAGCGGTGCCAAGCCTGGCTCTAGATACACACAGGACCAGGACTGTCTCTGACTTGAAGCTCTGGCTCAAACAGCAAAGAGTGCCAGTGTTCCCAGTAATGCTTGTCCCTCTTTCTTCACCCCAGCAAGGAGAGGTGGAAGAGGACAGGAGCAGCAGCAGCTCTGACAGTGACTCAGAGGAGGTAACCTCACCTCCAGCTCCATGCTGGGGGCTGGCTTCCCCCTGCACCCCAGCCCTGTGGGGTTTGCTACCAAATACCTGGGATGGGACACTCAGCACTGCCCTCACATGCTGTCCCTTTTCTTTCTGTTCCTGCCTCAGGACCAAGGCATTGCCAAGGATGATGAGAAGGAAGACGAGGATTAGTCTTTCCATGCTGGAGCAGCAGTGCATGCCCTGGGCACGCCGAGGAGATGGAGATGGAAACAGCAGCTTGTGCTGGAGGGCAGCTGTGCCACTCCTAGCTAAATAAAATGTTGTGACCTCCAAAGAGAAATGCTGTTTATTCCCCCAGTCACACTGCCTACCCAGTGCTATCTGTGCCTCTGCAGAAGGAAACACTCAAGGCAGTAATAGGTGGGGAGCTGGGACCTGGGTGAGCAGGTTTTGTACCCGACCATGACAGAGTCTGGAGAGAAATGCAGGGGCTCTGTCTGCCTGGCTCTGCACAGTCCCTCCAGATTTGGCATCACCAACATCCTCCCCATGCCCTCCATGATGTTTGTTGTGGGATAGAGCAGCCTGAGTGGGGACAGACACCTGGTGCTGTGCTGAGCTGTTGAAACTGATTTCAAATTTATCAAAACCAAACGAAAAGCGGTTATAGGAGGGAAAAACCCCGACAAAGCTCTCACTTTTTGCAGCACTGACCCCAGTGCATGGGCCGTGCCTGTTCATCCCCAGCCCCGCCGCAGCCGCCGAGGGCTGGCATCGGGCGCGGCGCCAGGAAAAAAATAAGTGGGAAAAATTAGGAAAAATGAGCTGGCACCGCCATCTACCGGGAATGAAACGTCTGGCAGCGGAGCCACGGGTTTCATAACCGCTCGGCTGTTTTGTAAGGCTCCCGCAGCGCTCCGGGGGCAGGGAGAGCATCGGGGACAGGGAGAGCATCGGGAGCGGGAAGCGCTCCAGGAACAGGGAGCGCTCCAGAGGCAGGGAGAGCACTGGGAACAGGGAGAGCACCGGGAAAAAGGAGCGCACCGAGGACAGGGAAAGAGCACCGAGGACAAGAGAGAGCACTGGGTCAGGGAGCGCTCCGGGGGCAGTGAGAGCGCCAGGGACAGGGAGAGCATCGGGAGCAGGGAGAGCACCTGGAGCAGGAAGCGCTCCAGGAACAAGGAACGCTCTGGGGATAAGGGAGAGCATTGGGAACAGGGAGAGCATCGGGGACAGGGAGAGCACCGAGGACAGGGAGAGCATTGGGTCAGGGAGTGCTCCAGGAACAAGGAGCTCCAGAGGCCGGGAAAGCATTGGGGACAAGGGAGCGCTCCGGGGACAGGGAGCGATGCGGGGGCCCTCGATGCTGGCAGGGTCCAGCCGGCAGCCCCTCGGAGGGGGACAGAGAACCAGCATCCCGACTCACTGCTGCTGCATCAGGCCAAGCCCAGAAGTCTCACCATCAATAAAAAGTTAAATGCAAACTCGAGCTTAAGTTCTCCCTGCTGTGTTGCTGCCTTGTTTTGTTTCTTTAAAAAGTCTATTTTCATGAGTATTTCCTTGACTAATGCAGATTTCAGGCAAACTCGAGATTAAAAGTCAACACCGTGGAGGATTTTACTTGAAACCACAGAATGTGGCTTTGGATGTTCTTTCCATGGACCAAATGCAACCGGCTCTTGTATAAGCACAACAAACAGCAGGAAAGATGCTGAGGAATGTTGTCTTAATTATCCAGCACAAAGATTAAAGGGAAAACACGAAGATGGGAAAAACAAACAACCCCAAAAGCTAAACTGGGTTTCAATGAGCTGGTTTGGCTTCAGCAGGGAAGGATTGATTTTAACTACCTTATTGCTTCATGAACCCTTGGGTGCAATAATGTAAAATAATCCTGTGTGGGGTTATTTTACATATTTTACTTTTCTCTCTGTGCAAGTGCACAGGACTCTTGCACAAGACACAAACTACTTCCAAGTAGTAGATGGAGTTACAGAATTTTACAGTTCCCTCAGGCCACGCTACTACAGGATGGTAATGTCTTGGAATAAATTCTGTGTTTGGACATGAAAAGGAGAGGGCTTGCCTTTGCTTTTCAAGATAAAGGTTGGAAACTTTTCAAGCATGGTGTGCCAGACTCTGAAGTCAAGCCTGCCTGTAGCTGCTCAGTTGGAGCTGAGAGGTGTTGCATCTCACTGGAGTGGGATTCTGCTTTCCAGCTGACAGGTATTTAATCTAAAAGCCCTGAAATTGTTCTCTATACCTTGTGCCCCAGCTCCCAAAATGGGTGGAGCCTGCAAACGTCTCTCTGCAGCTGATCCCACAGCCATGTCCTTGCACTGCCCCAATCTCAGCATCTTCACATGCTCAGGGCTGGGGCTGGGCACTCTCGGCAGTGCTGGGTGATGGTGAGCACCAAGCCAAGAGAAGTTTTCATGTTTCCTGCTCGTGTTTCACAGTTCCTGATTCAGGCCACTGCACCAAGCTCTGTGCAAACACAGCACGTGCAGCCAGATCCCTGTGGCAGGAGAGCAAAGGGCCAAACACACTCAGGGACTGGCTGTATGAACATCCAGCCATGTCCTCCAGCAGCAGCCGAGCTTCTCCTCTGGCACCTTGCCCTGCACGTAGCTCTCTCTCCCCTCTGCCCCCTTGCCCTGCCTTCATTTGAACTTGCCGAGTTTCCCCAAAAAGCTGTGGAGGTAAAAACCATTACAAGTTCTCTGGTGTCCCTAATTCCTCATTGCATCTGAGCCCTGGCTTGAAGCCAGCTGACGTGAATGGGTGTAGAGCATGAACATTCGTGCCAGCCATGGGGATTAGGGCTCTAAAAACACTTAGTGAAGGAGGCAAAAGGCAGGTGGAGCATCTGGCTTTTGGGGATGCTGAGGACCTTCAGTCACAGCAGTTCAGTAGCTCTCCTGAGGGACACGTCCCCCAGCATGACCTCGGTGTGCTGAGATGGGTGTTTGCCCACAGACGTGACAGGCAGCAGCTGCCCAAGTGCTGCTGGGCCTCAGGTCTGACTTCACCGGGGTGTTTTAACCACCTCCTTTGCTTGGAGCATCTGCAAGGTTCAACCAGGGGCTCCTTGGAGCTGCTGTGTCTTCAGCTGGCTGGGAGAGGAGCACGGAGCACAGAGCTGGGCCAAATGCCCATCACACCATGCTCTGGAGGGACGGAGTAGGAAAAGAAGACCAGCAAGAGGAACTGGCAGCCATGGAGTTACTTAAGCAAGTCTTGTTTACACAAATTTATATAATAACTTTGGCTGGTCCTCAGAGAGCAGGAGGAGTTGTGCTGCCCCTGCCCACAGCATCTGGAGGTGCCTGCAGGGATCCTGCACAACATGCGGCTGTCTGCAGCCTCATAGCAGCAGAGACACTAAGACAGCTTAGGTGTGGAGAAAGAATTGTTTCCTATACCTTTTCATGCAGAGATGCCCCTAAATAGAGGCATTTTTCTATAAATGCCAACAATTTCAGAACAGAAAGGTTGGACCTTTATTTTGTGATGAGACTTTTCACCTTGCATCTAGGGGCTTTATTATATAAAATGTCCTATTAGGGAAACAAGGCTCTCTAAGGTAAAGATCAAAAAGAAATCTTTCCTCTGTTCCCGAGTGACCTTCTCCATGGAAAATTTCAAGCTGCTTTTTCATTCCACTAAAAAAAATGGAAACAGTTAAAAATCCTTTAAAAATCCTGACTTTCCCAGAAAAGCTGATTCCTGCAGCCCTGCTTATGATCTGCTAATCTCTGCAGAGTGCTGGGCAGAGGTTTCCTATGAAACCACTCTTCTATTTTTGAGCTGAAAAAGAAGAAAAGCAAAACCCAAATGGAACCGGAGTTATACAAGTGAAGGATGTCTCAGAAGGTGAAATCCCTGCTCCTGCTTCCTGCACAGCACTCAGACTTGCTCCTCTCTGTGCTGCATCCCTGTACAACTTCTCCCTTCATTCTGAGTATCTGTAAATTAAGACTCTTTGCTATGTTAATTAGCAACTAAAAGTTATAGCAGAGTTTAATTCTTGGGGATAATTTTCACTAAAATGATGCTAAGGATACACATCTTTCCCAGCACCTTTCTCTCCCCTGCAAACCTCTCTAGGATTCTGCATTTGCTCTTTCAGAAGAGCAGAGCAGGCTCGTTACTCCCCAAACCTTGCTGCAATACCTTCCTAAAACCCACAGAGGAATGGTGCCAGGCTTCTTGCCAAGAAAAAAACTCTCAATTTGCTCTGGCAGATCCACCAGGACAGGTTTCTGGGTGACAAATGTTCCGAGCACTAACAACTTGACCTCTTTAAGAGCCGTGATGTCTGTGCGTTATGAAAGGAGGAGCTGGCGGGGCAACGTCAGCCTTACCCAAACATGATTCACCTGCTGTTCAAAGTGCAGCAGAGGTGGAGGCCAGCCAGCCCGTGGAACAACAAGGCACAGACAGAAATATTTGTCTGCTCCTTGAGCAGAAAGCTCTGCCCAGGCCACCACTGCTGCGAACAGGCAGCAGGTTTATAACTGTGCTAGAGACACGGGTCTGCTCGTCCTGCCTGAAATGCTGCCCAGGATGTGCTCAGGGCTTCATTCTGTCTGCCTGAGGGGAAGGGGAAGTGCTCCCTGAGCAGCCCTCTGCATTTCTCCCCAAGATTTCAAGGTGCTTCATTCTCCACACAGTCAGACATGGCTTTTGGATGGAATTTGAGCCACTGGCTTTGCAAGAGCTCTTCTGTCCTCACCAAGAAGGACACACAGTGGTGCTGGAGATGCTGAAGCTGAAGGGATAAGGACCAGGGCAGAGCATGAGGAAGTCAGACCCTGGATGTGGCCTGACAGCCCTGAGGCATCCCTGCAGAGCAGGCTCTGCCAGCTGCAGAGCCCACCTGCTGCCACTTGCAGCCTCCTCTGGCAAAGAGAAAAGGCAGCGCCGGGTGCCTGCCAGCCCTGCTGGCATCTCTGTCAGTTGGGTGGGACCTACACAGGAAAAGTGGAAAAAGGAAGAAATGAGGGAGGCGGCACGTACTCACCTCTTGCTGAGGCAAGGAGCCAAGGCCACCAGAGCTGGGAGGGAGTGGGGCAGGGCAGCTGGTGAGTCCCCAGCTGCAGTGATGGGTCACCACGGCGTCACCCCCGGCCACGGGTCAGACTCACAGCAGCTTGTGGGGTTGGCAACTTCTGTCTGACCCTGCAGTAAAGGCTGATTGCAAATCTGCTCTCCCCATCCAGAAGATGAAGAGGGTGATCTGACCTCCAGGTCTGGCCCACTGAAATGCAGCTCCCTCTGTGTTGTAATTCTCTAGGGGAATGGTTTCTCCCTTCTGACCCCCTGGAGTCCCTTACCAGTTAGAGTGACCCTTCCTTCCTTCTTGGACCCCATTGGCTGTGGTCCAGCTATCTCCCTGACCAGGAGGCTATAAATTGTCTCCCCTTTCTTTGTTCTACCTCTTTCCCCCCTGGAATTTCGAAGAATAAATGCCTGGGACAAAGGTCCTGGGGAAAGGGCCTCTTCTGAGATCTTACCTCATCCTTGGTATAATTCTCTCCAAATCCTCCTAATAACTGAGCTAGCTAAAGCCCCCGGGAGGAGGGCAGGAGTGAAATTATACACCTCTGGACACCAATCTTCTTGGAAGTGGTGGATGCTACTGCAATGTAAAAGTGTCCTCAGGGAGTTGGTTTGTTATGATTTTTCCTCCTTTAATAATTTTGTTACATTATCCATGGGTTTAGGAAGTGCTGAACAAGCCCAACTGACTTTGGGTTCCTCCCTGCGATCTCCATAGATGGAGGATCTTCAGCTTCAATAGAAATACCAATAAAACAATTGCAAGGCATCAAGGCAAGCTTACAGCACCCTGTACCACAGTCCATGGTCTTGTCACCCATCCAGAGCTTCCTTTGGGATAATGGGGACAGTTCTGATCTATTTTTGTATTCTCTCCTCAGGGGTATGTGGCTTGTACAGGACTGCCCATGCTGTGGAAAAAGACATCTCCATCTATTTTATGCGTAACTTGCTTCCAAGACTCAGCAATAATGTTCTGCCAACCTCTTTGCCAAGATGTTTGGCTGGAGAGACTGAAATGAGCCAGATACGAATCTGGGTTCTCCCACTGTGACTCTCCAGTTCTCAGAAGTTCAGGCATAAGCCTAGTTACATGAACAATGAGATAATGTTACTTTGCAGCTCCCACCAATCCATGTCAAAGTCAACTCATTTCTCTAGGAATGAAGCTGCCTCAGGCAAAGCCTGTATGAGTCAGAAGGAAAAAGTATTAAAGTTCTCTTAATTCCCCGACCCTGTTTACATCTGGTCCTCTGTACTGAGAGTCAGGACCTCTCGGAGCACTCAAGCAGCAGAGTTTCAGGACTTGGGAACCACACCATGTAATTTATACGATTGCTTCCTGCCCAGTGCCCAGCGCCTGCTTTCTGCACACTGCAGAACTCGAATCCCAAACCTCACAGAGCACTGTGGCAATCTGCCTGCCTCTGCCAAGAGAAAACCAGGCCTGCAGCAGCCCCCCTAACTGCACACAGAGACCTGAGAGCAAAGGTGCAGGTTATAAAAGATGAGCTCTGGACAAAGAGTCTCCCACACCACCTGCTTCCACTTCCTTTTGTTCTAATTCATGGGAAAGGCTTTGAACCACATGTGGCAAATGGGAAAACCTGGTGGTTGAATAACATCCTGGATCTAGAAATACTATGATGTAAAGAAAGAAAGAAAAAATTCCAGGAAGCTGATGTGCTTGTTGACAGGCTTGGGCGGGAGGGGGAAGGGGGGATGATGCAAATAACTCCCTGGATGTTATATGCACATACTGAGGTGTAAAAATAATTCCTTAGGCCAACTCTCAAGGCTTGCAGACAGCCAGGATCCAGGTGCAGCACTGCTGGGACACAAGTGTGTCTGCACAGGTGCTGAGGCTCTTTGCCTGATCACCCAGCAAGCTGCCTGGCACTTGGACATGCCACTGTGAGCCCACAGTGTGGCCCTTGCTGACAGCAACACTTCCCCTCCTTGGCTGGAATCCTGATGCTTTTCTCCTTCTGAGGGTTTAGAAATGGGAGAACTTGTTTCACCTCTGTGCAACAGGACTTTCAGGTCTGATGGTGCTGGAGGAAGCTGGTGGGTAGAGCAGGGATAGCAGCGTGGAAAAGGGCTCATGACATTCAGGGTGCATGTTCCTGTTTACAAGTGTTTGTGGTGCCTTTGAAGACGCCCTAAGGAGCACGCAGGCCTCATCTCTGAACAAAAATAAGGCAACACTGGGAAGGTGCTGTCACCTCAGAGCCACTCCTTAAACCCTAATGTGTCAAAAACAAGTGTCAGTGCTTGCATCGAATATTTATGCACTAAAAATGAGCAAACACAGCTGGTGTGAAACCCCTGATCCCCATGCCGGGCTCGGCAGTCTGGACCACATTAATGAGGCTGTGCTGGAGCTGAAGCACAAGTGGACGTGTGGCTGGGAGCCAGAGGAGGAGCTGCAGCAACACCTGGAACTCCTCACCCTGCACTGACCCTGTGATATTTCCCACCTCTAAACTAAAAAAAAAAAAAAAAAAAAAAAAAAAAAAAAAAAAAAAAAAAAAACCCAACAAACTAAAAATTTAAAAAAAAAAAAAATTCCTGTTGTGCTTTGCAAATAGTTTCTAAACACAGTGTGATCTGTCCTCTGTTATGCAACATGTGAAGTTCTCATCTGGCTAGCAGAATGGTTAGCATTAAGCATTTAAAGCTTTTTTTTTTCTTTTGCAGTTATGTACTGAGTCAGCATGAACAGGGCAGTGACAAGAGAAAGCATTTGGAGTTCTGAACCAGCTCAGCTCTGGACGGATTGAAGAAAACAAAATGTTCTTGCACGCTGGTGCTAATGAAGCCTGGTTTGTGATGGCCTCGTGTGTCGTGGTTGATTGATTTTAAACTGTATTATGCAAAGGCAGCAGCACGTCTGCTCTGCTTGTGAGGCGCTGGAGAGCCCACACATGTTTGTGGAGTGAATCAGGAGGTGAGGGAAAGAACGAGGCAGGTTCCAAGCGAAAAGCCTGGTGTCTCCCAGAGGAACTGGTTGAGGAGATGAAAGATGCTGCACTCCTCACCTGACAGCAGCTGCTCCTGGCAAAGGGCTGCTGCTCCCAGGCTGAGCCACACGAACAGGTTATTGTGCACTTTGTTGGCTGTGGTAGCTAAAATCACCCAAATTTCATGGCTCACGAGCCAGGAACATGCCCTTCTTGAGGGGTAAACTGGGGGCAAAACTGGTGAGGCTTCCCTGGTGGCAATCTTTTTTTTCTAGTCAGGTTTTGGTAGAAAAATGAGTCATGGGGAGAACTAAACCATGAAATCATTCACTGGTGTGAATGAGCTTTGTCCACCTGAGAAATGCCCACCATGGGAGAACTGCTGGGGGAAGGGATGTGCAAGGTCCTCTGAGGTGGGGCAGGGGCAGAAGGGGGAAACTAAAAGCTGACCCTGCAGATGGGGACATGGAAAATGTCCCCTGCTGGGCAGAGTCTCGGACACACTCCAATGCTCCCAGGGTGACCACTGTCCCTAATGCCATGCCCAGCTTTTCAGGGCAGTGTTACCAAATGTCACCTGAGATTTTTTCAGTCTGGAGGGATCACTTAAAAAGATAACGGAAAAAGCAATAAAGCCTATCAAGCCCACATAAAATGCTTAGTTGTTGAGCTTTTAAAACCACTCATGAGCTGTTAAATATAATTGCAATAGATTTGGAAACAAAACCTGCTCCACAGCCCAAACCTCCACCAGCCACTCCCTCAGTGGGGCACGGGTTTCACCGGCACTGATGCCCCACTGGTGATCTCCCTTCCTGAGCAGCCCTGCCAGTGTCTGTGTGGGTTTGGATTGGTTTTGGGGACACACAAAGGAGCCCTTGGGAAATGTGCATCATCCTTATATAAATTCGGATTTACTGAGCTCCAGAGCTGCCAGATTTCCGCTGTTTTTCTCGGCACCTGCTGTGCAAGAGCTGCTGACTTTTTGCTGTACGACTGTGTGGTAATGGAAGCATCTCCCTTGTGACACCAAACCCATCCTGCGGGTCTGCGAGTGGGAAGGAGATTGTCCACATACAAGTCTGAATTCATTCCATTCTGGGTGAGTAGAGCATCTGAGGGTGATGCAGTGTATGTTGGAGGAGTGAGTGCCCCTTTGGCCCCAAACATGATGGGTTTCCATGGAGGGTCATGCAAAGAGGCATCTGGTGCAACCCAGCCTCACCAGCCTGCCCTGCTCTGGAGCACCACAACAGCCAGCACCCCATTTCCATTCTGGAGAGCCTCAGACAGCTGAGGGACCCCCGGTATCCTGTGCCAACCACTCTGGAGCATCCCACCCTCCTGTCCCCATCACAGAGCATCCTGTGTCACCCAGGACTTGTGCCCCAGCCCTGCTCCACCGGCACCCCGATACTCCAGGCAGCCTGCACCGTGGGTGGCTCCAAATTGCCCTGGCCCCACTCTGGGGCAGCCTGAAACACCCCCAGCACTTTTCACCTTGGTCCTGCTTCAGGGTGCCCCAGACCCTCTGGGACCCCGTGCCCATCTAGTGCAGAGCTCTTCTCTGCCCAGTGCACGGCTTCGGACCCGGTGTCCGGCTCGTTCCCTGCACCCCCGGCT
>VWZU01017213.1:369105-474717 GCA_013397095.1 Sterrhoptilus dennistouni | reverse complement strand
TTTTTTTTTTTTTGTTTTTTTTTTTTTTTTTTTTTTTTTTGGTTTTTTTTTTTTTTTTTTGGTCAAATCAATCACTTTATTGCTGGGCTGTGCAAATGTTTGAATGGGTTTGCCCACATGGAAAATAAGCCTCTAGACTTTGTACCTATTTGTTCATCCCTGCTTGTTGTTAGGGGCTGGGATATTTCATTTCTGGATGAAATGGGGGATGGAGTACTGAGCAGCAAGTTCCCACTATTCCTGACTTGAACCCTATTATTGGCTGATATTATAAAGGAAAACAAACTCCCAGGGACCAGCTGCACAGCTCAGCATGGCCAATGCAGCTTTTAGTGCAGGAGTGGCTGTGCCTGGCTCTGCTGCTCTCTGGGTTAGGGTGACACCAGACAGGGACAAGGAGGCCATAGCCATGGCAGAGTTTCCTCCTGTGTGATAAGAAGTGGTGGGTGCCTGGGCAGAGTGACAGCAGAGGCAGGCAGGGAACTGGGCAGATGCTGCCTGCACCCAGCTGTCGTGGAGCTGCCAGTCCTGACCTGCAGTTTGCTGGCAGAGCTGCATCAGCACCGTGTTTGACCCGGGCCAGGAGGAATTGCTGCCGGGTTTGGAAGTGCAGGAGAGACATCATCATCATCTGTCATGTTTCCTAATGATTGCTGATCAGCTGCCAGCCAGGCTCATGGACCCAGCTTGCCCCTGAGAGAGCCTTCTGGCCCTTCAGCAAGGTGATGTTGCCCACACCACATTTGCCACAGTAAATGCAGCAGCAGTGCCTGGAAATGGTGCCTAACTTATGATACAAGGCTGGCCTCAGTGCCAGCATCCTGCAGGGCCACCACATGTTACCTGTGCTGAACCTACCATCATCCCACAGGGAGCTGGGAGCCAGTGGGGGGATCTGCATGACACTGGAGGCCTCCCCACATGGACCAGGGAGCAACAAGTCCCCAACCCTCAGCAGCTTTGAGCTGATGCTCAGAGCTGGGGGGATGCAGGGCTGGATGACAGATCTGTTACCTGAGCTGGAACACAGCACTGCACTGGATGTAGGTCACCTCCATGAGCTGTGATATAACGGGGTGGGTCTGGACATCTCTGCATTTCAAGCCCAAAAACATTACCACACCTGGTTACTCCATGAGTATGGGCTCTTATGGTGCTGCTTCCTCGCTCTCCCTGACATCCCCCAACCCAATTCTGCTACTGGCGGTGCTGATAGGAAGCAAGGTCTTTATGTGGTTTTCCAAGGTGGGAAAGAAGAGGATCTCACTGCCAGTTTTTAGGAAAAGGCAGGTGCATGTAATGCTTGGTGTCATGACTATGAATGTCTGTGGGATCTGTGCCCTCTCAGCACCGTAATGTCCCATCAGTGACATCTTGCTGATGAGGAACTGGATCCTCAGTTCTCTTCCTCAGTTTTGGGAAATCTCAGCCTTTTCTTATACTTGGAAGCCCCAGGTCATGTGGTGCAGGCAGATTATTACATCCCCCTTGGCTTCTCATCTGCCCCAGGAGAGCAGTGATAGCCAGTTTGGTCTGGAAATTCAGGTATTGGGCACTGCAGTCCTGTTTGGTAACGTGTTATTGTGATTCTGCTGGGTGAGTCACATCACAGAGCCTCCTGTGGCCACAGCCCTGTAAGGACTACATGTATGGCACAGCTTTTTTGCTCCATCCCTAAAAGATGGATGAAAGCCCAGATCCCAGCATGGCTGAGCCCTGAGGCAGTGGTGGGGCCTCTTGGCTGATGGTGTTTAGGGAAGATGAGGGTAAAAAACAAAGGGAAGAGCCTCAATTTAAAACGGGATATTTAGGGGAAATAACTTCCTTGCAGAGGCTTACAAAGCCAGTGTCCCCTGATGAAGACCAGGCTGTGCTCAGCGTGAGGCAGTGGCACAGGGACTGTCCCACTGTGGTGGCCTCTCCCCAGCCTCCTGCAGCCCCACTGCCTCAACAGGGCTCATCTCACCTTTCTCTCTGCAGCCCTGGACTGCAGCTCCCTACGGCTGTGCCAGGCAGAGGCCTTGGTGGCCCTGGGACAGTATCCACAGGCACTGGAGGACCTGGATGCCGTGTGCAGGGCTGAGCCTGGAAAGCACGAGGTGAGTGAAGACCACATCCACTGGAGACAAATCCTACTGCACAGCAGCAGATTCCCCCTCTCCTCAGTGCTCCACTGGATTCATCCTGCTCAGAATTGCACTTGACAGACCCACTGGATTGCTAATCAAGGTGGCAGGTGCTGTGTTGCTCTCACGGGAGAGGTCTGGCACCGTGTCCATCCTTCACTCCTCCAACTCTCCCTAGGCTTGGCTTTTGCAACTGCTGCACTTTGGGGAGTCATGGGGTTTTTTAGGCAGATCTAATCAGGAGAGCAGTGACATGTCTGGGTGGTTTGGCTTGGGATGGGAGCAGGCAGGAGGCAAAGGGACAGTCCCCTGGGGCTGGCACAGGAGCTGAAGGGGCACATGCTCAGCTGGTCACTGTTCCATAGTCACCACATGTTTTTTCTGCTCTGCAGGCCTTCTTCAGGAAAGGGAAGGTGCTCCTGGAGATGGGGCAGAGAGACAAAGCCCTGCTGGTGTGGAAACACTGCCTGACACTCAGTCCCCATTTCCAGCCAGCTCGGAGAGAGATGGAGAAGGTATGTGGGCACTGCCATGTTCCTGTGCTCTCACATCACACAGGGAGATGTCCTTGTCCTCTGAAGGACCCAACAGAGTGCTCAGCCAGCACAGATAGCTCCTGCAGTGAGCAGAAGGGTGCTTTGGGGAAAAAGAGGGAGCCTGGCAGCCCTCCCACCTCATTGCCTTTTACTCCTAGCATCCCCTAACCCTTGCTTTGTCCTTGCAGATCATCAAGGAAGCTGATGCTCCTCAACCATGCACAGCTGCACACCTGGGTGATGCTCCCCTGAGCTCAGCTGGTTCCCAGGTCAATGAAGGGAGCCCAGCAGTCCCATCTTCCACACAAGCTCAGGTAAGAGCCTGTAATACTTGAGTCTGCAAGGAGACTTAGTGTCCCTCTGGAACATCCCAGTTGCCCAGTGATGGGAAAGGAGGTGTGATAATGGGAGGTTGTGCAGGACATGCAGCCATGCTTACCTTGCTGTGTGCTGGGGTGAGAATCTGCAGGTAATGAAGGTTGGGAAAGCAGGTACCAGCAGGGCTGATGCTGTGGGGACTCAGGAAACAAAGGAGACCTTCTCTCTCTGTTCATCTCAGTACATTCAGGAAAAAAAAAAGAAAAGAAAAAGTGAGTTTAATTTTTTTTTTTTAAATCTAAAACCCACATTTGAGAATAGTTCAGACCATTAGCAGCTGTTAAGGGAAGCTTGTATTTTCCTCTTTGCCATCTATAAACAAACTTAAAAGGTTTGGAGAGAAGAGGGAATTCAGAAAATGGGCTCAGATACACCCAGATAGCAGCTGGTACGTCTGGACAGAGTGAACCAATGTTTTAACCATGTGATGGGCAGCAATGTCACTCTCCTGCTGTCTTGCACATGCAAGGTGTTAATGTGCAACAACACACTGGGAAGCCTCCCAGTGCCATTGGGCTTGGTGGGACAGGTGGGACTGTGCATTCAGAGGGAGAAGAGGGTTTGGGCTCAATTTCATTTTTCTGTGCCTAGGATGAGGAGGGAGAGCTGTCAGATGGCCGAGGGGATGCTGGGTCTGAGCACAGCCAAGACACAGCCACCCTGTCCCAGCCAGGGCCATGGCAAGAACTGGAGACTTCAGCAGAGAGTCGGGGCCAGTGGTTGTTGGGTGAGTGTCATCAAAGGTACCACAATGTTCAGTCATGAAAAATACTTGTTTGGAATCCATTTTGGCACTGAAAACTTGGTGTTTGCACTGTGTCCAGCTCAACAAATAAATATCCCAGGGGCACCTGATGGGGTAGCTCTGGCCAGGACTTTGACTGGTTCTCATGCACGTGAGGAGGATCCATCTGATCTTCCTGTGTGAGCAGGTGGATGTTTGGCTCCAGCTTGATGACAAGTTCTTGCTGAAGCCAGTCATCACTTGTTCCCTGTGTGGAGTCAGGGAGAGGCGTTCTTTGGTTCCCATGGGTTTTGGTTTAGATAAAATTTCTGTGTGGAGGACAGGACATGCCATGAGCTGGGGAAGCAGCACCTCCACCAGCATTAATTTACCATCAGTGTCCAGCCAGGTGGCTGCCACATACGTGGGTTTACATAAAGCAGTGATGGCTCATGGCAGGTCTCCAGAGACTTGTGGGAATTCTGGAATTGTTTTATACGTTTTAGTTATAAGTATAGTATAGTTTTAATAGTAACTTTAGTGTAGTTTTTTTAGCTACTTTAGGTGGGCCCCTGTCCTGGAATGTGTTGTTATCAGAAGTTGATGATAGTTTCCAAGACAACCCAGGTCTCTGCCCAGAGACTGTCTCCCATTGGTCCCTCTCCAGGATGAATCCCTACCCATCCTTTCCAATATATCTTCCCCACCTCTGTCCATCAATTATCTCCAAGGTCCAGGACCTTCAGTGGTTGGTGGATCCCCCAGGGAACCCTCCCCAATTTACCTCGATTTGTCGGTGTTTAGGTAATACAGTTGGCATTTGCCACTTTGCCTTGTTTTATTGGTTTACAACTTGTATCCACCCCTGGAATTGCTTTGAACAAAACCCCTTGCAGCCCAGGTTCGGGGTCTCTCTCCTGAGGCACCGGGCCTGGGGTCAGGGGCTTCCCCTGTGATCCCCAATTAAAACCTTTGTTCCCCGAGCCTCAAGAGTTTCCCCTCTTTCATACCACGGCCGTGACAGTGAAGGTAAAGGTGCTACAGAGCCAAGAACCCACACAACGGTTCTGTTGTGGCGTATCTCAGAGCTAGCAGGGGGTCCAGCTGAACACCGGGCTGACCAGAGAAAGATACGCACCCCAAGAGAGACTTCCATCCTGAGGCTTTATGGACCGCTTTGCTGGCCAGTGCCTCAGTTTCCCTCCATGCAAAAGAAGGATGTACCACCTTCCTCTACCAAGCACCATGAGACCCACTGATACACCAGGCATGGATGAACAGATGGGTTAATAGAGGGGTTTATGTTGCATTTCCTAGTGGTTTTGTTTTTCTTTTCTTTTCTTTGAAAGCACTTTGTGGGGCAGTTATGCCTCAGAACAAGGTCAGAAAGCAAAGATTAATTTTCTATATTGAAATGGGCGATTGTCTTCTCTTCTCTTTTGCCACTAGATAAAGAGGAGGAAACAGCAGCAGAAAAGTGTCCCCAGCCATGCCTCAGGGAGTCACTGAGCATATCTGACTTGGAGTGTTCCCTCTGCATACGGTGAGTTCTCCAGCAGGAGAGTCTTAGGATGAAGAATTAGCACCTGCTGGGTTTTCTTTACAGGTGTGCATCTGTTTTCACATCTTAATGCAAGCTCAGTCCTGACAATTGCTGAGATGTAGGTTTTGGTACAGATAAGAGGGGAAGGCAGGGCCATGGGACACCCTGCCAGGCTGCAGGAGCTCAGATCACCCTGTCTCAACATCACTGAG
Organism: Sterrhoptilus dennistouni; assembly: GCA_013397095.1. Lineage (NCBI taxonomy): Eukaryota > Metazoa > Chordata > Aves > Passeriformes > Zosteropidae > Sterrhoptilus > Sterrhoptilus dennistouni. The sequence goes on along the minus strand of VWZU01017213.1, from coordinate 469,198 downwards.
GCTGTCCCCAGGGACACAGAGGTGGAGGTGGGGATGTTCAGTGGGGTCAAAGACCAAAAGCAGTGGTTGCCCTTTGTACCTGCAGGCTGGGACAGGAAGATGTTGCCCACGGAAATTCCCTCCATGATGGGGATGTTGCAGACCCAGAAGGGATCATTTCTGAGCTCTTTGCCTGGTGCAGCTGGAAAAGGGAACTTGAGAGCCTGTGTTTATCTGCTGGCACAGGGCTGAGGAAGGACTGGTGTTGCACTGCCACAGGTCATGCTGAAACCAAGCTGTTATTCCTGGTGTGTCCCAGGACGTGGAGCAGTTATGCAAGCGGCTGCTGGCAGAGAGCTGGGTGGGTGTTGCACTGCCAGGCATGCAAGTCGGTCAAGGTCCTTCATGGCAGCTTTTTCCAGGTCTGTGCATGGGGGAGAGAGATTGAGGCTGCATCTGATCTGAATTATGTGAATTTGGGTCTCTTCTGAAAGAAGAAAACAGTGTTTAGGAGGAGTCAGGGCTTTCTCGAGACCTTAATTTAATTTGATCCTGGAGCTAGCTACCTGTGAGAAACTTGAGTGCTTGCTGCTGGCTCTGCTCCTGGAGCAAGGGAGAAGGAGGAACTTTCCTGTCACTGCCCTTTGGATTACATACCACTGTGGGGATCTGGGGAACCACAGCCCTGGCAGGACCAAGGGTTGCCATGTCTGTACTGATGGGGTCTGCTGGGACTCCATGGAGACCCTGCAGCGAGGGGGAGCAGAGATCAGGCCTGGAATAGTTTTCATTGTGCAAGCCCAGCAGTCTGAGCCCAGACTTTCTAATTAAAGGGCTAATTAAAGTCTCTCTCTGCCAAACTTATCTGTGCTCCTTCCCCTTTGTTGCTCTCTGCAATCCATTGACTCTGATCACCCTTTGCAGGATGTTCTTTGAGCCGGTGACGACGCCCTGTGGTCACACCTTCTGCAAGGAGTGCCTGGAACGCTGCCTGGACCACAGGCCCAACTGCCCCCTCTGCAAACAGAGCCTGAGAGAGGTGAGGGCACGAGTCCCACGAGATGGAGCCCGAGGGAGAGCTGGGAACCAGCTCCAGCTCAGCTGGCTGCATGCCCAGGGCTGGGGTGGGAAGGTGCTCTTGCGTTAGCAGCTCCCTGGCACAGAGGTGTCAGCTCCACTCACATGGGAATGACCAGACAGTTGATAATTAAGACCAAGAGATTCATTTCCACAAGATGCCACAGTGATTTAGTGAGATTGTAAACAGGAGAAGAGAGAGAGAGGGAGAGAGAAGCAAATGCTAATTACCTTAAAAAATGGAAATGGATGGAAAACCTGCTAGCCTGGAGATTTGATTTAATCTTTAATCAGATGAGACCATCAGGGAAATTAGGTTGTCATACAAGGACTGCATCACTGTCAAAGACAGGACACTGTGTTGGATGGGCCCTGGCTCTGAGCTGTGTCTGGAGGTCTCAGTGGAGCTGACATCCCATCCTGCTCAATGGCTCAACATTCCCCCATAGGTTTTATCCTTTACTTTCTCTGGTCTAAAATTACCTTCAGTTCCAATAAAAGTGAGCATGATTCAGAGTCCAGCAGGGCCTCAGGGCTTCCTCCCTGCTCTTCTCCAACCTGTTTTTGGGTCTGATTCCTTTCAGTACCTGAAGGCTGGGAGGTACAGCCCCACAGTGCTGCTGCAGGACATCATGCTGGCCACCTTCCCCACACAGCTGGCTGAGCGCCGGGAGCTGCACCAGGCAGAGATGGCAGAGCTCTCCAAGTAAGCAGGGACTGCTCCTCTGTGTCTGTCTGTGTGTGCACACGGGGACTGGAAGGGGCTCTGAGAGGGCTGTCCACACCCCATACCATTGCTCTGGCTTAGTTCTGCTCAAATGATGTCTGTCCCACCTCCAGGACCACATTGCAGCAGTGCTGGGTGGGTGTGGACCTGCCCCATGGGACACCTGAGGGTGAGAGACCATCTTTGCAAGAAGCTGTTTTGTGGGCAGACTCTGTCCTTGGTCCCTTGGTGAGCCAAGTGGAATGTTAGTGTTGCTCTGTGCTGGAGCATCACTTCTTGTGGTTAAGGACACACCTGGTTTGGGGACATAGCTGATGCACAGCCATTGGGATGGGATTTGCTTGGAGAGGCATCACAGTGATTTCTTCTTCTGTCCCGCAGCCTGACCAAGAACATCCCCATCTTTGTGTGCACAATGGCCTTCCCTGGCATCCCCTGCCCTCTGCACGTCTTCGAGCCTCGGTACCGCCTGATGATCCGGCGGTGCCAGGAGAGCGGCACCAGGAGGTTTGGCATGTGCATATATGAGAATGGGAAAAGGTGAGATCCTGGGCAGGCTTCCCTGTGCCCCAGCTGATTTGCCCCTCTCTGCCCTAGTCCCAAATGTCTAAAATATTGAGTGGTTCAGAAAGGTTTCCTGTCAGTGCCATCTTGCAGATAAAATCAGCAGGGAGGTGGTGCATTCCCCACAGTGCAGGGTGAAATGGGATCAAAGAATGAGGCCAGCCAAGGAGCTGCACAGAGCCAATGGTGGCTGTTAAATACAACATTCTTGGAACAGCTTCTGACTCAGGATGTCTCTGAGTGGTTCTCTTAGCTGTGACCTCCAGCTCCTCTTAGTGAGCACTGGGGAGGAGACTTGATTGAATCTCTGAATTTGCCCCTGCCCAGACATCTTCTTCCTGGGCCTTTTCCTGCTTTGGAGATGGTACCTTTAGGAGAAGCAGCTCTCTTGCCACCCATTACCCCATCTCATCCCGTTTTCTGTCCCTGTGTCCCTGCAGCTTTGCTGACTATGGCTGCATGCTGGAGATCCGTCAGGTGGAGGTGCTGGCAGACGGGAGGTCCTTGGTGGACACCATTGGCCGGCAGCGGTTCCGGGTGCTGAGCCGCGGCCACAGGGACGGCTACCACACCGCTGACATCGAGTACCTGGAGGACAAGAAGGTGAGGGCAGGGCTGGGCAAAACCCTGGGCTGCAGTGGGACAGAACCTTCCCATGGGCACCTGTGTCCCTCCTGCCTCTGTTCAGGTGTCTGGGGAGGAGCTGCAGGAGCTGCAGTGCCTGCACGAGAGCACCTATCGCCTGGCCCAGCGGTTCTGTGAGCATGGGGACCTCACCTCCAGGCACATTCTGATGCAGCATGGACCACTGCCAGAAAAGGAAGAGGACATCCAGGTAATGCCCAGAGGGAAGGGATGTACCAAACACACAGAGTACCAAGAGAGCCTCTGAAGCAGAGCTGTTCTGCACTAACGTGCTGCTTCCCTACTTGGCAGAACAGGATGAACAAAAGAAATCTAGTTTTTCACCCCTGTTACAGCATCTCTCATTCAGAGAGTTGGGAGGGCTCGTCTTGTAAACTGCTTGATGTTTCTTTATGGTTTTAAACTGTTCTTGGAAACTGACCACTGAGTTCTAAAATCTTTCCCTAGTCTTTTCCTAGATGAGAACTGAGAAACTGAACTCTGTGTGTTTGAAAATGCATTGGGAAAAAGAAACCAAACAAATTGGCAAAGAAGCAAACCCTGCAGCTTGAGTCTGCAGTCTCCTTTCTCTCTGTGATCCTTTGAGACAGCCATAGCTGGGCAGAGGTGAGGAGCTAGGAGGACAGGATCCAATTTGCTTATACTGCTCTGACAAATTTAGATTCTGAAGGAGAAAAAAAAGCCCAGAATTTAATTTTCACTCCTTTAAGAAAGTGTTTCCTCTCTGGATCATTACAAATATACTCTTGCTGGCTTGTCCCAGGCTAAGGCTGTCCTGGCCAGCAGTCACATTAATGATGTGCTCAGGAATTACAAAATTCTTCATCCTCCTTCAGCTGAATCAAGCTTTTCCCTCTTAGTTTGGCTCAGGTTATAAAAAATCCACTTTACAAAAGCAGTGCCTAACAGCTGTGCCTGCCTGGCCTGTACCTTACCTCTTCAAGTGATGACCAGTGTCCCAAAAGCATTGGCCATGAAGGATTTTACAAAAATCACTGGCTTAAACAAGGAAATACACAACATATTTCATTGTTTCTTTAGTATAGACTTTTTACCAGCTACATCTGCATCTGGAGGCTCCCTGGGGAATGCTTGTCTGGAAATTAAATTAGTTTGTCCAGCAGTTTTGAGCTTGGACTACGAAAGGGCTGTTCAGATGAGCACCTTGGCCAAAGCTGGAACAAGAACAACCCACCCCTGCATTCACCTCACAGCTCCTGACGTGGGCATCTCTCCCTGTCTCCTCCCCAGGCTTCAGCAGACGGCCCGACGTGGTGCTGGTGGCTCATCTCCATCCTGCCCCTCGACCCGTCCTACCAGCTGAACCTCTTCTCCTGCACGTCCCTGCGCGCCCGCCTGTCGCAGCTGCAGCACATCCTGACGGCGCTGCTGCAGCAGCCCCCGCCCCGCCACCTCCTGCCCGAGCACAGTCCCCGGGGCCGTGTCTGACCCTGCCCGGCCCTGCCCTGCCCTGCCCTGCCCTCCCCCGGACTCCACCCTCGGCTCTCTGTGTGTTGTGGTTTGAGTCGCCCCATCCCTAAGAAAAAAAGTGACCTCAGCCATGAGCTGGGCAGGCTGTGCCCAGGACACTGTGCCGTCCATGTCAGCACCTCTGGGAGCTGCCTGGTGCCACTGCTGCTGTCTGTGCCACCAGAGGGGATACTGGGATGCAGAGCTGGGCTGTGTCTCCAAAGCCAAAGTGGCTCGCTGAGTGAGTTCTGCACTGAGGAGGGACCCTTAGGGAGGGTCACTCCTCTTGAGTGCAGGGATTGCCTCACTTGTGGTTCTGCCACTTTGAAGGACAGCTTAGGGGTTTTGGTAGATGATCCTGATTCACACAGGAGGTTTAGAGGCTGGGGAGAGGTGGCACTGTGGAAGCAGAGAAGTTCCAATGGCTTCCCCCAGCCTTGGGAGCTGACAGCTCTGCCACTGCTTACAGCTTTGACTTAGTTTGTGTTTGAACAAGAAGGTTAAATTAAACAATCTGAAACTCCTGGTCTTGCTCCTAACCACCTCCATGGCCACATGGTGAGGAGATGGTTCTCTTTGAATGCTCTCAGGTCCAGACATCCCCTTCCCACTGCTCTGCTCAGTGCTGTGCTGTGTTTGCTCACCAGACCCTTCCCCAGGACACTGCCAACCACTCCAAAGCTGTGAAGTGCCGTGGGTGGGGGATTTTGTCAGCTTTGGTGCTTTTCCCCCTACCCAAAGGCTGGTGTTGCCAACCCTGGCTGGGTTCAGGTTACAGGGTCGGACCTGGGGGCTGGGAGGAGCTGATTAAGGGAGTTAAGCCTGGAAGTTTTGTAAGACTTTCTGCTCCTTGACTAATGCAGTTTTTCCCTGTTCTGTGTTTCTTGTCAACTTTCTGACTCCTCAGGAGAAAATCAGGATCTCAGCTGAGGCTGGACCCTTGCACTTGGGACCCGGAATAGTTCAGGATCCCCCAAAAGAGCCAGCTTTACATGGAAGTAAAAGGGATCCAAATCTCTGGAGGGGCAGGGAGGGGGTAGGATCAGTGACTGAGGCCATGAGCCACATGTCAGGGAAGCAAGTGCTTGGCTCCTGCTTGTCTCTAGACACAGGGCAAAGACTCTCTGGACAGACCATGGAAATTCTGAAGATTTGGGATTTTTGTCTTTCATCCATAATTTCAGTGGCTTTGGATTCAGTTCTAGGAGTGACATCCATTTGGTCATTGGATTAACATTGCTTCTGGAATTTTATCCCTACATTTCTCAAAGGCACCACATCCCCTCAGAGAGCTGTTGGATGTGTGTGTGGGAGAGAAAATCAAGGCACTGATCCATACTGCATGTGTTGCTGGGCTGAGCCTGGGGTGGGAGGCTGGGCACAGCTCCAGAGAGGTCCCTGCTCAGGGCCACTGCCTTTCCCTGTTCTTCTGCCTCCAGGAGTGAAAAGTCCCTCCTCTCCATCAAAGTGCCTCCTTGGAATGACAGTCGGGAACTGAGGGCTTACACCCCAGGGACCTCTGTGAGCACAGGGCAGCTGAGGACAGCTCAGGGCTGGATTTGCTCCTCTGCCTTTGAGCCATGATGTTGGCCCAGGAGCACCACAACTCCCAAGGAGCCATAACCCTGCAGTGTCAGGTTGGCATGGGCTTGGGTAGGTGATGAAGGGATGCTTTGCAGTCCTAGGGCAAGTGGCAGGATGACACTGAAGTTCAGGAAGTGCCTTTTTTTTCCCCTGAGCCAGTGTGGGCTCACCCAGTGACATCCTCACCCCAAGCCACTCACCTGTCCTGAGTTACCATTTCCCCAGGGTTGAGAGGTCCCTGTGGGTCCCCCCAGCAAGGGGTTGGCATGGGGGGGATGCAGGGAGAAGTGTGGCTCTGCACCACGTCACTCTAGGGAGGAGCCAGGGACCAGAGCCACACCAACCTGGCTGCTTTGGGAAGGGATCCGTGCAAATTGCTCCAGTTTGCTTGGAGCACCTTTGTTTTGTTTGGTTTTTATTACTACCTTTGCTCTTGGAATTACGTTTTCTTTCAGGTCGTTGAAATAAAGACCTTTGTTGTTGTTGCTGTTGTTGTTTTTGTTGCTGGTGTTTTAACTTTTAGCTGCTCATTAATAAAAATGCTTGGCCATCCCCAGGGAGATGTGGGGACACTTGGAGGGGTGACACCCTGGCCTCCAGGCAGCAAGGTAGACACAGTGATCACAGTCCAGCAAGGGCAGATGGCAACAAGGGGAAGAAAAGAGATTGTGTGTGAAACAAGACAGGAGGGATGAGCTCCTGCCTGCCATTGCAGCTGTGGGGAAGGATGAGATGGGAGGTCAGTAGATGCTGACCAGTGTGGGATGACCCTGGAGGCAATGTCCCCAAATGCTGTGGCCAGCATCTGTCCCTGTCCTGCCTTTGCAGCCATGGGCAGAGGGCTGGGAGCTGGGGGTAGGTAGCTTTTGCCAGCTGGCATTAGGGATGAGAGAATCAGAGGCAATGTGGATGGGGTCTAAAATGAAAGGGTGGTCTTGGATGGAAGGTGTCCTGCTGGGGCAGTGCTCATGTGTCTCTTGCTCCCATCTCGCCTCTTCCCTCTGCTTCCCAAAGGTGCTATCCAAAATCAGGGACAAGAAGGGAACTGCCCAGCTGTGCTGTGCACCTTTGCTGGGAACATGGAAGAGCTGCAGCAGGGAGGGAGAGGGCTCAAGTGGTCTGAGATGACAGATAACCCTGAACAGATCCCACAGCTCAGAGCAGTGTCCCTGCTATCCCATTAATAACTCCTCCATGAGGAATTACACCTTGAATTCCTCCCCAGTAATGCTCTACAGAAGCAGCTGTGCCCTGATGAAGCCCAGCTGTGAGCCGTGGCTGGTGCCAGTCCATTTGGTGGCTCTGGCAGCCCAGCCTTGTGCCTGACCTGTGGCTGGGGTGTGCCCGGGAGTCTGGAGCTGACAGGGATCACTTTGCCGTGTTGCCCTGCTCCCACTAGATGTCAGGAAGAGGCTGAGTGCAGGCGAGGAGGAAGGCACAGGAGAAGGGATGTGCAGCATCAGCTGTTGTCGAGCCTTGGCTTTTCTCTCCCTCAGCCCCAAAATCAGCCCCACTCCCAGCCCTGGCCCCAGCAGGGCTGCCCCGAACTCTCCATCAGCACAGGAGAGCTGGGGACCTGTGCAGGTCACTTTGAGTCCACCTCCAGCTCCCCAGGCCTGCCACGTCTGTGCTGCAGGCTCCTGTCCCCACTCCAGCCAGTTTGCTCTCTTGGGGCTGGAGCAGGGCTCTGGGGTGTTTGGGGGTGTCCTGCTCCCCACCATCAGTGCCCAGGCAGGAACTGGGGTGGGAAGAAAAAATGTGCTGCCCAGGGTCACACAACGAGGTCCCTGGTAGTCACTCTCCCAATGGGCCCTCTTCCCATCCCACCCAGCTTTCCTCTGTGGATGATGGGATGTATCCTGCACCTGTTTTTGTATCTGTGGGCATGTGTAAACCAGTGCTAGCACTGGCCCCACTTCCATCACCCCAAAATGTGACCCCCTCCCCAGCAGCACCATTTCCTCCCTTTCCGTTCCACACTTTCAAATCGAGACATGGGTGACAACTTCCCTCACCTAACAGTGTGGGCAAGCAATTAGATAAAGAGGTAAATAATTAATACAGCAGGTGTCAGACTGTGCCTCATCTTCCTTTAACAAATGGTGCATTTCCAAACTAATTAGACCAGCCGGCACTTGAGAGAGCGGAAAATCAACACAAGATTGTTGGAGCTAAGATTTTCTTCTCTAGCAATCCTACGTTTGTGCTGTAAGAGGAGCAGAGTACATGTTAAAGTTAATGAAGGTGGGAAGAAAAAGGAAAAAAACCAGCACCTAATTTTTTCCACCCTTTAGCGATACCAGTTGGTGCAGTGAAAGACGGATTGTATTGTTCCTGCTTTTTCAGAAGAAAAAAGAAGCAAAAGAAAGCAATGAAGACAGATGTGCTGTCTCTTCAAGAAACTCACCCACGGGATGTATTCAAAGCTGGAAAATGACAAGTGATAAAAAAAAAAAAAGTGACTGCTGGAGCAGTTGGAGTGGGACCTGCCTGTTCACCTGGAAGAATGGTAGAATCATAGAAACACCAAATATCCTGAGCTGGAAGGGGAACATTGAGTCCAACTCCTGGCCCTGCACAGGACAGCCCCAAAAATCACACTGTGACAATGTTTGGGATCTTATGATTGTGCTGTCCCTTCCTCTGGCCAGGCTGCACCAGGGGGTGAAATCCAGGCCTGTGCTGTGCAGAGCAGAGCGTGGTGATCACGGGCATGCGCTGAAGGTGACCAGGGCAGAGATCAAGTGGCAGCTGGACAAATACCTCTGTCTCCTGTGCAGTGGCATTTTGGAGGTGCTGCACTGGCATTCCCTGGCTGTGCTGCACACGGGAACTGTGCAAAGCCAAGCCCTGATCCAAGCAGGAAATCTGGGATGATGCATCAGGTGGAGCTGCCTCAGCATGACGGTTGGTAATTCACACCATTAATAAACTGACATACCGTGACAACCTTTTTCCAAAGGCTTTTCCAAACCCATTTAACCTCCTCACAGCAGCAATGCTGCCAGCTTGCAACTGGGAAGTCCTGGCTTTGGGACAGTAAAAGGGGCTCCTTCCCAGCACTCCCACATCACCTAATTCAGGATCACCTTTCAGGTCCTGGGGAGTACCTGGAGGAGGGATTAACCCCTGAATCTCTGCCCACAGCAACATCCATCCCAAGTGCCCATTGGTGATTTGGGCTCTCCCTGCTGATTCCTGATTTCACAAAACCCTTAGAGCCCTGGAAAAATATTTACAGGACTGATTAAATATCAAGGAAATGGGAAACTTGTAAAAAATGTGGAACTTCTATAAATACAGTATTATTAAAACAAAATGTGACTTTTAGCAAGGACAGCTCTCTCAGCTGGGCTGTGTTTACCTTAATTGTTTCCCTCCATTAATTACAGTCTGAGAGGAAGACTTGTGCAAATTGAAATAAATCAATCAAATTCATTTAGAGTTTTGTCTGCCTGGCTTATGGGGATTGCAATTAAGCTGGTATGTTTGGTGTATTAAATTACATTGCCTAGATCTATTCTTCCCTTTTCAAGCACCAGGAACGTGAAAAGGCAGGAGTCAGTGACAATTAGAAGGTAAACAGGCAGTGTGAGTGGTGGATATTTTAGCTCCTGTGCCTCAAGAATTTCACTCCTTGCAAGTATTGAGGCTCATTCCATAATAAATAGATCCCAGCTCTGTGCAATGAAAGACAACGGGGAGCTGGTGGAGCAGAGAGCAGGGCACATCCCAGCTCTGCCCTGGCAGTGGGAACAGTGACGTGGGTGGGAGTTTAGTCCAATTCTCCAGGAGAATCAGGCTCCATGACTCAGCAGCCTGGTGTGTGTTCCTGCTCGTTCCCACCAGCAGCTGCCCAGTACCACCCACGTCTGACACAGGGGAAGAGGCTTCCAGATATATCGAGGTCCTGGCAAGGTCTAGAATAGGAGAAATGAAACGGGTGACAGAAATGCATCTTCCAGTGGGGAGGAGATGCTCAGCCCTTGTTAGACAGCAGAGAATCTATACCACAGTCTTTTTCAAGATGGGTATTAAAGAGGAAATCTCAGTTCACTGGTCTCATCTGTGACTCAATCTTATCTGGTCTTGTCTCAAGCTGAGTGGGAGCTTGCTCCAAGACCCTCTAGCCCCACAGAGAAGTGCAGCCAAACTTCATGGGGGATTCCAGCACAGACTGAGAATGGGGCAGATTCCTCTTTGGAGTAAAAGGAGTTCTCAGAAGAGGAAAAAAAAGAAAAAAAATTCCAAATTTCAGTTGGAGCTGTGCTGCCCACCCAAGGTGACTTTCCTGCAGCACCAACTGAGGCAATAGAGCCAGGCAGGAGGTGAGAAGGGTGTCCCAGAGCTGTGGGAGCACACAGACACCCAGGGAACTCTTTCTCAGAGACATGGCCAGGGTGTAAGGTGCTTCACTCCCCTCCTTGCCTTGTGACTCGTTTATGAAATCACAGAGGGTTCAAAACTCACTTCCCTGCCATCCCTTCCCTCCACTGCTGCCCTGAGCCATGCCCAATCCAGAAGTCTCGTTGCTGTTTGTGTTCCTAGTAAAACCCATCCATCATGGCCCAGCAGGAGCAGATTCCTTTGGGAAGCCCCTGTTTGCACCATTGTACAGAACAACCCTACACTGTTCCCAACTGCTCCCACTGCACTGGGCTCTGCTGGGAGGGCAGGAGGACACAGCCTCCTCTCCTCCCTGGCCATAAACAGAGGGTGAGTGGGGGTGCCAGGGCCCAGCAGTGTCTGGCAGATATGTTTCCTGCCAGCAAACCTCTTCACCTGGCCATTGCCTGAGCCCCAGTGATGTATGGAGTGACTGGGCTGCAATAGGATTTCTACCCAGAATATTGGCTGAGTGATAAAGGAGTCTGTCTGCGGTGATAATTGCACCATAAATAGCTCTGGGTTCGGCAGTGAAGAGTGAGGCATTAGCAAAGCTCACCCTCTGGATTCCTCCCACTTCCTTCCATCTTCCTGACTGCCTAACAAGAGGGGAGAGCAGCTCGTCGGTTTTTAGCAGCCACTAGAGGTTTATTGGGCTCAGACACAGCTGGGCACCTTCCTGCCCATAAATCTTAATAGCTAGAAAGGAGAGAGGGGGGGAAGAACCAGCCCAGTTGGGTGATTACTGAAAAGCAGCAGGTAGGGCTGTATTGTGGCACAGCTGTCCCTCTTCATTGTCTCACTCCCTCCTCCAGGCTTCCCCTGGCTCTTCTGAGCACTCCTGGGCACTTGGGGGTGAACATCCTCCTTACTCCACTGATGGAAACTGAAAACCTGCCAGCCAGCCCCAAACACTGAAAAATGAGCTCAAACTAGGGAGTGCTGTGAAAGCCAAGGCCTGGAAAGACAATAAATATGACCAGGCTGGAAGCTCTCTCTGGCTCCTGGCTTTTTGAGCCCACAGAAAGCATATGGATGCCTTGTCTGTTCTTCCAAAAAAAAAAGATGGGAAATGGATCTGACTTCACTGGTACGTTTACCTGCTCTGGAATTCCAAAAGACATTGAAAACCAGAGGGTTTAACCCCTCACATTAGGGCTTCTCACTCACATTAAATGCAGGTTCACCTGAGTTCTGTCCTCTGCACAGATTTACTCACTGCTCACCAGCAGCCACCAGGTACTTTGAAGAGTGTGGTATAAATGGAAAAAGTGCTCAGGACTTTGAATGGAGAAATCTCCTCATCAAATTTTATTTATGGATCAGTGATTTGCTGCTGTGGCTTTTCTTTTTCCTGTGTGCAGTGCCCAGATTTGCTGCAAGTAGCTAAAAGATAGGCTGTGCAGCACAAATCCTTTTTACAAGCTTGGAGAGCCTGCAAGATCTTGGTCAAAAGTTAAACCTTGAGGAGTCAGGTGTGACATACCCCAAATGCTGTGAAAATCCCATTCTTGGTTCCTGGGTCCCAGCTCAGACCAAGGGGTTACAACATCCCGTTGTAGTTCAGACACACTGATATCACCATTGTTTTTCTAGGAAGGTGATTAAATCTATATTTTTTTAGAATTTTGAATGGTCCAGGAGTGAAGGGGGAGAATAGTCCTCCTTCCTGGACACTTTATAAAGCTCTCACAAATAACTGCAATAGGAAGGAGGCAAGTTTTATTCTCAGATGGGAAAAGAGACGCTTGAAAGGCAATTTTTAAAGGCATTGAATAGAACTGGGGGAAATCCATGCCTGGTGTCCACATTGCAGCAGAACCATTCAGCAGGGATGGGGGAATGCTGGAGCTTACACGGGCAAGAACAAGAACAGCTCTCTCCTTTCTGTACATGGTGCAGTGAAGAACAGGAGCAGCTCTCTCCTTTCTGTACATGGTGCAGTGAGGGCTGCTAAGCAGACAGAAGCTTTTCAGCTCCTGTACAAATCTATAAACTCTCCCAAACATTCCTCTCCTGCACACCCAACAAATCCAATGACCAAATATAGTACATGATTTTTCTTCTTCTTCTTTATTTTTTTTTTATTGCCATACTGGAGTGTTTGAAGCAAAACTATTTACCCTGTTAAAGCTTTGGATTTGCAAGTTTAAAGCTTTCACAGTTCCAGGTGCGCCCAAAAAGATAAGGGAGCCTGGAGGTGTGCTGTTGTGCCTAGAAATAGATAAATAAAGCTGTGATTAATTTGAAGGTAGTTCTTAATGCTCATTATTCCTTCATTATCTACTGCTATTGTAACAATGACCTCAGCTAAGCTGACAGAGGATAGCACAAACCCCTTAAAGCAAAGAGGGGAGAGTTGTAAACGAGCATTTGAAAATGCCAGAGATCCTGAAAGCTTGGGAGCAGGGAGGGAATGACTGGGCAGAAGAGAGTGGTGTGTTCCTCCCACTGAGTGCCCCTCTGCTGATTCCAAAAGCTGTGGCATGGCCAGCAGGGCATGGGCTGTGCAGAACACCAGTCCCTGCTGGAGGATGTCACTGGGATTCCTGGCAGGCCAAACCTGGCTTCATAAAGCACATCCCAACATTCACTTGGCTGGACACAGAGGGAGAAAGAGAACCAGCCCAGGCTTTAAAAATATAATGAGCCTGAAGAAACAGCCTGGGAGCAGAGGGATCTGTGCTGTGGATGACTCAGGCGAGTCAGGGCTTTGTGGAAGAAGCTTTGGGAGAAAGAAGCCAGAGCTGAGATGAGATTAATCAAGTAGCAAGAGCTGCCCAGACATGGCTATTCTTGGCTGTTTTATTAGAAGGGGGATTACTGCCTGTGGTTCCTCAAAACAAGTTTCAAGGCAATTAAACAGGCTTTTCAATGGCTCCCTTCCTTACTCAGCAGCTCTGCTTCATTCAGCTTGTCTGGCACGGGGCTGTATTTATGTGAGGTTGGATGCTCCAGGTCTGGAGAAGCAGGAAATCCTCGTGGGGACCACACTGGCCTCCAGTCAGTACAAGCTGCCCCACCCCGAGCTCTGTGCCCTGTTTCTCCTGGCCTTTTCCCTGGCAGCTGCTCTGCCTGTGCTGCAGCCCTTCCTCCTTCTGCCTGCTCGAGGCTGGACTGGGAAGTCCTGTTGAAAGAGGGGGTGAGGTGGGAGATTTTTGCCACCAGCATCCCAGGTCATCCCAGGGCTGGTGCATCCACAAACCTGCTCTGGGGTGGGCACAGCAAATGCAGCCAATTTTGGGGACAAAAATAAAATTAAAACCAGGCCCACATAACGTTTCTGTAGCTGCCACAAATGAGTTCCATGGTTGGGAGCTGAAATAAGCTGTCAATGTTTGACTGTCTCAGGGAGTTAAAGCTTTATGCACATGGTAGTGAGATTTTAGTCCAGGTCAGGAAAAAAGACATCCACTCTGAAAGTTATTAATTTTCTTGTCCTGATTTTTGAAAGTCATCCTCTGAGTTTTATTTTGTCAGCTTTCTCTCTCTCTCTTGAAAGCTCAATACCACCCACAGCACTGGGTACTGCTGAGCTCTGGCTCTAAGTCAAATCCACTTGCCTTCAGGGAGATGGAAACTAATCAATGAGGAATATTAAACAATATGAAAGCCTCAATGATTTTTACATTTCCCACAAAGGTCAGAGTCCCCCCGGCAGCTCCACGCTAACACTGAGCTAAAGGTGGCAGAGAGAGATGACATATCTCAGAAAAAACCTCTCATTCCCCTGTTTCCTGCAGAAGACGTTTTCTTATGTTGAGGAAAAGATCCCGCTGCTGAGCAGGCTCAGGCTGGCTGGGCTTGTGCTGAACTGAATTTCGATTTTGCAGGTGCTCATGGGGAGCCTGGACTGCTTCAGGTCTGGGCTTGTAGGTGTGGGTTTGCAGGGAAATGGGGTCCAGCTGCTTTTTCCAGTGTCTTTTCCCAGTCTGAGGGGCTCCAGGGTTGTGCTGGGAGCAGAATGATGCATTCAGGCTGCCCCAGGGATGCTCAGCAGAGCTTGCCAGTGGGATTGAGGGATCCTCAAATTGTTTGAGTGTAACTCATCTGCCCAACAGCTGCTGCCTCCAGCTGCCTGAGGCTGGGGGCTTCACTGGGTGCCTGACAGGAGGTTTTAGCCCAGTTCAACCCCAGGTCCAGCCCTGGATTTGGCACCTCACCTCCCTTTCCAAAGGTCCTGGGATGCAAGGAGGACCCACTCTTCAAGGGAGGGTGCAGGATACAGCCCAGCCCATAGGAGCAAGTGCCTGTGTCAACAGGCAGGTCCCTGTGACTTTTCTGTGTGACAGAAAAGTCGCAGAAATATAAAGCGTGAATTATACCCTTATCTCCATTGTTTTGCTCTGTGTAGGTCCTTCTATTCCTCTGGCAGCAAGAAGAATTTTAATAATTCCAAGATGAAGATTAAATTTATGATTTTGCAGTTATTTTTCTTTCTGAGCAATCTTAACAAGTCGCTTCTCACTGGGTCCAGGACTTGTGTCTCTGTTTAAGGATGATGACACTTAACTTTCATTTCTACATCCAGTAATATGAAGGGATTGATAATATTGAAACATCAGCATGAGAGACTTCCTAAAGGGAGACCAGTAATCAGTTGATCCTTGTTTCCATTCCAATAGCAACCTGGTTAAAATCTAAGTCTTTTATTTTGAGCATTCCTGGCAGGGCTGAAAAGCTGCTGACACAATAGTTCGATCCAGCTAGAACTGCTCAAGACCCTTTTGTATTTAAGGTTTGTAAAAAACCACTGCAATTAGCAAAACAAGGGGAGGAGAACAGCAGGAGGGGCCGTGAATGATGCCAAGCTGCAGCAAGGCAGTGCTCACTGGATGGAAAGCCAAGGAGCCAGGAGATTCTGGAGATTGCTGTGAGCCATTGCACTTTCCATTCCAATTATTTCTCTCCAGTGCATCGTTAATTGATAGATGTTGGTCCCCTTCAAGCTTCTTGACAAGCAATATATGGTTAGAATGGATGAAAATCAGCAGGTGCTAATTCCATCTCAATGCCCCTCCTTTTCCATCCCAGATCCTCCCATCTTCTTCATTTGCTCCTCTTAATAAGATTTTGTATATTGCTACTGCACCCGGTTGCACGCCATGGTTATGAACTTAATGTGCAAAGTTAAATGTAAACAGGATTAAAAAAAAAAATCTTAGCAATTATAAAGCACTTGAAAGCATTCTCCCTCCTCCTCTTTGTCAGCAGACTCTTCACTTTGCTTGTCTTGCACACCCAGCATTGCAATAATTTTCAGGGGTAGCTTAACTCATCCCAGATGTTTCAGCCAAAAAGGAGCATTAATTTCTGTGGTAGAAGTGGCACGAGAAAATGGAAAGTGTTTGCCTTTATTCAACGGGAATGGGGGAAGGAATGAAAGCAAAATGCATTAAACTGAATTAAAAAATGACAGGTGAAGTTTTGTCTCCTTAGAACCAAGGACAAACATTTCTTAAAAATTCTGTGAGTTCAGAGAAAGGCAAATCCACAGCTGCAATTGCCTTTACCTGAGCAGAATTTGACTGTCAACCTGTACTCCTTGGTGATGTGCTTTGGGCTGTTATAATCTGGGATTTTTTATTCTGAGGGCTTTAGCAGAGTTGTTTAATTATCCATCTCATTTGGAGCCATTTCAGGAGGAAAACATTGGCACCATCGTTCCCATGCAATCGGAATTTAAAGTGTACAATAGCTCAGCATTTAGGGGTAAAGCCAGAGTTCCTGTGGGGTGTTCAGATCCTCCTTAGTGCAGCTAAACAACAGTTCCTGAAATATTGTGCCTTGGTGGAAGCATCTGTCATCAGAACATCACAATCTATGAAGGCAACTTGAGCCGATTGACCCCCTGGCCTCCTGTGGGAATGATTGGCTCTGAACACAACTCGCTCCTCTTCAGCTGCCCAGTGAGGAGTATCTCACTGTCAGGGAGAGAGAGAGACTCAGAAACAGAACAGTTAGGTGGAATTGGGGGGCATTGAGGAAAATCCAGATCTAGGGGCAGCAGGGTAACAGGAGGGTGACCCACTGCTTGGCCAAAGCTCCCTGCAGAGCTTGCCCAGTGCTCCTGCTGTACCCCAGGTGCTGGCATTTTGGTGTTTGTAGTTGTAGCTGTATTTCAAAGCCTTCTAAAAGAAGCAGAAATTGCTCAAGAATATGGCTAATTGACAGGAAGTCAAAGGTTTGGCTGGCAGGAGGAACAGCTTGGCCTGAAGGTACCTGGTGGTGCAATGTCCCCACAGAGTGCACCACGGCTATTGCTCCCTCACCCTGGCATGTGGCCACTGGCCACCACAGCAGAGTCAGAGCCTGGCTTGCAGGGCCACAAGGAGTTGGCTCAGCCCAGCCAGCCACTGCTGAGATGCACATTCTGCTTTCTAATTTGCCTGAACTCTCAGCGGGCTGCCACCTTCTAATTTGCTGTTTGTTGCTGCTCTCCTTGAAGTCCAGCTGATTGCTCTGTTGGTGCCAGCAGATCAATCTCACTGAAACAGACTTATTTTTCTTCTCATCTTGAAGAGGTTAGTTTTCCAAACATCTGTGCTTACCTGCTGAGCTGAGTGAGATTGCTCTCACTCGTCTGTGCTGCCAGGCACACCCTCAGCCCAGGGCAGACCTGAGGCTGGCCAAGAGTTGGATTTTTATGTGTGTGGTGGGAGAATGGCAAGGGAGGAATGCACAGGAAAGAAGTCCATAGAAGTATTTTCAATGTCATTAGTTTTCCAGTTTATTAAATTGAGTTTGTCTCGGCAAGATACGGTGGGAGACCATGCAGGCTGGGCTGGCACAGAGCAGCCATGGAAGGAAGGACACATCATTGCAGCCCAGCACTGCAGAGGTGGGGCTGACACGCCTCTCACCTCAGGAGAACTTTTAGGGCCTCTAAATTTAAAGATCTGCAAAGTCCCCCTCCTTGGGAGCGTTTGCACGTTGCAGTCTGTGCACACCTTGTGAAAGGAACTCATCTGCCCTATTTCAGCTCCACCCCTGTCCCTCTCACTGAGAGCAAACACACATTGTCCTTCTCTGTTCCACTGCTCAAGCTTTGTGGACAGCTGGAGCACCTGCATCACCCCCTCTGCCCCTCAGGAGCAGGAGCTGCTCCGGCTGTTTGCATTCCTGATGTTTGTTGGCACCTCTGTAGGGCACAGGATGAATTTTGCATGTAAAGTGCCATCTGACCTTCACGGCACCATCTTTCAAGGGGAAGCAAGTGACCCCTGCAGCCTGAGCCCTGTCAGAGAGGGCTCAGCTGCTGCCTGGGGTGCTGGGAGGTGGAGCAGTCCCTGCCCAGCCCTTTCCTTTCCTCAGCATCCACACTGACTCTGGCACATTGCTAATGCAGCAAAGCTTTGCTTCTTGCGTCTTCAGAAGGGTTAGGGCAGAAATATCCTAGAAACCCAAGAAATAACTGTCATAAAGGAAGAGTATGTAATTTAGGACTTTTTTTAAAAACCCAAGTCATTATTTCTTCAACACCAGAATTTGCTGAAAGCACTCCAAGTTCTGTTTTGCGAGTGCCACGGAACAAAATAATTGTGCAATTAGTAATGCATCTCACACTCCATGAAATGAAAGATTTTTTTTTACTTTCAACAAGTACAAAATGTAGCATTTTGCTTTTCCGTGGTGGGAAAGTACTGGCCATTCCTTCCCCCTCCTCCTTATTTTAAGTGCACTGCAGTATGTAATTAATAAAGATAATAATAAATACGCTTCACAAAGCAGGAGGGATGTGAATGGCACAACGTGGATAGCTTGGGATTGCCAGAGCAGACAGCAGCTTCCAGATATTAATTATAGCTCCCTGTGGAGGAGCTGTGCCCTCTCCAGCCCTGTCCAAGACTGCTCCCAGGCACTGGGAAAGTGGGGCTGCTTGCCCAGGGTTGAGCAGCAGCTGGGTGGCCAAGCTGGGGTGGAAATTGCTGCCAGTGCAGGGCTTGTGTCTGCAGCCAGCAGCTCCTGGTTACACAAGAGTGCTGCTGTAAATTCAGTGACCAGAGAGGTGTTTCTGGAGATCCAGCACCCCACAAGAGACCAGTCCATGCATGATAACAAATGTCCCTTGTGTGTTGGCCTGGCCCATGGGAAAACTCTGCCATAACTTGCCTGGTTGGTATTTGGAGGCAAACAAAGCTGTTGCCTGGGTAATGGCATCCTCCTCCCTGCCAGGTACCTCTGGATAAACTGCTTTCCCTGCTCTGCAGCTCGTGGCACGCTGAGCCTGCTGCTGTGATGGGAAGCTCTACCAAACCCCTTTTAGGAATAATCCTCCCCAGCAGTGTGCCTCTCTCCCCTGGCTGCTCAGAGAAGGAGAGGAACAGCAGGGGCATTGCAGTGTAGGGTAACTGCAGATGTGGGATGCAGGAGCAGCACCTGCAGAGCTCTGTCTGGACTCTGCACACTGCTGGTGGCACCCAGACCCTGGCAGAGAGATGAGGCTTCAGTGTGGGTTGGAGCCATGGGGGAACCAAGGGCTCTGTGGGCAGGACATTATGGCAGGGCAGGAGCTGAGCACACCTGGGGATGAGCTGCACCCACAAGGAGAGGTTCAAGTCCACTGCAAAGCCCGTGTCAAGGGTTTGCTCCCACCCATGATTCAGAAGAAGGAAATCCAAGGATGGGGCCTGTTGGACTCAGCCCTCAGTCACCCTGGGGCAGCTTCAGATGTGACTCACTGACCTTCAGCTGCAAACCAGCACCGTGCAAGCAAGCTGATTTAATTAAATATATTTAAATTTCTTTGTACACCACACAATGCTCAGCTCAGCTGTGAGAAGGGCAGTGGGGAATTTAATTCTGAAGCTGCATCTCTGTCTTGTGGCTGCCCAGGGCATCTCTGGAGCCATCCCTGGTCCCTGTCCCTTACACACTGTGCCAAGCCCGGCAGCTCAGCCGTTTCCATGGCACACCAGCAGCGTTTGGAGGCAGGGCAGGGAGGGCAGCCCGGCAGGGGTGTGAGTGAGTGCGGTTTTTTTGGTGCATGCTAACAAGATGGAGCCTGGCAGAGAATGGAGCCAGCAGGGGTGGGCAAGCAGGAGCCGGGAGCAGTTATCGCTCCTCTCTACAAAGAGATGCTCGAGGAGACGGTGGCTGCTACATAAATAAATAAAGCAAACATCAAACACCTCGACTGCCTGCAGTTCCTGGCCCCTGTGCCTCCCCCAGGGGTCCCAACTGCGTTTTCCCTGCAGCAGCTGATGTGGGATGCTGCAGGCAAGCGGCAGCAGGCAGGGGTGCTGAGATTGCTTTTTGCCTCAAACTAAATTGCCTTGGAAATGAAACACTGCTGCAGTCACAGAAGAATCAGTCATGAGGGCAGGAGCAAGGCCTGTCGGTGTGATAAAAAGCACATGGACTATTTTTCCATGAATAGGAAAGGTTTGTGCCAAGAAAAATGTGGAGGACAAGAGACTTGAGGTGCTTGGACTGTTTGTCTGGATCTGGAGGGGAAGAGGCAATGCTATCCCAGTTCCATATCCAACAGCTACCTTAAACTTTCCTTTTTTCAGTTGCTCTGCATGGTTTTGGGTTCCCCAGCCTGCCCAGAGCAAGTCACTCCCTTCCTTCTAGTTGCTGCACTGTCCATTTTCAGTTTGTGGCTCACCTTTACCTGCCTCTCATGCTGGGCAAATGCCAAGCTGCACCACAATCTCCTGTCTTGGTCTCCTAACAAACTTTTTTTCTCCACAGATTGTGTTTCAGGTGTCATGTGAAGCTTCACTGCAATCCAATCAAACCAATAGTCCCTGGTTGGCCATTCCTATTGAGAAAAATCTCTGCCAGTGAAGTTATCACTTCAGTAGACTCAGAGGAGAAGCTTTATAAGGCACCTGAGGATTTTCATGCTAAGGAGTTTCAGTCCCTCATCAGTTCCTCACTGCTTGAGTTTCACCTGCCTGTGCACAAAATTAGTGATTTCTATCGTAAGATCTCTTTCATCTCTTGCCATTCTGGAAGAACTAGATAATAAAGAAGTGGAAAAAAAGAAAAAAGAAAGCTTTTAGCCCCAGATTAAGAGATGTCAGAGCCTAGGTCATCAAAAACCACTCCAATATACACTTTGTATCTTTTTTCCCAAGACACTTCTGCTGTTTTCTGTGCTTTCAAGATGAGTCATAAGGGAATGGGAATGAAGATCATAATTTCCATTTGTACAAATATCAGGTGATAGACAGCTCAGAAAACACGTTCAAGGTTTCAGAAGGAGCTAGAAGGACCGAGAAATCTTGGGAATTACAGGGAAGTTGAACACCTGGTTAGTACATCTCCTTTTCACTGGTGAAGCTTCAACAGTGGTGAAATCCACCCATTTCTCCCCATCCATAAATAAAACCTTCAAACCGTTTCTCCAGAAAAACAGTATTGGAAGTGATTATCCCTGGACAGGTTGTTACCAAAAGGCAGCTAGGAGGGTGGATTTACCCTGACAATATATTTATCTCAAGGATGTTTTCCCAGAAGTTTTACAGAAGAGCTGCCAGCCTGGTCCACGGCCCTCCTTTCTGTTCTCCAGAACATTTTGCCTTGTGAGATCATCGTCAAGCACAAAAATCCTGTCAGAACTGTACTTGGGGGGGTTCTCTGTGAAATGATGCATCCATCCCTGGTGCTGCCTGGTTGGACCCACCTCCATCCTGCCTCCCTTGCTCCAGAACGAGCTGGGCTTATCAGGCTCCTCTAATGCTGCTTTTTTCTCTCCTCAGTGTCTGGCAGGAGGGTCAGCTTTGTCTCACAGTCCCTTTCAGTTTGGATGCTCCTGTTTCCTCCCTTCCCCTGCCTCCTCTCCTACCCCCCCACGCCACCAGCCTTTGATGAGCCGCTCTTATTAAAGACTGAAGGGGATTTGCCACGTGTCACTTTCAAAGGTCCAGGGGCAGGAAGCTTTAATTGCCAGATTTTTCACACAGGGTGTTAAAATTTATTAAAGTCAGTTCCTCTGATTTCCCTTTAATGAGAGGACGACTGTGTGTATGAGATAACATTAGGTTCAAATGGTGGGAAACTCAGAGAGGGTTTAAGTAATCAGACTAGGAAAAAGAAAAAAAAATAAAACCCAAACCTGTGCTAGATCTCATGTCTTAAGGACTTACTCTGCAACTTAATTTAAAGGTAAAAACTGGGATCGTTCTTCAAACACTACAGCAAGGCTGGCAGTCTTTTGAAAGGGCTTTCCTTGGGAAAAGGAGCAGGAGGTGGGCTTTGGGTATTGTTTGATTTTTCAGACATTTTTGACATTTCAGTCACTGTTTCTCCTGTGGCTGTCCTTGTGGAAACAAAGACAGAGTGATCAAGACTTGGGGTTCACCCAGCACCTGAGGAAATGCTTTAAATACAATTCCTTGTGCTCGGAGTTACCGAGATGTGAGCTGCTTATCCTGTGCTCCAGCAGCCCCAGGCAGCACCAAGGTGTCAGAGGCAGCAGGGACCTAAACCCTGTGTTCACAAGGCCAAACCCTGTGTTCACGAGCCCAAACACAATGTTCCCAAGCCCAAACCCAATGTTCATGAGCCCAAACCCAATGTTCATGAGCCCAAACCCTGTGCTCAAGAGCCCTTGCAGCATGAGCCAGTGCCCCAGGAGGACACATAACCCCACTGACAGCCACAATGAGCTGGAAGTGGGGCCACACAAATATGGGCAAAAAGAAAACCTCTTTCAAACTGGGACACTCTGGAAAAAAATTAAACCTTTGAGAAAAAAAAGAAAAAAAAAACCTGAAAAGCTGAACTTTTTGCCTTGGCCAGCCTGGCTGCTCTCCTCCCTAATTTCTTTTTCCACCTCCTCCTTTCACTTTCTGCTACCTTCACACGGGATTCTGCTGCCCTACTTTTGTCCAGCCTTCTCCTAGAGATAAGATAAACGCTATTTTCAATTAACAAGACTTGATTGCTGAAAGCAATAGGAGGCAGTTCGTTTAGAGCCAGCAAATTAATTGAAATCTAAATGTACATAGTCAGTGTATTGCAAGGAGAGCAATTATCCCTCGTTTGGCCCCTGCCACGCCAGCAGCTGGGCTGGGCTCAGCTCTGCGAGCAGGGGGAGCTCACGGTGCCCTCCTATCTCCTGAAGTTCCTCCCTCAGCTGCTTTTAGCCCACTTTCATCTTGCAAGAGAAAGCTCTCCATGGCTGTAACTGTAAATTAGAGCAAGAGGATGTGTCCTGGGACTTTGGCGCTGGTGGGACGCAAAGGTGTTTTCTAAACATCAGTTAGACGTGATGAGATCTTCCTCCTCACTCCTCTCCTCCTTAGGGAAGGCTTGTCCTGTGTGTGAAGATGGAATCTGTGTAATATCCACCAGCTGAATGGATTCCCTGCCTTTAGCAGCATTTCCAGGATGATCAGTTAAGGACACGTGGTGGGAGCTGAGACTTTGGGAATTCATTGTTCCTTAAACTGTGTTTACACATGACAAACAGCAGAGGGAAGGAGGGCAAAGCAATCTGCCAGTGAAAGAAATATTCCATCATAAGAAAGGTCTTCCATGACTTTTAATGCCCAAGTGCTTTTGCTCCTGGCTTTGAGCCATTGCAGCTTCTGTACCATCAGGTCCCTCAGGAACTGGGCTTGCTCCCCCACATCACCTGAGGGGACATCTCTCACCAGTCTTAGAGTGCCTAGGGACTAGAGCATAGGGAAAAACCTTGGAACGTTTTCTCTCTTAAAAATGGGTGAAAATGAAAAAACCTCAGAAACTGACCAAGCACTGATCTAAGCCATGGAGGAGCACCCAGGTCTCCAAATACTCCCAGGGTAACTTGCACTTTGGACATCTTCTGTCCTTCAAAGGACTGCTCAGAGCTTCATGACTGTCATGAGGGGTACACTGGGAATGTACAGGACCTGGGCCCTGGATCTGAGCAGCAAGGAGACACAGGGTTATCCCTGGCCTCACTGACATATCCTGCAGCTCTTCAGAAACACCTCACTCAAACCCTTCTGTTCCCCAATTCACATACCAGGGCGCTGCAGAGAACAACCCACTCCAGCACCCAACCCACCCAGCAGTGGTAAAAAGCAGTAATTACGAGTCAGTCTCTACTGGAGAGCGAACAAGCCCGTATCGTGTTTTCCTTGCTGCACCTCGATGCCTCCAAGCCAACTGGCACAAAGACTCTGCTTTCTTATTCCTGGACAAATTATGCTTTTAAGCTTTCCCTCCCTGCCAAGCGTGGGAGGAGCCCCACGTGTGAGCCCGATAGGATTTCCGAGGATTTCTGTTCTCATCCCGGCGCCTCCCAGAGCCAGCAAACCTGGTGCTCGTACGAATTTTCTCTCACCTTTGGGAGCTGCTGACAACGGGGGCCAGAGCAATGTCCCAGTTCCATAGCTGGCAGCTCTGGAGGGAGCCAGGCACGTTTGCAGGGAGCAGCTGAAGCTCATTAAATCCTAAAAGTAGCACCTCCAGTGCCTCCCGCTCCTCCCGGCGCCTCGTGCTCCGGCTGCGCGGGGACGTGTTCCAGCACGGCTCCTTGGAGGAACTCGTTATGCACCAGCATCTGTTTCATCACCCTCCCCTCTCTTACTCTCTCCTGTCTACCAGCTCAAAGTGTCCTTGGCCCCTTCTCTGTCTTGCTTCCCTCCCCGTCTCAGTTTCAGAGCAGATTTCCCAGGCGGGTTGGAAAACCTCTTGGAGACGCAACTTTGGCCCAGCTTTTCCAGGGAGGGAAAAATCCCCTTGCCCTTGGCTCAGTAACTTTCTAAAAAAGATTATGAACTTCTGGGACAGCTCAGATAAGGCATTTCATAGAAAGAAGCTGTTTAGGCCACAGTGGCCACTATACTGCTGGTAGGCACAAACATAAGTGAGGCTGGAAAGTATTCTCTGCAACACTGAACTCCCAGTTATTCCAGTTTCAGGTCAGTTTTCCCCATGATGGCTGGCCAAGATTGTGCATAATATTTTTGGTATCACTAGAGGTTTTTGCCACGTGGAATTCTTGCTGTGACCCTTGAATGTGTTTGGGGTTTTTTTTAACTTTCCTTTTTTTAATGACTGGGCAGGGAATTGTCACATTATGGGCAAACATCCTCATTGTGATCAGCAAGCCTACCCAGATCTTCATCTGCTCTTTCTAGCAGTAGGGAGTCTTGCAGTCAGTCCCTCAATCATGATGTCAAACCACAACCTTTCATCCTGTCTATTCCCCAAATTTAAAGTCTTTCAATTCTTCATGTGATTTAACAGTGGTTGCAAGATAAATCTTTCAGAGAAGCTGTGTATGTACGTTCCTTCCACTCAGTTATGCTTTGCAGTACAACTCATTATCTGCTCTTTAGATGTCTCACTTTGACAACTTTTCTTTTATAGTCTTCATTTTAGCTAATGAGCTCCCCCACAAAATCCAATGTTTTTGTGAAGCTCATTTGCATTAAACCTACCGCACCTCCCTCCCTCAGAAACACAAGCAGCTTCAGAAGAAAAACAGACCAACAAAACAAATCACAGCAGTCTGTCAGGATCTATCTTAGGGGAAGCACACAGGGTTTCTTCTCTGGTTTGATGACTGCTTGCATGAGTTTGGTTGTTTCTTCCTGGCCTGGAGTTAGGCTGTATCTTTTCTTCCTGGCACACAACACTATCTGATGCACTACAGTTACCAAAAAAGTATTTCCTGGCTTGCAAAGTAATTGGTTTTGCTCATTTCAGGGCATGCATTTTGGAGTTTTCCCTCTGTTCAGTGATAGGAAGTCTCCCCTTGCAGTGTCCTAATTCCTGTTAATGTCATACCCTCCCCTTTTCACCAGTCTCTTATGAAGCCCCAGACACATAATTCAGCAGTTTTCAGGCTCTCTTTTGACCCCTTTTAATCTCCCTCCCATTATTCCTGCACAGCAGCCTCCTGTCCCTGTCAGCAGCTGAAGAACTCCGTGCTGTTGAAGGGATTAAGCACCAGTCCCACAGGCTGGGATAAGGAAGCTTTCCTTCCTACACGCCTGCTTGGAGAACAGCTCAGGAGCCAGAAGGAGGAAGGCACTGAGAGTTTCCCCTCCTACCCGTGGTATTAAAAGCAAGCGAGTGTCTTTTTTCTCATCTTCCCCATAGCTGCAGGAGAGGATGCAGGCAGTGACAGATTCCCAAATCCCAGCCGTGCCTTCTGCCCCAGCTCTCCCAGTACACCCTCCCTAACTCTCCCAGCACACTTTTGTTGCTCCTGGCAATCTCCCAGTTATTCCCAGTCCAGCCCAGCTTTGCAGCTCATAGTTGGGGTGTTAATCCTCTCTCCAGCCAGCTCCAGACACAGACCTCACACCCCACCAGGTATGGCCCTTTGTGTGGCATCAGCAATGCTGGGAGCAACAGGGATGAGGACTCTGTCTTGAAATGTCACCCCTGTGCCCTGTGGAGGGAGAGAGGCAGTGCTGCTGTCCTGAAGTCCCAGCTAATTACAGGACCTAGCAGGCTGGACTCAGAACATTTGCTGCAAAACCAAAACATCTGAGCTTTGCATTCCCTAAGCTTGAAAATGTCTTCCTGAATTTTTTTTTTTTGGCTCCTTCAAGAAACACAGAGGGGTAAGGAGTGACCTGCTGACTGGGAGCCAGGACACTGGGAAGTGACCTGTCCTTCCACCTGGACTTCTCATGGAGCACCACTGACCCCATGAGACTCTTTGTTTGCATTTATTTTAAAAAGGACCAGGAGACACAAGCCTTTCTGTGCCAATTGTTCTAAAAGAGGATCCAGGAATCACTGGAGCAGTGTTCAAGCTCTCTTCCTGCTCTCTGGTTAATCAGCAAATGTACTAAAAATGTGGCATATGGTCTGTGAGGAGTGGGGAGATTTCTCTTACACTGGAGTGAAAACACTTCTTCATATGAAAGCTGATCACACTGTGGTCATGTGGCTGTGTCAGGATCCTGTCAAAATATATTGCAGCAGAGATGGAGATATGTGACATCTCGCTGAATTCTGCCAGATGTCTGGTGGGATCTCAGAGGGGGTTGTTGCCTAAAATTTGCTTACCAGTCTCTGAAGGTGTGTGGCTTGTGACTGCCACGGTTAGAGCCCATCTCCCATCAGGAATGCCGGAACTCGGGCTGGGGCAAACTGGCCACAGAGGGGTTAACTTAGATTTCCCTTTGATTACTCAGTGAATGAAGTAGTTTAATTGCTTTCCTTTGGAAAGAACAATTAACAGCACCGAGGGTTATCCTTTCATCTTGCCATATGGATTATCACACCAAAGGGCATTGATGAGGACATAAAGGTCCTCGGATTTCTTTCTGCAAAGAGCTGATCTTTGTGCTCATATTTGGTTTTTTTTCCGAGGGGTTTCTTCTTTGCTTTTAAATGACATGTAGATGCACACAGTGTAAACAGGAGTGCACACAATGCACGCTTTGAACATATCAATTGCTGCCCATTTGAGGAGATCAATGCTACTTCTAAAAGACCTTGTGAGGTTAGATTGCTTCCAGTATTTCCTCTAATATCCCCCACTCAAAAAGTCCATCAGAAGCTTGGAATATACACAACTCTTTTAATTCAACTGCTTCCTTAGAGGAAGAAAGTTTTCCCAAGTCTTCACCTTGTATCTTCCTGTTCAGCTGAGGCAGGACTTCAGTACACAAATGGGAAAGAAAATCACAGCAGCCTTTAGCTGGTCTTTCCCAATGTTTATTAGGTTGGCATTAGAGATGCTGATAAGCGCTGTCAGTTAAAAGCCCTAAAAAACAGAGAATATGGAAACCACCTCTGTGGTGAGGAGAAAGCCCAGGGGTTCCTGAAACTTCCTTTGAGAGAGAGACGCTGTGGGCAGGATGGCACTGGTTGCACACATTGCAAAATGGGGGCAAAAGGGGGCAAAAAGGGAACCCCTGGACTGCTGACCCTCCTCCCATCTCCTCCTGGACCCCATGGCATAGACCAACTTTCTTGTGTCACCCTTGTCTGCATGAGCAGCCTGGAGATGGGACAGGGGTGGCAAGGATGAAGATGAAATATGGATAAAGTGGCTGGAAAGGACTTTCTCTCTCCCAAAATAAAAGAAAATAAACAAATCAAAAAGCCCTTTCCAAACCTAAGTTAGCAGTTGATTTATTCAGAACTCTTCATGTAAATATCGGTTGTTGTCCAACCAGTAATTGTGGTCTGTTTGGGGCTGGCCCTTGGCTGTGAATGGTACCTTCAGAAGATTTGAATCACATCTCTCTGCCCAACCTGCGGGGCTGTGCTCTGTGTTGTGGCTTCCCAACCCTATCCAGCTCCACAGCCCCTATCCAGCTCCACAGAGGAGAGGCAGTGAGAGGCTGTTATATTTTAATTGCAATAATATTCAGCTCTTAGGCAGGTGTTAGAGGGCTTGCTTGAGCTGTTAATATCCCCTGCCTGTGATGAGAGCCAGTAATCATGGGGCTCTGGGGTTCCCTCCTGAACCACAACTGCTCCTGTGCTCAGTCCCATGTCACACCTTCACCTCTTCCCCTTTCCAGCCTGCTCTGTCTCCAGGCTGGAGGGGACATGAGCTGAAATCCCCCACTCAGTGGGACTGGAATCATCTTTCACAGCACCTCCCCTCATCCTGAGCTGAGTCCCTCACGACAATGAGTGTGAACATTGTGGCAGGTGAAGGCTCATCGTAAATTGACCCCTCTGCAGAGAGCAGGGTGGCAGTGAACATGGGACCTCAGGGGCTGCTGGTGAGGTGCATCTCCTCTGGAACTGCCCCAAGGAGCTGGGAAATGCCCTGCCCAGGGCTGTGGCCACTGCCATGGGGTCTGGGCAGGAGTGCTGCTGAAATAATTCCATGGGAGAAGCACAGGATTCACCATACTCCAGCTGAGAATCACCAAACCACAGCAACCTGTGGGTTCAGGCATTGGCAGATTGATGTCCCTACAGTGGTGAACGAGGCTGCCTGGGGGTGTGCGGGGTTGCTGGTACCAGTTATCCCTGGTGGGGTGGAGATGGGGGTGACAGCCCACAGCTCCCACTGGTGCTGGTGGTTTCCTGTGAATGCTGTGGCTTTGCAGAGCAATGCACTGGGTGGTTTGTAGGGCTGTGCTGCTGGGAAAAGGGATGTGTCACCTTCCCTGCTGCCACAGCTACAAGCCTATGACAGCGCCCTCCTGGTGTTAGTGGAGAGAGCTGGATCAACCCTAGAAGGAGCTGAAACACTTTTAGGTTCATATTTTGGTTTATTTTGGGTTGGGTTTTTTTCGTTCTCTTTGGACGTTTGTCTCCAGCCACTCTGCAGTCAATACTCCTGGAGTTTGTGTAAAGGCATCATGCTTTTCCATTCCTGAGCATGGTCCAACTGGGCTGTGAGGCCACACACCCCCTGGGACTGGGTGCATTCCTGCATCTGCAGAGCCTCTGATGGGGCCAGGTCCTTGCAAAGGAGATCTGGGCCATAATACCTTAAACCACTGCAGCACCTCTCCAGGGCTTGGTTGCCACGGCAGGGGATCTCTTTCTTTGTTTTTTTTGTGTGCTTTTGTTAAACTGAACATGCAAGGAGCTGAGTGAGGGCTCAGCTGTGTGCACAGGGATGATGGGCAGAGAGGAGGGCAGAGGGATGGGAGGGAATAGCCCCCAGAAAATGGTGCTGTTCCTCCAAACAGTGACACTTACAGACGAGGAGCATTTTCTTTAACAAATATGGATCTAATGGATTAGGTCTGATCTAATTATGCATTCTGCATTAAGCCGATGCTCCCACTGTCTGTGGCTGCTAGCATAATTAAACTTAATGTACTTTTAATGATGTCTTCTTAACTCATGCATTCATATATGATTAGAATCAAACAGGACGAGCTGTCACGGGTCCAGGAGAGCTCTTGCGGCAGCTCCTGATGGGCCTCATGTTGAAATATTAATAATGCAGATTTCAAGGTTAACAACATTGGTTTTGAAGTGAGGAAAGCTCGTCACGCAGTTTGAGCTAATCTGAGGCAACAAAACGTCTCCCCTTTCAAGTTCAGCCTCTTCTTGTCTTCCACACGTGCTCCTGGGAGCAGAGGAATTTAAGTTTTACTCAGTAAAGATGTTGTTAAGTGGATGAATTGATCTGTGGGCAGCAGCTTTCAGAAAAGCTGGGACAGCAGCAGTCTGGGCACTTTTTGGAGGCTTGCTGGATGCTCCGTCCTGGCCTTGCTCCTCTTCCCTCTTCCTGCTGCTTTTCTGGAAATTGGGGGTGGTTTGTTTTAGAGTCTGGCAGTAAGAAGGCAAACTCTGCTTTTGTCTCTGCTCCTGTTTGATCCAGTGAGACCCTCCCAGCCTCTGCTGGCCCTGTCCACAGCCTCCTTGGCACAGGGAATGTGCTCCCTTTGGCTGTGTCCCACCTCTTGAGATGGGGTCTGAGGAAACCTTGGCATTGCTGCCCCAGCGTCCTACATGGAGCAGGCAACAACACTGCAATGAAATGTTGGGGTTTTCCTCTTTTTTATGTTTTTTATGTAAACTTTTTTTTGGAATGGCCTGGCAGACAGGTTGTATTTGAGCTCCGAAATCATCTGAAATCCTTGCAATGGGAGAGCATTGATTTATTACACTGTAGCACTGATGTGAACAACAGCATGTACCTTTCATCTGGAAAGTCAGGACTTATAGAACACGACATGCCATTAATTTTGATGCCAGCTCGAACAGGGGAGGAATTACTGCTGAAGGGACCCAGAGAGCCTGGTTAAACCAGCCCTGCAGAGTAATGAACGCACTTTGTGGCTGTTACTTGATACCCCAATGTTCCTTAGGAAGAGGAAGGCACCTTGACAGCTAATTTGGGCTATCAAAGGTGTCTCAATACCTGTGTATTCATGTTACTGCATGAGAAAGGGGTGTCATTACCCCTCTGGGGGTGAGGTTTGGGGTTTCACTGCTCTAGAGACAGCTCTCCCTTTGCACAGGTTCAGCAGGTGAGCTCACTCGATGGAGATGATTCCCAGCACTCTGCCCCTCTCCATGCCCGAGGCAGGTTTTCTCCTGGCAGCCAGACAGAAATGCCTCCCTGGGAGAAGTGGTCACCAGAAAAGGGGAGATTAGTTCAAGTGCTCTGGAAACAGCCAGGAAATCCAGCACTTTGCAGGGTTGTGGCTCCACAGAACAGCCCATTTGCAGAGGGGCTCCTTGCTGCCCAAGGAGAGTTATGGGATCACTTCTGCCCAGATTGGAGCTGGATTCACACCTCTGCCCCATCTCAAAGTTAATTTGCTTTCTAAAGCTATATGGTGATAGAGACTTATCTGCCTCTGAGAGAACACCACGTACAAACCCAGAGCCCATTGCAGGCCCTGGAGAGGAGGAACTGGCAGTGCTGAGGGTGGTATTGATGTACAGATGGAGGAGAGATGGGCATGGGCAGAAGGGAAACGGAAAGTGATGCTGAGTGTAGAATCCCAGGGTGGAAATAGTCAGGATTTTGATGGGGGGATCAGTCTCAAGCTGCCCCTCTGCTTCTAGGAGAACCTGTTCTAGGTTCTTGCACACTAAACTCATCCCCCTTGTACATTCAAACCATCAGGACCAAGTGTCTGGAAAAATACAGAGCGGCTCTGTGTAAGAGGGAAGGTGGGAAGGGTCTCATCTTTGTAATGAAGCTGGAGCAACACGGAATTGGGGCTTGCATGTGGACTTTGCCCCAAAAGCCCTGCCTTCCTGTGGCCTGCTGGGCACCTATGCATGACACTGTGATATCCTGATGTACCTGTTATTTGATTAATTAACTGTGTGTCAGGGATGAGAGCCCGGGGACTTCAGTCAGCAGTGGGTACCAAGACACAAAACCAGCACTGATGGGTGACAAACTGATTTATGCTCACATGTAACATGAAGGTAATTGGGGTCTCTGTGTTTAGGAGGGGCCAGCAGCCACCAAAGCCATCAGAGAACAGGCTAAACAGGTCTCCAAAAGGTATTTGGGGTTAAGCTGGTACCTTGACTGATAGGAACCCATGTGTTCCCATCTGACATGTGGCTTAGAAATGTGCACATAAATGTTCCCCTGGGACCCAGAGCCACATGTGAGACCTGGGTGACCAACCATGTCATTGGAAACTGAGCAGCAGCCTGTGTTCACAGTGAAAACTTCCCCACGTCTCCCAAAACTTTTGATGGACACACAGCACTGAGTTGCAGGAGCTGAACAGGCCAGTGGTACTCACTGGTTTACAGAATACTTTGAGGCACCCCCTGTCCCTTCCCTGACCTTAGATGATTTAAGTTCTCCTTGCACTTGGTGACAAAACAAGGACAAGCAAGCCCAGCCATATCTTTTTGGGGCATCCCAGCTCTGGGTCCTGATCCCATAGAAAAGGAATGGATTGGGTGATGCATCTGTGGCTCTCCTGGTGCACTTCGGGGTTCAGTGTGGGGTTTTTTTGTTTCAACAACTACTGAAGAAGGATTCTTGCTGGAGACTTTATTACAAGGAATATCTGCTTTTGCCACTAGGAGGAAATTTTGTCCTGTTTATGCTGAGATATAAAGGAGCGTTTCTTGTGTATTTTTGCAGTCTCACTGGGAACCAAGAGTGAACCACTGAGCAAGAAGGGCATTTTGTGACAGAATCCAAGCCCACAGCAGAGCATTGGATGCCCAGGGAATTGTGGAAGACCAAACTGGCTGATCCAGCACAGCCTGCCCTTGGGAAACCTCTCATTCAGGCCCCAGTGCTTGGGAATCTCTTATTCTTTGAAGCCTCAGGGTTCACTGCCCCTTTCAAAATGTATTAATTCCGTCCCTTGCTGATTCCATATTTAAAACTTACCAGTGGGTAAAACACCACTTGTGGATGCTGGAGATCTTGGTTCTCTAAACTTGGCCCTGGGAGACACCTGGTCAAAAGGCATTTCTGTGGCTCAGCTTTCCCAAATGATAACTGAGAATGAGGATGTGGGAAGGGCAGCCCTTCCACACCTGTAACTCCAAGTGCTCCACAAGATCATGGCATTAATGAGGGCAGTTTACCTAAGTAGTTGTCAGTATTTGCATAAATGTCCAATGCCCTTTAAATCCTCCCCTTTTTTGCCCCTCAACAGGCTTTTGGATGAGGAACTCAGCAGGTTAGTTGTGTGAAAACTGAGTGAGAAACATCTTAAATGTCCAAGCCTCTGAAACAGCATGGGAGCTCCTAGGAAAGCTGATCCTGGTAGGGATTTTTGGACCAGTGCTGGTTCTGAGTTTTCTCTGAGCTGGCCATGTCTTCTCTCTCTGCAAAAACAAGCTAAAATCCTCTAACAGCCCTCCTCAAAAAATAACCCCACAAGACTCCAAACAAAGCAAAATCGTTAATTTTGAACCCAATGAATATTTAGTTTCCTGACTCTTGGGTAAATATTAGATAGATTCCCAATTTCAACCTGAAGCAGTTTATTTGGCTGCTGTTCACAAGTCAGACACAGCAAAAATCAAAGAAATCTCTTTTGATTCAGGTTGGGTAATATTGCCTGAGGGGTAACATCATTTTCATTTCCACACATCCAGCACTGGCACAAAACGGCATGGACAGGTATGAGAAATGGATCATGGATCCTTGGTTCTAAAATTCCAGCTGATAGTTTCCTTTTTTTTGTGTAAATAATAATTACCAATAAAAATGTTGCTTGAAAAAAAGAGAACGTGAAAAGAAAAACACCATTGCATTTGATAAAGCAAAATCCTTTGCAGTACTACCAAAAGAAAAAAAAAATAAAAGAAAGAACGAAAAACCAAAAGAGAGTTAAAACAAATATAGCTGTTAAATAAAAGATCCAGGTACCAAAGAGCAAAATTTAATGAAAGCCAAAACTGTTAAATATGGAATCCTGTTGAGAAAAAATGTCAATGTCTTTAAGAGTTTTACCATTACTCTATTTTTAAGAAAAGTGTAGTAAAAATACATATTACAAGTTTACATTTTCCACGCTTTTGTCCTATTCACCTATTTTTTTTTTTAATAACCCCTCCACTGATCAAAAGCCTTTGACAGCTGCATCTCACATCTTCATGTCACAGGTGACCAGTTCTAGCACTGCTGCTGCTCACGAGACTGCTGTGACCTGCTGCCATGGGGTCCTGTTCCTGGAGGAGGATGGGGCACTGGTGGGTACCAGCAACCTGTTCCCACCACACTGGCTCAGAACACGACAAGAGCTGCATCAGGAGACTCATCTGAGGGCTCTGGACATGGAAAAAAGAACTTGTGCTGATAAGGATGCCTCCACTTGTGCTAGCATTACACAGAACTGAAGTTAAAATTAAGAATAGCAGGTTAAAAATAATGATAAAAACAACAGAAAGCACCCTGAAGTGGTTTGGAGTGGCTGATAACAGAGTTCATGTTCAGCAATGAGAGATGAAGATCACAATGTTCCCAGTTTTGCAGAGAGGAGTACATTGGTTCTGTCCAGACTTAGGGCCTTGACTCTGACTTGCTGGTCTCCAAATTGTCGCATGGCAAGTGAGTAAGTGGAGCAGATACTTCAGACCAGGCTGGTGTTAAAGATGGTAAATGTATTGCTCTGCACAGTCACACACTAATGGAAACTGGCATTCACACAGTTTCCAGCCTTACTTCCAGATTCTCCTCACAGACCTGTGCCAGTCATTTGCTTGCATCATTTTCTCTTCACCTGCCTCCCTTCCTTCACAGCTCCTCTCTTGCTATGTTGCAAAAAACAGAAAAGAGTAAAGAAAATGAGAAAAAAGCAGCTCAGAATGCTCCAGTAGCAGCTCAGTCCCTGGACAGGTATTTGTTAGACTCTGTGAGAACCTCTGAACTTTATTTGCCATCAGTGAGGTGGGGACAGGCCAAGTGGGCTCACTGTGGCCCCTACTCCACCAGATGTTCCCCTGGGAATCATTCACTTGAGAATGTCACGGCCCTGAGATGTCTCAGGCCCACCAGGGTGGAAAGCATTTGTTTGTCCATGCCAGAGACTTGCTGAATGATCCTTCTGTGCAGTTCTGGAAAACCATTCTTGCCCCCTTGATCTCCAGGCCTGTGGCTGGACTCCCAGCTGCCTATCTGGCACTGTGGGTTTCTGCAACACCAAGTCTGGGGTCAGCAGCCTGCTTTCCTGGCTTGTGGATGCTTCCCCCTCCCTAAGGGTATGAGTGGGAATCTGCTACAGTTGGCTTTGTACCCAGACTGGCCACAGCTTGATGGGCAGATTGAATGTGACCAGCACTGATGCTGCTGAATGTCATGGTTGCTCTTGTAGGATCTCCTCCTTGGTTTGCTTCAGCAGCTCCTTCCAGGAATCCATTCTGGCCAGCTACCTACAAAATGTCCCTCTGAGTTAGAAAAGGATGGCCATGAAGGGATTTCAGAGCAGGAGGGCAGGGGTGTCCCCCTTGCAGCCCCAAGACTTGTAGCACGTTGTTGCACTGGTTAATTGGCAGCTGTGTAGAACTGGGTGTCTGGAGACGGCCTATTCCCAGCCCGAGGTGGTTCCCTTATGTGACCACCAGAAAGGGAGCACACACAGAAGCTAAGCAATGAAGAAATGGTTCACAATTGCTTATTAGCCCCCAATAACCTGGGCAGGAGAGTCACACGTGAGGGGAATGCCACATTTACTTTCCCTCTTCAGCAGCCGACCTTGATCTTAGACCAACCCTCTGCTCCAGTCTGCCACTCTCCACTCCAGGTGTGTGATTTTCCTCTTGGAGCACCTCTCGTCATCTCTGGAAGAATTACTGCTTTGTCCTCATGCTGACCTGGGGTTTCCAAACTCATCCATGACTTCACTCCCCGTAAAACAGCCTCATGTTTATTTTGTTCAGGTTTTTTCCTGCATTGAGTCCTTGCTGCTGCAGGGAGAGCTGGGGGCAGCCCTGTTTGCCTCGCTGTGATAATTCCACAGCCCAATTTCCCCACAGAACAACGAGGGCAGAACCACGATGGACAAAAGAGGTCAATGCCAATGCCCTGCACTGAGTTCAGCTTGCCACGTATTTCTTTTTTTGCTGTTAGTAGCTCAGACACTGTGGTTTGCATCCCAAACTAAACCAGATTGAAGGACTGAGCAGGGAAGGGGGAAAGGGCTGATGTTACCCTGACACCACAGGAATT
Organism: Sterrhoptilus dennistouni; assembly: GCA_013397095.1. Taxonomy (NCBI): domain Eukaryota; kingdom Metazoa; phylum Chordata; class Aves; order Passeriformes; family Zosteropidae; genus Sterrhoptilus; species Sterrhoptilus dennistouni. The sequence continues at coordinate 433,763 of VWZU01017213.1, read as the reverse complement.
AGTAAGAAAAAATATATATATTGCACACACTAAGACTTATTAACAACCAAGTTAAAACAAAATGGCGTAGTCCTCATTAGTGTTCCAGTGGTTCTTTGATCAGGGATGTTTCACGAGTCTGTAAAATCCCATTACACTCTCCTTATTGCAGTACAGACCTGTTTCTGTTCTCCTGCCAGTGGATCTGTTTGCAAACAAAAAGGGAAATTGATTTGATTTCCTTGAGAAGATCCATCCAATTGTCCCTTCTGTCATCATCGTTTGTCTTGTTGGTGTTGGGTATGTTTTTTTGGCTCTGGAGGGGTGGAGTTGGGCTGCCCCTGCTCTCACCCAGGCAATGGGTCAAAAGGCCAATTATAATCCCGTAGCTCCCAGGGACATGCCAGTGCTGTGGCTCATGCATGGGATCGTCTGCATGGATTTGGCGAAATCGTGGCTGACCACACGTCCATTTTCTCCACTGCCTCCTGCTGCAGCCGGCCTGGGAAGGGTTGATGTCTGTATGGCTTCGTTGATTGATTGCTGTGGGATTAAACAAAAACCCTTTTTAGGAAAGACGGGGGGGTCTCCCCCTGTCCTTTGCAATGTTGAAGAAATCACAATATTAACCAGTGTTGTCTTTCTGCTACTCCCCTTCCTTGTCTCCATTCAGACTCTCACTTTCTGCATGTCCCCACTGCATCTGCTCTGTTCATTCACACCTCTTGTACATGCAAAATTAAATGTTTCAGCAGTATTTTGGGGTATAAAGCATCAGTTCCATATGCCAAAAGCCTCCTCGAACTCTACAACATAAGAACAGTCATCCTGGATCTGAGCAGAGGTATTTTACACACTTCCCCCATAGAGATGCTATTGCTACTCCAGGACTGATATGCATGGTGGACTCTGACTCACTGCTAACATATGTTTAACTTTCCTCATGTGAGAACTTGAGCATGTGCCTGTGTTTTTGTCTACAGTTATGACTGAGGTAACTAGGAAATGAAAGCCTAATTCAGGAAACCAAATTTCATCTTCCTATGCCAGATACATCCAAAACGTTTGCTTTTGGAGATCTAAGGAAACCACCTGCTTAGAACAATTCAACTAAAAGATAAAGCTAGTTTGGTTTCTTTGCATTCAAACTATCTCCAAGGGCACCATCATTCTTTCTGGACTGGGATATTTAGTTGAAGAATTACCCATAACAGGTAAAACTGAAACAGCTATTGATAGATTGCATTCTGATTTTTTTTTTTTTTTTTGCAGTGCCTTTGTGCCATAACTCGCTTTACAGTGGGCACAAATCTAATCTTTGTAGTTCTATGGGCACTATTTGTTCATATTATTTTACCCCTGTGCTCAAGGTAGCTCTCCTTGCCTGTGGAATTTCCTGAACCTCAATGGGAAAAGGGCTGTAGCACATTTTCAGTGCATTAGAAATGTTATTCTTGCTGACAAAACATTGAGCGTGCTGTGAAATGGCGACATAAAACCCAAAGAAGCCGTTGCTTATTTTCCTTTTGATTCTGGATGAGTTTCAGTGAAATAAAAACCTATTTGGATTTTTTGAAACTCACTGCATACTCCATGTGCCCATAATAAATTCCATGCTCGTGGGAAAGGTCAAGATGAGGAAGACAAGGGATGTATCACATAACCCACTGCCTCTTTGAACACCACGGTATCTGTATAATGGATTGCCAAGATATACTTGCTCCACAGATGCTGCATTAGAAGTCTATCTCTAAGGATCTCAAATATCTATCTCCAAGGCTCTCAAATCTAATCCACCCTTGACACAACACTCGGAAATTCAGGCACACCAGAATTTAGGGCTGAAACAGGTCTCCTGGGTTACAGGAAATATGCTTCTGCAAGACCATGACAGGGCAGAGTTAAAATAATCATTACAGGAGACATTGGAGGCCAATTTCTCTCAAAGAGGACCCATAATTCTGGAATTTGGAGGCCCACATCATCCATTCCATGGCAACAATGCTCTAAGCATGTATTGGTGTTGTCAGCCTGGAAATGGTGCCAGCAGGGTGCCAGCAAAGGAAACAACAGGATGTGAATCATTACTGCACTCCCCCAGGTTTATCTTGCTCTTAAGAGCCTGGGTTTGGGGATTTTTCCATATTGCAGCAACGGCTGTATCACACCAGCCCCAGCACACTTCATCCACGCTGCACACACATTGCCACAGTCTGCCTTCATTAATTTTAAGGAATTTCAATCTGTTTCTGTTGCTGCTTGTGCTGTGGTTTTGCTCTATGTCTGATCTTGCATCAACTCCCCATGACAGCCCACTCGACCCTCTTTCAGCTCCCTCAGATGGTCCTGCTCCTTTCTAGCGAGTTGAGTGACCCAGTCACTTCATTATCCCTATGTCCTGGCTTTCCACCCATGGTCTGGGCTGCATCCGTCTCTGAAGGCAGCTTTGGAGCCGGGGGAGGGCCAGAGAGAAGGTGTGAAAGGCCGTGGAACGGGTTGCCACCTTCATCCGCTTTGATTCACTTCTGGACTTGTAACAAAACTCGATTAAGGCAACCAGCATGGCGAGTCCGAGCCCACCGATGAGGATATAGAAAACCCCCGCCACATTGCTGAGACTCAGTGCGCTCGTCTTGTCCTGGAACAAAAAAGAGAAGGGAGGGAAAAAGGAGGGCACACGGGGAAAGGAGAACAACAAAATTAGTATGGAATTGCCCTGGGAAGGATGCTGCACAATATAGCAGTTACTGGCATTACATCATCTTCCTCTTTAAATGAACAAGTGACATTTTTAAGAACATTTTAAAAATTTTTTAATTCAGTGTCTAGTAAATCTAATGTTTCCCTCACACAAACAAATAAACATTTTCCTCAGCAATGTGACTCTTGAAGGTAAAGGTTTGGGGATCTCTGTTTTTCAATCAGCTAACTTAAATGCTTGTTTTATCTAAAATGTCTAGTTTGAATTATTGATTAAAGGAGGAAAAAAAATTTGAAGTTTTCCTCCTCTGTGACATTTGCTTGTCCCTGATGTCTTGCCTGAAATAACCTGTTCTCTTGGAAATGCTCATTCCTTCATTCCTAGATTGTTTCCCCCGCAAATTCTGTTGCTGAGCAACACATTGAAGTGGATGGGCTTTTTTTCCTTTTTTTTTTCTTTTCCTTTTCAATTCTGGGGTTGAGGTGGCACCTGAGCTGTCCTCAGAAACTCATTCAATTTCTATGTAATAAGGCAGTTATTTCATATGCAATCAAGACCTGCTGATGCATGTCTAAGCTAATTATTTGGTTGGCAATAAATAGGGCTATTAATGAGCTGCAACTTATAGTCAGCAGCTACATTCTGATTTTACAATTGCCTAATGAATCCTCACGGCTCTCTGGGGAAGAGACAAGGCTCAGAAAGACTCATTTTACTGTGAGGGAAACCAAGTTCCCGCATCTAACCCTGGTATCACCCCCTGCAGTTCTCAAAACCTTCTCCTCCACGATGACCAGGTTGAGTTGGGGTGTGAGGATAATCTGGGCAGCAACAGGATCCCAAACCTGGCTCAGCTCCATGTGCAAGGCTCCTGTTTCTAGGGCAGGCTTTCTCTACAGCGAACCAGACAGAGTGCCCTGCTCCGTGCTTGCTGCTACTCTGCAATATTATCTTGATACCAATTTGACAGTAGAGATTCCCCAGGGCCAGCCCAACAGCTCAGTGCAATTCTGCTGGGGCCACCAGAGTCTGAGCAGCATTGACAGCCCTGCTCTCTGGACGTGGGAGGAAAATTGCATGTGGCTCATTTGAGATGAAGCCACACAGTTAAAGAATAACATCAGTGCCTGTGGAAGTGTCTGCAGCTGGTAGTGAAGCCTCTGCACAGTTCTTGGTGTTCTTCTCTGCTGCTCCATGGGCACATGGACTGGTGGGTAGCACAGCCTGTTCCTTGCCCTTGTAGGACAGTTGATTCACTTGCTTTTCTTGGCAGATTTTACAGGAAGAAACCCACAGTTTTTGGGAAGGAAGGGGATTCAGGAAACAGAAAAGGGTATTGGAGCGACGTCAAAAGGGTCCAAACTGGAACATCAACATGAGCATGGAAGGTTTCAGTACAGGGCAGTCTGCCTGACACTGATTCAGTCTTTCAGACAAGTATGTTTTGCAAAGGATTCTGTCTTTTTCTGTATTAGAGTTTGAGCAAAAAAGAGTAATCCGTCAAGGCATGAAAACATCTCAATTTTCACAATTAAAAAAATCTCCTGTAACAGAAGAGAATGTAATTTTTATTTTATTTTTTTTTTAATTAGAAGAAAAGCTGGTTCCAGTCAAGAATGCTAAAAAGATATTTTTTCTTCTATTTCTCCTTCATCTGACCCACTGCCCATGCAAGCTGCCAAGCTTCTTCCCAGCTGGAGCTCCCATGGTGGGCTCTGTACCATGGGGAGCAACTTTCCATCCTGAACTCTTTCCTGAAAGATGCAAAGGTTGTTATGGGGCCAGCCCTGCTGAGTTTCAGTTGCTGGAAAAAACTCCACGAGTGACCTCATTTTCTGTGCCTTGTTGATTGATCACTTTGACAAAGGACTCGTTGTGGTCACTGTGTGCTGGTGGAAAGGTTGAGTTTCTCCCTTGTACAACCTTCATGCACTGGTCAGGTTGTAATCTTGATGCTTCCTGTGTTTTCTGTAATGAGAAATTTCTGCAAATATTCTCTTAATTTCTGCAGTTTCAATATTTGAAAGATTATTTCCCTGGTCTTTTCTAATCTGCCTCCATGCAGCTTTCCCCCCAGGCTTGACTGTGTATTTGTTCAGTCATCTCTGCAGATTGTTGGGTGTACTTTTAAGCACCAATTGGGAAATGTTGGGAGTTTTTTTCTTTTAGTGGAGCTATAGAAAAGCAGAGCAATTACGTATCAGGTACGTTGTCTTTTAAAATTCAGTCTGAAGGAGGTTCCCCAGCTTCAGGGAGGGATAAAGTCACTAAAAGGGGGCTGCCCTTCTCAGCATCCTAATCTTTTAGCCTGTCTTCTTAATGAAGTGTGGGTGATTAGCACATGCTCTCTGCTCAGAGGGAAGAATGGGGATAGAGATGCAGGTGGAGAATCCCTGTTTATCTGTGCATTACTAATAATTGTCAGCCTATACTTTCACCTTGATTTAACAGAAGGGTGGAAATCTCCACAATAGCAGGAACGTCCTTTGTGCAAAAGGATGACACTGTAGACAGTAGAAAACCTATTGATGCTCTCCTTCAAATAAATGGATCAGTGCAATCCATACAATAGTAATTGACTTGCAGCCATAGATTCTTAGAAAATCTGCCTTTCTTGGCTCTGTTGGGCATGGGAATACGCAGATTTCAGGGGTTTTTTTGCCACAATATTTATTTCTACCCCCAGTTTGGGGTTTGTGGTCCAATGAGGCATGTACTTGACTGTTGCTGCAGTGGCAGAGCAGTCTGGCAACCAGGAAAGGCTGCTGGTTCTTAATTCCCACTTTCCTCCTCATGCCAGCAGCAAAACAACCAGTAAGAGAGAGGAGATGACCCAAAGCAGTTTTCTGCACCACCACTGCAATTAATTTCGGGGCTGTTATGTTTTTCTTGCATTTACTTTGCAGTAACATTATTATTGTTATTGTTATTACTCTTATTACTGCTATTCCTATTATTACTGTGACAATCTGGGTGAACTGAATGTTGTCTTATCCAGAAGGCAAAGGAAAGCACTGAGAGGCACAGTGGTTGGTAAAGATGCAGGGAGGGAAAAAGCAGCCTGAGTATCACTTCTGCTTCCTTAGTAAGGTTTCTCCCAAGGAGCCAAAGCATGTTCCTGGGGCACTGAGGAAGGCTGAACTGCAGGAGCACGGCTGACAGCACAGCCACAAGCAGGCTGAGAAGTGAAACTGCTCCTGTGGTGATGCTTGACTTCTTGCTCATCCTCCTTTTAATATCCTTTTTCTTCCATCCCTCTCCCAGCACGACATGCAGTGATGTTCTTTGGGCAGGAGTGACATCTCGTTGCTCCCATCAGCTGCAGGACCTGACCCACAGGAAGTGTCAAGAGCCCTGAGTGCCCCACTGAGGCTCTGCCTGCTGTTTCCATGCATGATCCTGCCCCAGTAATGCTCATAATAACAAAAAAGCCCCAAATTATTCTATCTGCTTGAGAGGACACTCCCCTCCTCTGTGCTCAGGCTGTGTAACACCAGATGCTCTCCTGCAGAGCTGCCCATCTCTGAACCAGCTTGTTAGTGGGAGTGTAAATGTCACTGCTCGTCTCCCGCAGCAGCAGAGCCCTGACGTGGGGGGAAGATTGGCAGGTGAAAAGAGAAAGAAAAACCCATCTTCCCAAAAGAAAAACCCATCTTCCCAGCCTTGTTGCTGCAGCAACCAGGCATCTTCCTGTCTGTTACTCTCAAACATGGCATTGTGTCCATCACCCCCTTTGTCATAATTTAATCCTTTTGTCTGGCAGGCATTAGGGCCAAATTTGCCCAGTTTCCCAGCAGGGCTGGTCCCTTCTGTCCCCAAGTGTGAGCAGAGCCTGTTGGCAGCACAGGGTGATGGCACCTTGAGTTGTTGCAGGCTCCAGAAGATGAACTGTCCATACAGAAGGTGGCAGCTCCAGAAGTTGAGCTTTCACCCCAAAAGCTGGCAGATGTTAGTGGGGTAAGGCCTGAAGCTCAGCAGTGAAGGACATAGCACCGGCCATTGTCTCAGAGTGCTGCCAGGGGATGTGCAGGAGCACATGGATGGCTGGGGATGAGGCTGCTCAGCATAAGACACCTTTGATTTGAAAACCTGCCAATTTCCTGCAAAGCCAGGGCAAGACACTAGCAGGATTTGTTCCTTTTAACAAAAACAAAATTCTTGCACTGGAGAAGAGGATTTGGAAATGTGTGTCTTTGATAAATATCTTTTTAATTGCATGACACACCTGGGTGTCCCTGAAAGCAGCTTTCCATTCTGGTCTGTGAAAAATTTCCTTTCTCCAAATGCCTTGCAAAAGCCCCAGGAATCACATCCATCTGCCACAAAATTTAGAGTACCTTGTCATTACATTTCAACAACATAAGGCATCCCTTGCAAACCCATTTCATACCCTGCAAAAAGTCCATCCTGTGCTTGTTTGCAAAATCAGATCCTTGTAGGGCAGTGCCTATTACAGTGTCTGTCTCTCTCCTGCTGTGCCAAGTAGAGGGGACTCAGAAAAGCTGGGAGACAGGACCAGGAATTGGTGGATGGTTTCTAGCTATGTGCAGTGCTGGAGATGAGTGTGTATGGAAAAACCCTGTGAAGGGTTTTTCCCTGTGTGAAGGGGTGGCCACTGTATGTTCACATTGGGAACAAGAGCAGCGGGGACACTGCTGCCCAGTGCAGGACACTGCCTGGGATGTCCCTCTGTCTGGCAGTGCAGCTGGGGCCATGGATTGAGTGTCCAGCACCTTGTGGGATGCCATGACATATCAAAATATTCATTAATTAGTAGATCCACTAATGTATTTACTGTTTTTTCACAGGCGGTTCTTTGGATGAAAAACTTGGTGGGCAATATACAGGTGAACAGATTAAAATCAGGATGCACAGAAATCAGTACAGGCATGGAACATCATCTGGGACCAACAAAAATAAGCCTGGGAAACACCAGAAGGTTTGCTAGTCTCTGTCTAGAAACCTTGGGCACAAACCTTGCATCCAGCTAGGCCTTCACCTCTCTTCATAAGCATTCATTTATCATCCTGAAAATCCTCCAACTGCAAACTAAGCTAAGCTCAACAGTAGACAGAAATGGGAAGGTTTTATCATGACTGTGTGAGGAAAAAATATGAAATAGCCTCCAACCTCTCCAGCTTAGCTCTGGACTTTGGCTGTTGAGGAAAGGTGAGTGTTCCAGCCTGTACTGGAGGGATCTGTGTCCACCGTGGGCAAGATGGGGGAATCCACCCTGCCTGCCCTGTCTAATCCCTGGACCATGGGCACCATGGAAATAGGAGGGGGATGCTCATGCAGCAGCTGGGCAGCTCAGCTTGTTTACAGTAGGTGCAGAAGAGCCAAAGAGACAAAAATGGGTAGAACTTGGGTGGGCAATAGGTGGGCACGTTTGCCTGGCTGCAGTTGTGAGAAGAAGTGAGCAATGCAATTTCTTGGTCTTTCTGTAGGTGGGAGAGGGGCCAGGTGATGTTTATGTTGATTTCTCTCGCGTTTCATGTCACTCTTCTGTTGCAGACATGGTGAAGATGCTGAGCAAGGACAAGAGATGAGATCCTTTTGTGTAACAGCCAGGATTTTTCACTGTCATCTTCCACTCCCAGAAAAGGCTTCCGTGGTTTGAGGTTTGTGCTTACTGATTTCACACATGGAGTTCCACGCAGCTCTCATGACTTTAAGATCCAATGTAGTTTATTCACATGTGATTCACATGTGTGTGATCATGTTTTCCAAGCACATGTAAATAACATGTGATCAATATTGAGGTAATATGATCCACGTAAACCAGTGTGTCCCAAACCTTCTCTTTCTGTCCCTATTGGTTACCCTACTGTGTGGAACAAAGCCCTACACCTACTTCTTTGCATTTTTTCCCAAGAGAATAGTGATAAAGCACAGCATTGTAGGGAATTTGTTTTAAACTAAACTGATTTCACATCCATTTCCTCATGGGCATTTTATTGGTTATGGAATTTCTCTGGCAGTGACGCATGCAGGCTTGTGGTGAAGGAATTATGGAAGCTGTGTCATGGCTTCAGTTTCCCAGCAGAAGTGATTACTTTTCACTCATATGGTGACTACTGCTCAGTTGGTTACCTTGCAAAAATACACACGCTCTACAAGTCAATCAGATTTTTGCCTGAGTGGGACCCATGCCATATTGTATAGCATGTCTTATAGAAGGGTTATTCTAGGATATGTGGAATGCTGCAGAGAAGAGCAGTATTTGATTTCAAATAGCGTCTGTCAGCCCCAGAATGCTTTACAATGCAATAAAGCATTTGGTGAGAGTCAGACAATTAGGCCAGGTGGAACAAAATATGACTACCAAAAAACTGTTTGTAGACATTTCCCCCTTCTCATGAAATTTGAATATCTTTAATACTCTATAGCCAAATCCACTCCATCTGGCTCTGGAGGTGGGTTGAACATAGAAAGGAAAAAAAAATACTACATTCTCTTTTCCAGTTTTCAGTTGGGGAACCCCATTGGGGCTCAAGAGAAAAACTAATTCTGGGCAATTGTGAAGGACTTGCTGCAGCTCTGGAGTAAAGGTGCCAGGGCTGAGCAGCAGCTTTTATTTCTGTTTACTGAGAAAAAGCTTTAATGAAAATATTCAAGGTTTCCACTGCTCTATCCCTAAAGTCCCATAAAATCATTCCTTCTCAACTAAACACTGGCCCAAGCAAGACATAAATGATGCAGCTTTGATGTGATTTTGATGGAAAGACCAGCCCTCCACTCTAGTCTGGGAGCCACTGCAGAGCATGACAATCTGCAAGGACCTTAATGCTCTAAACATGAAACACTTTATCTCTGTGCACCATATGCCAATTGCTTTCTCCTCTTCTGTATATAATTTCCTCTCCTGTATATTTTACACATGCAGGGACACAGCATTTGCATTGAATTCCCTGGTGGTTACCATATAAATAAAGAGTAATAACCCCATAGCTGGGCTCTGCAGCGCTGTAAATTATTTTGTGAGGGCGAGCTACTAAACAACACGCTTTATGCCCCCAGCTTCCAAATCCTGGCACCACGAAGACCGGGGATGTCTTTGGTTACACACTAATTTTTGCAAGGGTAGGCAAGACCTCTGTGGTGTGACTGACCTTACTTCCGGAGTCCTTGGCTCCACATTCACCCTTATCGTACCACCATTTGTTTTTCAGCTTGTCTAAGACGCCTTGCTCACTGAGTTTCAAAACCGCTAGGTTTACGGGACCTCTTCAACCAGGGGGGGAAATAACATAAATAACATTACCAATGTTATTTTATGTTATTCAGCACAGACAGTTCATTCACAGTGCATTCATTGAACAAGTTCAGACATCGACAAAGTGATACGATCGAATACTTCATCTGGCCACCCCTCCCCGCCTCCACCAGCGCATCCCTCCCCCCCAGCAGCAGCCACACGGCTCTTCCTCCAGCATAGCAAGATGAGTATTACTATATCACTTTGAGTAACCAGCAACCTCAACCACCTGCCCACGGATACCCGCAATGCTCTGGCCAACGTGGGCGTGGCAGGTCCATCCCACCTGCCAGGTGCTCCGTGGTTGGCAGTGCCCTGCGGGGTATTTTGGTCCTTCTCTGGGTGTCCGTGTCCAGCACAGCCTTTGGGGAAGGAGGCCAGGAGGGCAGGAGGAGCTGCCTTCAAGACCCCTCTGCCCCAAAGACCATGTGGGGTTTGTTTCGGCCCACAGAAACGTGGGGGTGCTTTTTTTTTTCTCTCATTTGCGCCCGTTTTGGTGAGCAATCTCAGCGTGGTGGCAGAGCTGGAGGGTGTTTGTGCTGGGGGGTCTGCGGGGTGGAGCGCAAGGCGCGCTGGCGGAGCAGTTGCTGGTTACTATCCATGCTGTTCATACCCACTAGTGTGTTCTTACTGGGGCTGACCTTGGAATCACCTCCCCCGCTGCCGCACTCTCCTTTGTCGTACCACCATTTGTTTTTCAATTTGTCCAAAAGCCCCTGCTCGTTCAGTTTTAACACTGCCAGGTTTACTGGGTTTCTTTAAAATGAATAGATAACACTCGATGAGTAACACGCGGAGAACACTCGTCAAGCAAGTGACAACGAGGGATGGGTGAACCAGCGTCCCTGATCCAGCCTTGCCCCCACCTGTCGTGAGCTGCTGGGAGTCTGCTGAGGGTTTGTCTCCGTGAAGAGCATCAGAGAACCACATCCCACAGTCGTGGGGCTTTGGGGAAGGAAGTGCCACCCCCATTTTAAGCTTTCTTCAGCAGTAGTTGGATAGGTACATCAATAGAAAGCTTGGCAAACATCTAAGCACCAGCATCCATCGTTACTGGAAAAGGTTACAAACCCCCTTCAAAATGGAAAATATTCTGTTCAAAAGCAAATTAAAGCATTGTTTATAGGGATCCAGCCATGGTGCATAAATCCTCTGGTTTGGGGGGGTTGTTTTCATACAATTTTGTTTTTAGTGGGGGAGGGCAGTCTGGCTCGCCTATTCCTCTTGAGTGATTCTCACATCACAAAAGACATATATAGAAACAACATGATTAGCAATAATTTCTCATTAAATAACACACAAACAAAAAGAACATTTAATCAATTCAAGAACTTTAACATGTTCAAATTAACATATGGCTGGGATACAACTTCAGACATGTATGAAACATAGGGGCAGATCCCCAACTAGTGGTAGTAAAAACTGCTTTTCCTAAAGCTCTGTGGAAAGGCTATGCTACCACAACAGAGAACCTGGTCATCTTATTTCATCTGATGCTGAGGTCTGCGTTCCCTGCCTCAAGTGTTTTCCAGAGCTCCCAATCTCTCAAGGACTTAAGAACTTTCCATGTTCTGAGAATTCCTTCACTGTGGACAGTGGTGATCAGCTATGAATGGCCCTGTATGCCCTGTGATATCATTGCCATGTTACCAACAGGTCATGGGATGGTTGTATCACCATTAAAATGCACAAACCCAAGAACACCTGGGACTTTTGGATGCAATGTTTCATGGATGCATCTCCCCAGTCATAGAAAACATTGCATGAGTCTCATGCTGGGCAGGTTCTACCATTCAGAAAGAAGACCTGTGATCTGGATTTAGGACAGCCTACAAAGCCAAGTTGTGCTGCAGTCTGTCTTCAGACTGCACATCTCACTGCTCCTGTGGGGAACATCTGAGGGAGCACCTCGACTCAGGATGTGCAGTGGCGAGTTTTACAGGCTCTGCACATGGGCACAGTTCTTTTCTGGGTGCTGAGTATCAGGTGCAATGCTGCTGTTGACATTGCATGAAAGAGAAGTACAAAGCTAAGCACAGCAAAGCACAAACATGAGAGGGCTTAAAAAAATTATGGAAGAAGTGGAGGGATGAACCATACATCAACACACCTTGGATATCAATAAAACAGATCTTTTAAAAGGCCAAGGACCTTGCAGCTCCCACCTCAGAATTTGTGCTCTGTGCCACACCAAAAAACCCTCACCAAGGGGGCTGTTCTCCTCTATTGCAATTCTAAAATGAGCCTGGCTGTGAGCAAGAGGACTGTGCTGACCTCCACAAGCCTGCCATGGCTCTGCCTGCTGGGATTCCATCCGAGCACTGAAGCCTTCACAAGGACTGGGAACCTCCTTCAGGCAGAATCCAGCCTTCAAAAAGCAAAATCCAGATGCAGTCAAGCTCGCTACCAGTCCAAGAGAAGGCAAAGGTGTAGATTTGAAGGTGGCTGAATATTTTCCCTTTCCAACTCTAATGGTATTTTGGCCAGAGTCTGACTTTGGTTGCATTTAAAGCAAATGGGAACATGTGAATGTAGATCCAGAGAGAATCTGACACTAAGTAAATCATAATTATTCTGTCTTCTAAAACAGAATACAGGTTACTTAGCACTCTGATGCCTGAACCATCTGTGAAAAATTAGTTAACTAATGAGCCAAAATACATTGCAGCTTCTATGTGGGTACGAGGTGTTAACAAAGTAAATGCAATGCTGTTTCCCTGAGCACATTATCAGCAATATGATTTTTGGGGCCATGTGCTGAACATTATGTGTTTTATTTCCTAGGAAACTTCATTTCAGTTAACTGTCTCTCCAGCTCTCAGGGAGAACACAGAACAGGCTGTACTACACCTTGACTGCATTTTGATGGAACATTGAAAAGTCTGGGGTCCTGAATGAAGGTGGGTTTTTCGCAGGGAACATTTTGTGTTTACTCACAGACCCTAGGACAGCTGCCTTCTATTTTATGAAACTTTAAAGTCAATATGGCTGCTCTGAAGAACTTGCTCTCACAGATTGCCATCTCAAAAACCTCTCTAGTCCCTGAGTCCAAACATACAGGGAATTTCTTGGGTTTTCTTTACCCTGTTAGGATAGTTTGGCTTTTTTTCCCCTCTTTATTATCACTTGCCTAGCAGTGGGGAAGATCTCCTGCTGGGTAAATGGGTGCCACCCTTTTGCAGCAGGGTGACCATCTCATGTCAGGCAGGATCACAGCTTGAACACACTGGTGTTGAAAGGTGAAATTTCTGCCTTCCCATTACTGCCCTTCTCAGTCATGCCTAACTTTTTACATCTGGAAGCCAAAAGATATTCAAAGCCAGATTAACCTAGGAGGAAGAAGTAGGTAGTAGGAGACCAGACTGATCTTCTGAAAGGGCTGTTTGCACCTACTACCGCATGTAGAATTATTTCTGGATTATCAACCTTGCTTTCATTCATCTGTAGCAACATCTTGGCATTGTTTGCCCATGTAGAAGCAAGAAAAATCTATGGTGAGCACTCCTGTAGTTTCTCTCTAGGATTCTTTCCTAACCAGCTATCCTAAACACAGGGAAACTGGTCTAGCTACAATGCCCAGCTTCTAAAACACACCTGATATGAGACAGACCTGGGTCACAAACCTCCTGCAATCCTGGCTCAGAGCTTTTACTCTGTGGATGGAAGTGAGTGAAGATGGAGACTGAGAGAGAGAGACAGGATGACCGTGCTGGACAGACGCCTCATGAACGTCACCTTGCTCAGGGCAACCTCTCTCGTGCAGGACCCCAGGGGGAACACAGACACTACATGAGGACTGTAGGGAACTACTGAGATTAGAACAGTTAAAACAACAGGAACAAAACAGACACAATGGGACAAAAAAAGGGACAGGGACTGTTCCAAAGAAACACCATTGGATGGAAAAATCAAGCATTCCTCCTTTGCCATAAGGCCCATAAGAAATTTGTTCTACATGCAGCCAGGATGAAAAAGAGGAAACAGAAAGAAATGTTAGAAATTTTTGGAGTCATGCCTAGCAGAGGGATGTTTGGAGTTGCAAAAGTAAAAGGATTGATGTGATTTTCTTTCTTGTGGTTTATTTTTCTTGGAAGTATGAAAAATGGCTCCTTCACATGCCAAAAACTACAAGACAGGTAGGATGTTCCTGTTTGTTTGTTTATAAAATATCATAATTAGGATACAAGATTGATGTTTAAATAAATAATTAATTAAATAGAATCAGCCCTGTATCCTAATTTCCATATTTGCAAGACTGAAAACAAACACTGGAAAGTGTGCAACAGAAAGCATCTCAAAGCTGTGAGAATATGTCCATCTTGAGGAACCTGAGTCATTTCAGAGCCTGAACTGCACTGGATGCAAGAATTGCCTTCTAGCCCATGTGCACTGGCGGTGCAGGTTGTTACCTGCAGGGGGTCACATCAGCTTCTCTAAGGATACTGCTGATATGGGAAGTGCTGAATTGAGTATGAGCTGACCTAAGAACTGTAGTAATCAAAATCCTTGGGTCTTGTCCACTGTCAGTTGATACACCTTGGATTCTTTGGGCTGGCTTTGGCTTGGGCACTGTGTGACCAGACAGATCCTCTGCAAATAGTCATCTAGTAAAAATCTGGTTTCTAGAAATCCAGAGATCATGAATTAAATGTGTCTGCATTGGGTTATGTTAGCAAACAACTACAAGGCCACACATAAACTTCTGGTCAATATGCTTTCATTAATAAATAACTCAGTAATTAATTAAACACATTGGAGGATCATTCTGATTACTTAACACTACAGATCCTGAGATCTAATGCTTTGGTAATCTAATGGCTTGGTTTGGTAGTCTAATGGTTTGGTAGTCTAATGGTTTGGTAATCTAATGGTTTACTGAACCATTGCAACTCATGTTCCTCATGATTATAACGTGAAGAATTGACATGGCTGCTGCCAAAAGGAACCACACTTCTGATGTGTCCAAGTTCACAGTACCAGTCTGTGGACTGTGGCAATGCTGTTCTGGGCAGGTCAGTTTTCATGAGGGATGCTCATGTCTGGGAGGGTGGCTGTATGCAGTGCCCACTCTGCTACTAATTCAGGCCTGGTCTGTGCTCTTAAAGAGTTCTTCTTTTTAAAGGAAGATCTCTGAAGGTACTTCACAGGCCAGCGGGCAAAGGCTGGTGGGCAGCTGCAGGTCTGGGCTCAGAAATGCAGTGTTTGTACCCATTTGGAGTTGCTATAAATTTGGTGCTTGCTGGGATCTGAATTGACTCAGGGAATGAAAATGCCTACCCTTTGCAGGGCTTTTCAAAATGGACTTCCCACGTCTTCCAACCAGCATTTCATTTTAGGAAACACCAAAATGCTTTCCCCATGAGAACTCCCTCTGCAAGCATGGATCCAAGGCAGGGTAATCCCATACTCTGCAAAGCTGTGCAGTTCACATGGCACAGGATGAGCGTCCCTTCTGGATAAAGCTCTGTGAAACCAATGGTTACACCACAGCAGCCCCCTGCCATCACCTCATACAGCAGACACATTCATAGCAAGTGGATCAGCCAGGATCCAGTTTCCAAATGCAGGGCTTGAAGAATTAGACACTCCCATTGATGCTCAATGGGAGCAGGGCATTTTACTTCCCTGCACATACCACTGAGTGGTCACACCCCTTTTCCTCCACCTCCCCCACCTCCTCGCCCCAAGCTTTTGTGGTTAACATGGCAATGGAGATTGGACTGTGTGCATACATTGATTTGCTGGGTGGTTTGGCAGAAGGAAGCAAATCCAAGCTACTTACCTCAGCGCAGACCCCTTTGGCGTTGCAATGCCATAGCCTTTGGAGTCCAAGTTACCTCCCACCTTCATGGTGTCGCAGGGCTTCCTCTGCTCGATGTACTCGTTCATGGTGGACTCCAAGAGGTATGCATACTTCCCTTTGGACTTCCTCACCCGGATCATCCCCTCTTCCGTCGTCCTCACAAAAACGGAGGGCTCGGCTGACTTCATGTATGTCCACATCTTCTCAAACACTGCTATTTTGGATCGCTGTGTAGGACAGCAGAAACCCAACAGAAGAGTTAACAGAGGTTTGGGTGCCCCCTGAGATTTCCAGCTTGGACTCAACACACACACCCAGACATCAAACAGGCCAAGGAAGCCAAAAGGGGTAACAGGATGTTACCACTTCTGCACCAGGGCCTGGATCAATCCCTGATTTTCTGGCCCATATTTGTGTACAGAGTGATTTTGCTGCTCAAATCAAGGGCAAACCAAGCTGGAAATCTGGAGACGGTTTCATTTGGAGTTGCTCAGAGAAGCTCCTCAGTAACGTGGGGAAGCACACGGATATTCCATATTTGTGCTCACAACTACAGAATATCACATGCACTGGAGTTACTGCCAATCTTCTGGCAGGCTGTAACATGGTGAGGGGAAGCAAGCAAAAAAAACCCCAGACCTGAGCTGAGGACGCGAGAGGACGGACCTGGAGAGCTTGTCAAACAAGAAGCTAAGAAAAATGTTTGCATTAAAGTTTCCTTTTTACCCTAAAAAACTCTTTAGTGGAGCCAGCTTCCAGGGTGCCATAGGCAATTTCGGTCTGCTTGGCCAAGTCCTCTGCGCTCTCGATGGGGGACACCATCCTCTCCACGGTGAGGAAGGCAGCCAAGTTAGCTGTGTAGGAGGAGATGATGATCAAGGTGAAGAACCACCAGACGCCACCGACTATGCGGCCGGAGAGAGACCTGGGCACAGAGAGGAGAGTCAGACAGGAGAAGGGTGAAGGTCTAAAAGGTGCAGCTTGCTCTTGCAGAATCATAATTTACGTGGTCATTTACCCAAAGTCACCCTTTCCAGCTGCTTCCAAGGAAGCCAGAAGTCTGTGTCAGTTCCTAATTTACTATTAAAGGTGTGGATGTAATTAGAGTGGGGATAAAAAAAATTCACAGTGAAAAAAAATTGGCCAATAACTACAATAAACGGAGAGAATTTGCTTTGATTTTCAATTTCTATCAGAGTACAATATTATTAATAAGACATGGAGATAATGATGAGAAAATTTAGCTGGGCAGGGGGCAATGCCCATCAACAATGCTTCTGTCAAGGTCTCTGTTGTACCATGTACCCCTGGCAGGAAGGAGCACCAGCATGGAACCAGACCAGACACACAGCCCAGCTGTGATCTTTTGGTGAGCTCCTCCATCACCTGAAGTTTAAAAAAACAACCCCTGTGTTTTTTTGTGAGACATATTGAAGCTCAGAGAGGAGTTATGGTCTTAATGAATAATTTGCCTACTGACATTCTCTCTTTTGTATTCAGCAGATGGTTAGACAAGATGTTCATAATAATGCTTTGAAATCTAGGTGTTTTGTACTGTCTGCAATCAAATAGCCAATTAACTGTAACCATTCGATAGCTATAGAGGCAAATAAGTCAAGCAGGCATTAATATTAAAATCTTTTCAAATAATTTTTAAGAGTGGAAGACGATTTTAGAATGATGTCAGCATTCAGGCATTCTGTCTAAATTATTTATATGCTCCTTTTCTAGATGCAGAGCACTGTCCCAGACAGAAGGGAACACACAATGCTGTTTGATAAAGCCAGACAGCCTGAGTAAGGAGGACCTGCCTGTGAGAAACACCATTTATTTCTCCACAGGGGACCATGTTTCAGCATTGTCTTTCTGCTGATCTGAGTCACTCCGCAGAAATATGGTTTATGGGATGGTAACAGAGATATCCCAGTCCAGGGAAGGGCTAAAGTTGGGTGAGATAAATGTAACCATCTTGCATCCCATCTGCAGAGAACCCTCAGCCTGCAGGACTGTCAACACATACAGCTGTATCATTTGTTTCATATCTGGAGAGGGACTGGGGAGGGAGGCAGCTATAGATTCAACTCACATATCTTCAGATTGATGAGGAAGAGGAAAAAAATTAGTCTGGATGATGTGTGCTCAGGGAAGGAAGCACTCAGAAAAGGCACAGAGGCATTAAACAAAAGTAACCAGATAATGTCAAATACAACAATCTCTGTTGATGAAGGCCACTTTGAGCTGGCAAAATCCATTTGCATGGCAAATAATCACATTCATCTCCAGCTGCAAATTATACAGCCTTTCCTTCCTGATGAAGCTGGGATATTTCTGCGACTCATTTGAGTCCCTTCAGCCGGATTCCTGCCTCCAGACCCTCACATCCTGGTGATATCCACCACCAGCTCATCCCAGGGGGCTGCCTGCCCTCAGCTGCAGAGGGCTTGTGCTTCCCAGCTTCACACCTGGCACTGACAGCATGGGAAAATAACTTTGGGGTGTTGAGCCTGGAAGATAATGGGGAAGGCTGGGTGAAGAGGGAGAAGGGGCTGTTTCTTTCCCCAGGGAGACAGAAGGATGCAGACAGGATTCATGTCTCCATCATAGACTGGCTTCATCTGGGCTGTCTCTGCTGCTGGTGCTGGTCATGGTATGAGGAGGGATTAAAATAAGCAAAAGCGTAAGAGGCTTTCATGAATGGGGTGCAAAAAGGGATAAAATATCTAAATAGACCAGACTGTACTTTTTTTCAACCAGTGTTGTTTCTTCTGCACCTAGACTCCTCTTTCCTACACAACCCAAAGTTAAATATCTTGATTTCTTTGTCTATCCCTGTGTGTGCTGTGTAAAATAACACACATGCCCCCACTCTTCTCCCTGGCTTGGGATCCTGCCTGTGCCTCCCAGAACTGGCAAGAACAGGATGCTCCTTTCCATCATTACCCTTGCAGGAGTAAGTAGTAAATACTCTGCCCTCATTATCCACAGTACACAATCTACTTAAAATTCAAGCTGGCTGGGAACCAAGTTCTCAGGACCGTGGAAAACTCTGAAATTGTAAATAAAACCTTAATATTCTCATTAGGAATGCAAAGATAATGGTTGCAAATGTCCTCTAAAAGTAGCACTCTGAAAATGGTTGGTTTGGGTCTGTTCAAGCTTTGCCTTTTGCTATTACTTATAGTTTAATTTCTGAAAGGCTAAATTATATAATTTTAACATGGTAAACAATTTTGTTTCTGTTTTCTCATTACAAATAATTTTCTTTCAGCTTTTATACTACATTATATCCTTACTTACTGCATATAAAATTTAAAAGATAATTCTGAAACCTGCTATTTTAAATCTGCCCTATAAAAATACTGCAGATGGCCAAGATGAAAGTAATAATTTTGATTTTTTTACTTACATGACTTTTTAAAAACCTTTTCTTGCAAAAGTAACTGTATCTTGCCAATGGAACACAGAAAGGAATTGTAATTTCCCTTTGTTCGTTTGAAGAGATTTGTTCTAATGTTTTAGCCTTAGCATTGATGGATTCATACAGAAATAGAAAATCATGCATCTATAATCTCATTTCTTAAAACAAAATGCAATCCTTGATAAAACAATTTTCTCTTTGATCTTATCCCTCATGGAAGGTAGGAAAAGCCAGCAGAAGTTTGCCTCTACTTTGCCATCTATTAGAAGAGAACAATACATTTTTGCAAAAAAATATTAACAAGATCATCAGAAAATATACAGAGTAAACCTTACTGGAAAACTGTTCAAGCACCATCTCAGTTCTCTCCCACTTCTCCCTTCCCCCTCCCCAAATCCATTCCTTATGGAGAATTACACCTAAAGTGACAGTGTTTTAATTAGAAGTGCAAATCTGGGATCCTGAAGCCATAGTTGCTTTGGGAGGATTTCCCAGATTTGCTGTTAAATTCAAGTCTAATAAAGGCTCACTTGCTCAACTGACATATTTGTCACTGAATGAATTTATGCAAAACTGTTGAAAGAAAAGCTCTTCTGTGCTTGTGCTACTGATTGTGGGTCAAACCCACTTTTGGTCTTCTACCCACACAGAGCCTCTGATCTCCAACACTACTCTCTGTGAATTTGATACTGATCTAGACAATTCCATGGTGCTAGCTGAAATCTGACTCGGTAGTGGATTAATTGCAAACATTTTGCACCAGTTTTGCTCTTATTTTAAGCAAATTTTCAATATTAAACTCTGTCACTGTAAAGAGCTTTGCCTTTCCTCTGTGTCACAGACCATTTGGCATGGTTGGTCTCACCATTTTACCTCTGTTCCTGACACAAACCCCAAATTTGATCAAAAGGCAAAGGAAGAAATTCAGGGTGGGGTTGTGGAGCTGGGATCAGCTCTGGATGCATCCATCAAGTACAGACTGCAGAGCTCTTGTCCTCTTACTCTCTGCTGTGCCATGGAGAGTTTTGAATGAGCTCACAACTGTTTGCCACAAAGTTGAAGGGATTATAGTGCAAGTTTCTCTGTTCGTGCTGCATTGTTAGTTTTCTTGCCATATGAGTTTGCTTTTACTTATTATTGAATCCTAGCTCATGGTACAAGAGTCTGGAGTCCTGACTGCAGTGCTGGGTTTGAACATGCAGTGCCAGGAAAGCTCTTACAAATACAGAAGTAAGAATGTTTTCCACTGATATACTCATTTACCTCTCCCAGAGGTACAAATTCTTTCTTCATCTCTCACAACTTTTCTACAAAGCTAAGAGCTGCAAATTTTGGTTCCCTGTGGGTAACAGTAACCAGGGAGGCAGGGTAAGGAAGCTGAGGGTGCCCAGGTATTGGGAGTCCCATGCTGGTTCTGTCCTGGTTTTCTTTCTCTAATTCTTGTTAAAAAGAAAAGAAAAAAAAAAGAAAAAAAAAGAAAAAAACCAAAAACTTTTATATATGATTTAGAGACATGCTTTTGTGATTTCGGGCAATGTGACCCCCAAGGCCAGCACGCTGGAAGGAGGCAGTGTGGATTAGGAAATCCCAGCAGAAGGGCCTAAAAGAAGGGGCCTTGTGGTGTAACTATTGCATCAACTGAACGTGATTTCTACAAATACACAGAATCTCCCAGATTCAACAGGGGATGTATATCTGTGAAGCGTTAATTATAAATCATGGTTTATTTACTGTTTGTTTCTGCTTAAGCTAATGGCTTTGGACAGCAGTGTATGCTCCCTCTCCTACTGTTTCATCTCTTCTTTAGCAGAATATGTTGGCACTTTTTTCGCCTTCAATTTCCCTTTAATGGGCAAAACCTCATTCTAAAATGAGTTTTCCTGCTTAGTCAGAAATGCATCATGCCACTTGTGGTTCTCCAGTCATTGGGCCTTGGATTACTGCAGTGCTAAGTATAAGCATGACTGCATGGAGCAGCTTCGTGCTGTTTTCCAGACATTCACTTAGCATTTTGACAGGCAAGAGGTGCCTAAGCCTAATCAGAGGACTAGTATCCAGGAGCTGTGTTTTTCTGCTTTCTGTGATGCCCCGCTACTTTATGGGATCCTGGATAGCTTACTTCATCTCTCTAATTTAGTTCCCAGCTGTGGGAGAAGAGAATGAATCACATTTATGAACCTGTCCTGGCCGGGTGGCCTGAAGCAGTGGCCACCAGGTGGAATTCACCTCTGAGCTGCTGCTTTGCCCAATTCCCCTTCCTGAGAACCCAACATTCCCCTCAAACCCAACAGGCAGGGGCAGCATCAAATGGGCCCAGCCATGCAGGGGGTGATGTGTGAACTCCACAGCACTTTGCAGGTTGTGCCCTTCTGTGTCCTCACCTGACCCAAAATGATGCCTGTGGATACTCAACAAACACAACCCACCTGCTCAACTAGTGGGGTGTTGGAGGCACTAAATGCCAATCAAACATGGACTGACATGATCAGCAAGTCCTCTTCCACTTCAGCAGGACCCATAAAAATACCCCAACAGAGCAGAACTGCAGGACTGAGGTAAATCCTTCACTCGAGGGACCCGCCATCCATGCGCAGCATCCCTGGCTGCTGAAATGAGATGTTTAACCCTAAAAATGCAGGATAATACACTCAGCTCTTCCAGAGGGCAGCTAAAAGCTGTACAAATGCAGGGCCAGGATAGGGAGATGAGGTAGAACCCTAAGAAAAAACAAGAGTGTAGCTGAAAGGCAGAGAGGTAGATCTGAAGACAGGCACCATCATCCTCTGAAGTACAGGCACAGTGTGCCTGTCCCTGTTGCAGACAGGGTGGTTTAAGGGATGAATGTTTAGATAGTGATTTGCTGAGAGACACATGGTCACTTCGGGCTGCCTGGCAGCTCCAGAGAGAGGCAAAGTCATCCCTCTTCTGCTGTTTTGCCAGCTATTGCTACAAGGAATAAAACCCCAACCCTTGTCATGCCTTTGAGCAGAAATTTCACTGTAAAAAAGGCTCTTCATGTATTTTTCTCACTCTGATGACATTTGTTCACTTTGCTGAGAAAAACTCACGAGGTGACCAGCATAAAAATTTTGTCAGAAGCAGTTGCTGGAGAGTCCCAGGAGATTCATTATTCAGGAACTTCCTCAACCTCAGGTGGCCCTAAATTTAAGAGCACTCGTCCTTCTTTTTGAACAACAGCCTATTGTGCCAATGTCCTTTACTGAGTTGCTGGATTCCGTATGGTCTCCCACAGTCTCTTCTTCAAAGTCTACTTGATCAAAAAGCCTTTTTTTTTTTTTTTTCCCCAAAAGATTTAATATGTTTTGGATTATATGCCATCAGTTCTTCATTTTTCCAAGATCCTCTTTAGCCATCTACATTTGCTCACATGAGAGCTCCATTTCTGAGTCTTCTGGGCAATAATGCTACAATAACCTAGTTCAGACTTCTTCCAAAGTTCATTTTGTTTTATTTTTTTTTCCTGTCTTTTGTCAGATTTCCCAGTCTGATGAGAAAAAGGCTTTGCTCTGGAAGGAGAGTATTTTCTGCACTGGAAGATATTCACTCTGGCAATATTTCCAAATAGTCCCTTCATTTTCTCTCTCATTTCTAATTTAAAATGTGATTCCTCACCAAGACCGTACAAGTTGGACATTCTCTAATTTCAGTTTTGAGCCTTTCTTTTTTATACAGTCACATGCCATAGCTCTTGTAGAAGTGGTGAGGAATGAATCTGCTCTCCCCAGATAGTGTTTTTAGAACTTTATGTGCACAGGTGTGTCTGTCTTTTAACATTAAAACTCCCAAACTGTGAAGGGAAAACATGTTCAGTGTTTCTGCTGCCCCTATTTCACCTGCTGAGATCCATTTGGGGATTTTAATTTTTTTTTTTTTAAGGCTTCAGAAGCACTGCTGAGATGAAATCTGCCCCCTCCCTCTGTTTTTCCTCTCTGGAGCCTGAGATTTTGCTTCTTATTGCAAACTTCAAGAAATAAGAGAAGAGAAAATTTCTCCCATGGGAGAGCATCCTGTGCACTTAGTTCCTGCAGCTGGACCCTCGTGGACCCTTCATCACGTCTCACACCTATACACAGGGTACAAGTGCTTATTTTATTGCTTTTTCCCTTCACCAGGACTCATCTCTTTCCTTTCTACTCCTCTGTTCACACACTTGCCTTCTATTACTCCTCATCAGACTGAGTTGGGAGAATTCATTAGTGTATAAAACACGCTTTGAAGTTGTCCAAATAACGGTGATGTAACACTTTTGCACTTCTATAGACTCTTTTATCTGAAGATCAAAGTAGTAAGTTATGATTACCATGATTGGATTATTGCTGCTTAGCCTTTGGATCTGAGGGTAAGCAGCAACTCTTCTGGGTAGGCACTAATCAGAATTACTGCATGATTTTATTAAATAGATTGAATGCCATCAAGCGTGCTGCTGCTGTTTAAGGGAAGGGCTGTGTGCACGGGCTGTGTGCCCTTTCCTGCTATCTGAGCATATGAACCAGCTGCTCTCCAGCTGCTCCTTTGATCCATGTGAAAATGGAAGGAAGACCAAGACAGCATGGAGGACTTCAGAGGTGACACCACACTTTGCCCTCTCCAGCTCCAGACCCCACCCAAGCACACAGGGATTTTTGCTCTGATTTCTTAGCAGGACCCACATTTTGCTTTTCTCAGTTACTTGGCTTCCTCAGGCCTTTCACAATGGATAATACAGCATCTCTGTCCTATTTCAACAAATTTATCTTTGCCTGCTCACCATCTTGGGGTGTTACAATGGGCATTGCCCAGTGAACAAACACATTCCTGAGCTTTTCATAAAAAGGGGGAATGGTGCTTCCCCAGTTACAAGGACAAGTAGTTGGAATGAAATCTGAGACAAAAGCAGAATAGGTTCAATAAATGCCGAATTCCACTTGAAAAAAAAGGCAGAACTCTGAGCCTCCCAGTGGAAGGCCAGCTCTGGGAAGTGATACAAGCAAAGAGCAGCTGTGGATGCTTTTTGTGTTTTGTGAGCCAGAGAAATTTGAATCAAGGAGTTCAAAGCTCATTCAAATGTGTATCCAATGAGTGTGCACATGATATTTCAGTGCTGATAAAAGTAATGTATAGCATATGGAAGAGTTATTTAAGCAGGGCTTCCCTGTGAAAACATGCTCAGGGTTTCCTATCTTAGCTACAATTTTTTTTTGGAGTGCCAACATTAAAACAGTGTGTGACAGGCAGCCTTGCAGAGGACACCACCTGAGGGAGGTGGAGGCTGTTCAGCTCCTCACAAACCTTATTCTTTGACAGAAACACTTGGCAGTCGACCTGACTATTAGAGAGACACAACCATGCACAGTCCTGACTGCAGACCCCAGCTGAGCCGACTGCTCAGGAATAACTCGTTACTGAGAGGAAAGGAAATGGAAAAAAGTCTGCTTCTCTTACTGACTGAAAATCAGCAAGCCCGAGTACAGCATAACAGGGGGTCCCTGGAGGCTCTGAGAGTCTCCTGCTGCAGTCAGGGAGAAGGCTGTGAGTGTCAGAATGCAGACCTGTAAATCTGAGTGCTCCTCATGATCCTGAGTCAGTGCCCAGCATTAGAAACACAAACAGCATCTTCTAATTCCATGTCAGAGAATACAGAATGGTGTGGTTTGAAAGGGAACTTAAAGTTCATTTCATTCCAACTCTCTGCCATGGTACACTTTGCACAGGTTGCTCCAAGCCTCATCCAACCTGACCTTGAACACTGCCAGGGATGGAGCAGTCACAGTTTCTCTGGGCACCCTGTGCCAGGGCCTCACCTCACTCACAGGGAAGAATTTCTTCCTAATATCTATTCCAAATCTACCCTCTTTCAGATAAAACTTCCCAAGATTTAAAAAAAAATGGGAAATGCACTTTCCCCCCTGCTATTTTCAACTTTGTTTTCAACAAAAAACATGAGAAACATTTATTTAGTTCTGAAGAAAGAAATTGCAAAAGTATTTTTAGGATAATATATCTGCTTTTAGATGAAGTGTTTGGTGGCTTATTTTAAACACAGCTGGTGGAACGATTAGTGAATCTGTCATTCAATGGGAGGAGTTTCAGCAAATTTCTTGCTGTCCCCCAGCAACCTCAATGCTTGAAGGCCCAAAGTCAGAGCTCTGGGAGAGTGATTAGATATGCCTGATAGGGAAAGCATCCTGAGGAAGTAGCTTACAGGTCAGTGGAGGAAGCAACCATTACCTCTGCAGCATTTAGACATTTTCAGATGGCAGAGCATGCAAATTCAAAAAATAATTTTTCCTTTACAGAAGAAATTGCGTCTTTCCAACAATGCTCTCTACGTTGGTTATTTCCTCCTTCTGAGTCCTCTGCATCCTTCAACATTTTCCCAAAGGAAAAAAAAATGATAGCAAGGATGACTATTTTAAAAGAATTTCCATTTTCCCCTGGCTGCCACACTCTGGTTGCCATGGAAGTGCGCAGCCTCCAAAGGGGACTGTTTAGTTGGATATTGTGCAATTTGTCAAGCTGTTCCTCTGGTGAGTCACTTTCCATGGTTAAGTGCGTTTTAGAAATAAGTGTGGTCATCAGTTCCTGGTGATTTGCAAGTGCTGCTGTTACCCTGTGACCTGGATTTGCTCTCCCAGGACATAATTAACTCCGCCAGGTAGAGATAATTGCAACATCATTCGATACACTTTTATAAGGCAAGGAGACCTTTCCAGAAGTTGAAGTCCTGGTTTTCTTACTTTTATTCTCAAAGAAAGTCAGCTCACCAGTTCAAGGAAACCACCACAAATAAATGAACCTGAGCTTTGTCCCCATAAAAACATTAAGGCTGACAAAGCCCTGTGAGATCATCGAGTCCAGCCATTACCACAGCACTGCCATTAAAATTCACCATTAAGCCACTTCCCCAAGTGCCATATACACACATATTTTGAACACTTCCAGGGATGGCAATTCCACCACTTCCCTGGGCAGCCTGTTCCAATGCCTGACCACCATTCCAGTGAAGAAATTTTTCCTAAAGTTTAATTTCAGCCTCTCCTGGTGCAATTTGAGGCCATTTCCAAGGCAGATGCTTGGAGTGTTGGAGAAGACGCTTACTGAAATCAAGAAGAGTCATCAGATAAATACCCCTGCTCAGCCTTCTTTTCAGGAAGGAATTAAATTCCTTTTGATTGCTAAATGCAGCTGGTTCTAATTTCTCTAAGGCTAAATTTTTAGCAAAATAAGTAAGTACCCTGCAAATGTAAGTTTACAAAGGATGGAACAGAAATAATTTCCTTGAAAAAAATCCAAATTGAACCTCTCACTAAAAAAAAACAAACCCAAAAACCCACACAACATTTTTTTTTTGTTCTAATCAATTTCTGATTTAGATTTTGCCCAAAAACCAGATAAAACATTTTATTATTGGGAAGATCTTGATGAAATTTAAAACTGCTGTTGTCTTTCAAAATCCGATGTCTCCTGTGACTTTTTTCAATTGGGCTAAAAATAAATGTAAATAAACAGGAAAAAGAGCAGAGGAAAATGCTCAGCATTAATTACAGGTACATAATAAATACCTTATTTGCTCTTCCCCAGACAAACCACTCTGATGGAGTGCAGCAGAGAGCCTGAGGAGGAGTGCAGTGAGTACGAGCACACCGTGAATGGATCAGCCAGAGCACTGTTTCCATGTCACAAAAAACAAATAACCATGTCCACAAGATGCCTATAAATAATAGATTGTATCTATTGACTGGAGAGCATCCAGCATTTATCTCTCTCCTTCCTGCCTGGGAGTGCATCATTCATCATCTCTGCCAGAAAACCTCCCTGCTCAGCACACCCAGCCCTGCCAGCTGGGGTCACTGCCTGGCCCAGCCCACTGCACCCTGCCAAGCCTCTGGGTCTGGGCTCTGCAGGTGAGTGAAGACCCTGATAACTCTTTATCCCAAGCCAGCTGGAGGGTGGGTTGTACCTTGTGCCCTGTATCGTTGCACACATGAAACCCCACAGTCTTTGGGGCACACTGGTGTGACCCCAGCGTTTCCCAGCAGTGGTCCCACCTTGCACAGAGGAGCACAGAGGCTCTCCCTGCTCATGCAGCCCTGCTGATGCTCCCAAAACATCCCCTGCCCAGCCTGGCTCTCTCTCAGACACAGATGGGATGAAAGCTTCATCCACCTTTTCACTCCCAGCACAGGCTGGCTATGACATCACCAGCTCTGTTCTCGATGAGACAGATTATTATGAGTGATTTCAAGCTGTGTTGTCCAGGTATCATGACATGACACCCTACTGTGCCATGATATGAGTATGCATTTCTCTTCCATTCACAGTAGATTTTGGTCTGAATTCAAAATATGTATAAAACAATAAAGCAATTCTCCAAGAAGTTGGGCAAATTTTTTGAGATCTTTACTTAATTTTCCTGTGGCAAGGCACAGAGGATGTCTACATTCACCAGGTGATATTGTGTGATATTTATCCACCTGCCAAACCTGAGATGGGACAGGATTTCTACAGTCAACTCAGTGAAGAGTAACTGTCTATTCTATCATGGTATTTTCAAGTGAAGAATAAATGCCTTTCTGGAAGATCTGTTTTAACAAAGTGTATTTCATTTTAGTCAAACATAGTTTTTCTCAGTCACAGGAAGAGTAATTGGATTAAATTTAATAGTCTCCAATATACAAGAAGTCTCTTTTGGGCTCCAACCATATGAAGCAGCACATTTTGTGATAACAAAAAATAGAAGATCAAGATAGGATGCTGACAAGAGATGCTATTTTGCGCTTTGTTTTTCCATTCTTTTCACAACAGTCAAATATTTATTTTGCAGAAAACAATGAAGAACATGAAAAATTCTGATGCCTTGTTTTGCTGCAGAAGAGGTTGGGAAGCCCAAGCATCCTCCCAGTCTCCTTCTCAAAGGCCTCAGGTACATCTTAAGTGAGGAATGGCAGGAATGTGCTGGACTTTAGCAAGGTCCTACTCCCCACAGCTGTTACACACTGCAGTTATTTTAAGCTCTGAAGACAATTTATCAAATTACAGTTCTGAAAATGGTACAATGTGAGTCATATTTACTTCACATTTTTCTTTCCACAGGCTCTCGCTATTGGCTGAGGGTTATTTATTACCTCTGATGCCTGCTCTGAGAAGCTCCTTTCTGGGTCTCTATTTCATGTTTAATGAGTGCTTTTGCAATTTCATGACCGTTTTCTGAAGCTAAGGTGGGTCTTTGCAAAGCCTAATGGTTTATGGCCTGTTTCAGACTTCACTGGTTCCTGCCTGTCAGTATGGAGCTGTGCACAGCTCCGAGCTTTTGCTTCTCCCTGACCCTGCTGGGTGTCAGCCCCTGCTTTGAAAGCTTTAAGGGCAACAACAGGGGCTCTCTCACCTCAACCAGGACAAACTAGTCCATGTGGCAGGGACTGTTCCACACTCAGTGGGGCCACTGGCCAGTGGTGGTGCAGAAGGTGGATGCATGTTCCAGTGGGAAATGTCCCAGAGCTCGCAGCCCCCTGGGTTTGAAGCCATGCATTTTCCATGGAGTCATCCCTTTGTGGATCTGGAGGGAAGGATTCCTTGCTCATGCTCGTGTTTCAGCATCCAAAGGCACAACACAGAGTGCCAGCAGCTCCAGCTGGGACTCTCCATGACTGGCTACTGCCTGCCCTTTGTCACGTTCACCCAGCTGATGCCTAGAAATGAAGGCTTCAGAGCTTCAAGGATGCCCACTGACCTCCTGCAAAGAGGCTGTGAGCAGGTAACCCACAGCTCTGCTCTCTCTTGGCCATCCACAGGTCACCAAACTCACAGTGTGTCTTTAAAGTCCTTGGTAAGTTGTCCCCAGTGTGCTTAAAAGCCTGTTTAAAGCTCTGCCTAGTAAGACTGTCCTTAAAAAAAGGACAACACTTTCCTTCAAAAGCAGATTTTTGTCTCTTTAGGGGCATTGAAGTTCCCTGGGGACTGGTCTGAGACTGAGGAATGCACATTTACAAGAGGAAGTTATTTCTGCAAACCTCACCACCCGCTGTGCTGAGTGATGTGTCTGCAGTTTTGATCTTACTCTTTTTTTTTAATGATAAATACATAGTGGCATATGCACTTAAAACAAGCACGCTCTGGAAAAAAAACAAACCTCCAGACAAATTTCCCCTGCTCCTTTCCAAAACAAAACTGAAATAAACAACCCAAAAACCTCTACAAAACCAAAATACACCCCTGCACTTGCTCCTTTCTGCTGGGTAGAGAACGACAGAACAGATGTATAACAGAAGCTATTTATGTTGGTTAATGCATTACTGGGGAGATGCTGAGATATAGAAGTGATAAGTTTAGAAGCAACTACATAGGAAATACATTAGAATAGAGCAGATATCCCCACCTGCCCACAGTGTCATTCTACCAAGTGTTCATTTCTAAGTGATGTGTCACAGAAATCCTGCACTGGGTTCATGTGAAAAATACATGTGAAATACGGAGAGTCCTCAGAGCCTTTCTGCACAACAACATCCTACAGAAATTCTCACTCTTCTCCTTCCTCCTGGCTTTCACATCACACAGAAATGTCCCTCTCCCCTTACAACCATCTCAAGGAGCTGTACTCGGAGTACTGGGAGTTATAATAATTCCCATATTTAATTTTTAAGTTTTTATCATCTTGCCAATAGTTGTAGCAGTCAGAAACTGCTCTTGTGTTCCACGGGAAAATATTGGTTTCAATGAAATTGTCATTTTCATTATCAGGATGATTAACTCAACCAACATTAAAATAACAATGCTGGAATAATTCTCATTTTCCATTTCAAAGCAAAATAAAACCACACTTTGAATTGGTGATTCAAAGCATGTTATTTAGCTAGAGCAAATCTTGTTACCTGAATCAAACCCACTGATGTTTCCCTGACACCTTTTATTAAAGATGTTACCAAATTTGCTATTCCTCAAAGCCTCAGCTTTTCACCTCTCCCTGCTCCTCCTTGAATCAGAAATCACCTACCAAAATGACCCCAAGGGAAGACATTCTCTTTCCTAGATAATAATAATGATGACAAAAACGACAATAAGAATGAAAATCACAATAACCTGATCCTAACACACGGGGCTGGCTACAAGACAGCAATAAAGTTGAAATTCCCTCTGCTGGGAAGACTTTCTGAATTCTCTGCTCAGCCTGCTACTAATCAATGATCAGATAATAAAACATATTCATAAAGGCTGTCACTATCAAAGTGCCCTGCAGGCTGTTATTTCCCTACTATCACAAGCTCATTAGCATTTGGATAAATTGACATCTGATAGCCAAAAAGCTGGTGCTCAGTTCTCCCTGCCATCCCAGGGGAGCTGTGCTGAGCTGCACAGAGTTATCTCCACTTGTAGATGGAGCTGTGCCTCCTTCTCATCCCCTGAGCTTTGATGCCACCACAGCAGGCTGGAAACCAACCTCTGCCCACTGTCTTCACCCATAAGACAGGTATTTCTGGGTGAAACTTCCTTTGAGGAGAAGGGAGACAAAGCCCCCAAAAGGAAGGAAATGTTATCTGAGTAAATCACAAGAGTCATTCACCAAAAAGTCCCTTTAGGGATACTTAGGATGTCGGGTCCTACTGAACTTTCAGGCAGTAGAACTATTGGCTGAAATGGGAAGCAGGATGAAACTTGGTCTTTCTCTAATCTTTTTAAAGGCCAGTAACAATTAAGCCACTCACTGTGCTCCATAATGTTTAACATAGACCATATAACCTTTCACTGGGCACCTACTGTATTATTTCTCCCTACTTGCTGGAAGTTTTTGTCTTCCCTATAATGCTAGAATAATTTTATTTCTACTAGCAACAAAATAAATGACTGCTAATTTTTGATTGCAATTGGATGGCTTTAGAAAAGCTTGTTATAATTTCTGTAAATTCCCTCAAAAGAACTCCCCAAGAAAAATATAAATGGTATTTTCATGGTGTCAAGTTTGAGGTCCCAAGTTCACAGCTGTGAGATGTGTGAACCTCTGGATCCTTTCTGAGTCTGTAACTGATTCACAAAACTCCACTTTGGTTCAGGGAGGGAGGTCAAAGTAGAACCTATTCAGCTTCAAAGCATGCAGAAAGATTAAACCACGCAAACTGGAAGAAGGTTCATTTGGGAAGGCAACCCACCTTGGAGAAATATCACATCCTTGCTGCATGAAAGCTCCTAGGGAGAACCAGAGGCTGTTGAATATCCCAAACTCATTTGTCTGGTCATTGGCTGGCTGCTCCCGTCCTTCCTCGAATTCCTCAGTGTGCCACTCGTAAGGGCTGAAGCGACTCACCAGGAAGAGGACAACGCTCACTCCAATGTAGGCAAAAACAATGCACATCCATATCTCATAGGCCAAAGGATCCAGAAAGGAAAAAACTCCTGGTTTGGACTTTTGAGGTTTTTTTATCATTATTGATATACCTAAACTCATGAACGGTTTGGAAAAGTCTATAACTTCTTCTCGAACCAGGGTGATGGTTAATGGTGCCACAGCCACATCCGCCCTCTGAAAAAGGAGACAGAAAAGAGATTTAGAGACTGGGAATAAAAAGTATCTACTAACTGCAGTGTATGATCCTTTGATCTCTGTTTAACCTCGCTATCTCTGGAGAAATCAGACACAACCAATTCCAAGAAAAAGGTTAAAAAGGAGAAGCCCATAATATTGGTGGATTATTTCCATTTTATCGCTACTGATTACCAGATCTGTTTTGAAATCACAGCGCTTTCTTTTTGCAGCCACCAAGCTCTTCTCATCTGATTTATCCACTGATGTCACAGTCTGATGAAGATGATTTTCTCTAAAAGAGCTTTATCATCCAGACATCAAAAGAGGCAAGGAAAGGCCAATCTCCTGAAAAAAGATGTCAGGATGTTTACTTCCATCAGGAACTGCTTTTTGATTACATAACTGATGCAGGAGAAGAGGAAAAGTGTTCCAGCAACATTGATATGCACTCTCCACTAATTTTGCAATCCATCTTGAAAATGGAGAGGGAAATACATTGAAATGGCCAGCAGCATTTACAGTGGAGTTACCATAAGAAGACAGATCATCCCCGTTCCAACATAGTCCCACATGGACTTGGGAACTGATGCTCCCTGCATGATGTCCCTTGTAGGAAAAGGGAAATTAGACCTCTCTGTCTGAGGGATGACCTAAACCTCACAGAGTATGAACTACCAGACCAAACCAGGTTTAGAAGTGTAGGCTGCAGGTGTACATCCCTGATGATGGAAATGAGTGGCTGGACAGAAAGTAATCTCATCCTTATATTCACCACTCATGTGCTGAGTGTTTGAAATCTTTTTCTTCTTTCATCCTGCCATTACTATGCAAATATAAAATGGAGTAAAATTTGGAGATTCTACCCATGGGAAAGCATGACCTTTCGATATTTGTTCTTCTAAAAATGTAAAGAAAAAGGAATCTTGGAACTGTTGAAAGGAAACGTTTTGACATTTCCATAGGCACAGAATGTGCTGTCTCTCCCTAAATTAAAACATTTCACTTGGGCTGATTGTTTGAGCTGCAGCCCTCCGGAGAGCTCAGGCTGAGAGAGGGCAGGACTCAGCTTCTAACTCTGGAGCTTGAATGGTGTCCTGGGTTTCAGTGTAGGATGTGCACAAAGTATTTATTCTATCACCATCCTCATGAGCTGTTAAACAGGTGGAGCAGTGTTTCCCCAGCCCCTCTGCCTTTGGCCTGTCTTCTGCTAATGGCCGATCAATGCCTTGCCCAGGACTCACAGGTCACTCCCTCCAGGAGTTATCTCTGTTTAATGGGCCATCAAGGACCCACTTCACAACTCATCATCCCATTGGGAGATGCTCCACACAAGGGGAGGAGCCAAACATTCCCACTTGGATATAATCTGGGATTTGGGACAGGACAAGCAGCCCTGACCCACTGGATTCCCAAAGGACAAGAGCTACCAGACCTTTCTACAGGATCATTGCTTCAGGAAGAGCACCTCATCTGGACTGCTTCCACCACCCTGCTCAGGTTGTATTTTGACTCTGCCGGTGGTCTTTTGTATAATTGCATTTATTTTATTTTTTTTTCTTCCTATTAAATTGTATTTCCAACTTGGAGTCTCTCACTGGTTTTCCTTTCAAACCACTACAAATACAATCCCAGGCACCAAGAGCTAAATGTGGAGGTCGGGAACTGTGGGTTTAACTCCACACTTTGAGGGTCCAGCCTTGCAGAGAAATGGCTATAATAATTAGCAAGACTGCTCCTCGAAGATGCTTTGTAAATCAAAAGGTTTAATGAGGAAAAAATAACAAAGTAAACAAAATGTTGCAAAAACCAAATAAATAGGTGTCTGAGAAAACCTCAGACACCTTGCTAAGACATCTCAAAAAGCCTCTTACTTTCTTTTTGTGCTCTTTCTTAAATACTGAATTTTTTAGGAGGGATAACTTGGCTTGCAGCCAATAGAGAGGGATACAGGTTTTGAAGAGCAGTGACAAGATCCAATAGATGCTTCTTTCTTGGTACTGAGACAATCCTTCTCAGGAGGGCATGGAAGAATCTAGGTAAACTTCCTAATATGTCAAAGGTAAACTGAACCTCTTTCCCTATTTGGAAGCACCTGCTGGGGGCTGTGAGGATTGCATCACTACAGGGAACTCACCCCGTAGACGAGTTCTCCCACCATGCCGTTCCAGGTCTTGGTGTCGGGGTCGCGCGCCCCGTACTTGCCGTCGCGCACGATCTCCAGCCGGTAGTGGTAGCCCACGTGCTTGGCAATCTCGGCCGCCAGCTCCACGCAGTAGCCCTCGTACCTCTCGTTGCCCTCAAACTGGTTGGCGTTCTTCTTGAGCATCACGTACGGGTCCTCCTGGCACACAGAAGAGCGACAGTGAGCCTCACTCTGTGGACTTGATGTTTTCTGAGCTTGAGAAGAGCTAGCTCTTCTCAAGGGAAACTATTCAACAGTTTTTCTTTATCACAAAACAACCTTGTGTAAACAATATTCTTTTCCCATAACAACAGGTGTTTTTTGCTATTTCTATTATTTAGCCAATGGGAGAGGTGTCAGCCCTATGGACCATTAAATGTGCTTTTTTAGCGCAGCATGTTATAAAAGAGCTGAATAAATTGTAAATAAAGCCTTCTGATTTCTACTGCCTTCTGACTGGAGTCAAGCATCTTTATTTCGTGTCCCATTGTGACACCACTCCTCGTTCCAGAGGGGTAGACCAGCTTCTGGTCACTCTTGCAAAGCTCTAGCTTTGTGTTCCTGTGCCAAGGGACACAGCCAAGGGACACTGTGGGCTTATTCTAGAACGTGCAAAGTCTGAATTTTTTTTTATTGTGGCGTATTCTTTTTATTTGTGGAGAATCTGTGTGCAGCTCCTGCAGTGATGGACCTGAGGGGTAATGGAGTAGCTGGCAGGATTTGGGCAACAAACCTTTCAGCATAGTTCTGCAAGGGGTATTTAATGTATCTGAGCTGTGAGGTTTTAAAGGCATGCCTGCCTGTGTGGGCTCAGGGAAAATCAAATCTGCTGGACAGGAAAGAGCCTTAAAGTGCATGACTCAGTTTGGGTATTGTGTCTTCTCTGCAGACTTCCAGTAAGCAACCAAATAACAAATTAGTAATAATTCACGTTTCTGCAGGGTAAGTGTATACAATGACATAATACATGATGCCATACATCGTGGGGTACCTATTATTCCTTCATGATTATAGTGGAGATTTGCTTTTAAAGCAATGATTCAGCCTCTCTGAACAAAACAGCTTATCCTTCCCAAAACTGCAGCCCCCATTCTGTGGGATAAATACAAAGCACAGGTACAATGCTCATAATTTACCTGTGCTGATGCCTCTACTATCTTGTCATAATCTTTTGTGTTTTCTACACTTAAGCATGAGAGCTCTTTAATACCTACTTAATTAGCTACGGCAATTTGCAGATGCCTTTATGGAGCTGGCAGGAAACAGTAAGTGCTATTATTATTGTTATTATTATTATTATTGCTATTATAAAAATGATATAATACAAGGAAGGGCACATGAGTGGGAAGAGGGAGCCTGCACATCAGGGAGATGGGGGAGAGGGAGAGCTGAGAAGAAAGTCGTAGCACTTACTAGGATAGTTGTGACTATGTAGGTCCTGTTCTGCAGGCTCGTAGACTCATTGCCACTTTGAGTATCTACAGCTATTGGGACCAGCTTCTCATCTTCATTCCAATAACCAATCTGCCCAATACAAAACCAGGATTAATACGTCTTTGGAATATCAACCAAGATACAGTAACAGGGTCATCCAAGCCAAATCAGCCTTTTCTGCATGTTCATACCCAGCCAAGGAGCTCATCTCTGATTTTTCATGTCTTTGGCGAGGGGCACAGGGAAATTCCCCCTCTCACTGTACCTCCAGTCTGAAAATAATAATGTGCATGATGTGCTACAGTAGCACAGTGCTTGTATGCATGCAAAAACCCTTATCACTTTATACTGGTGATTCTTGCCATTCCTATGACCAGAGTTCACAATTTCCCTGTGTGACTTCCAAAAATTATTCTAATGGTGACCTTGCCTGCTGCAGGTGCAGGTGTTAGAGAGTCATGAAAAATTATCTTGCAGCTGAAAGCCTGCATGAATATAGGACTGACTCTTGGGACATCTCGAGACAACAGGACAAAAAACCAAGTCAGAACCGCCTCCAGTCCTGTGCCAGTGTCAAAAAGTTTGGGGTTATGAATAAACTGAACACTTGTAAAGGGAAGAACTCTAAGGTTAAATTCTGCTTAATAATAATCAGGGATTTGGGCAGCTCTTTCACTCCTTGCAGGTAAAGTAGAGTGCCAGAAAATATCTCTAGGAAGTCCGTAGTTGAGGTTATCCACTTTGAGGGCTTGATTTATAAGAGGTTTTCCATCACCTCATATAAGTATGAAGCTGCCCGAGCTCTGCTCATATGAAAGGAATTTCTTATCACCGTAAATGGGGAAAAGTATTAACCAGGGCATGACCAGGAACCTGCTGATGGCAGATTAGAGATCATAACAGCTGAGGAGAAAAAAGAAATCTATGCAGGCTTCTAATGACTCTTCATTGCACGACAAAAAGAACAGAAAGTGAGGAAAGAACTTTCAAAGCTCTGCCCTAGGGCAACAAAAGTGGAGACATGGATGTTTGCTTTGCACCTCTAACCTGGTGGATCTAAAATACAATATGCATCATGGCAGTGATGTACATGTCTTCCAAACAAATATTATTTCTGATGGTAAATATGTAGAAAAATAATTTCTCAATTTCATCTCCTCTTTGACAACTTATTGAAGTTGAGACCCAAAGTGGGCATGATGCTGCCTTTGTCCTCTTATGAATGCTTTGCAGTGGACAAAGACTGCTTTGAACGTCTTCAAAATGACATTTCTTTTATTTGTCAAAGAAAATTTGCCTTTTCTCGCTTGGCTATGCGGGCCTTTGATCTCTCACCTGCTTCTCTCAGGTGTAAGTATAAATTTGACATAGCAGCTGTAAATATGGAACTTTCGTTATTTACATTTTTCTTAGTTTCAAACCAGTTTGTTATCTTACAGGGTACCAAGGAGATGCAGAGAACTCCCCTTCTAAAATACGTAGTAGCTCTTCTTTATCAAGGAATAACAGTTATTCTCTGTGCTTCAAATACATGGTATCTAAATGGGACATAAGCACCTAGAGTCAGATTTTCAAAAGGATTAGTGTTTCAAGGGCTTGGCATCTCTGAACAAGGCCAGATTTTTCAAAGAGCCTGGGATACAGAAAGGGATCAAGACTTCAGAAGAGCACAAAGGTCTGTGTAGCTATTGGGATGTGGTTAGTGGTAAAGCTTTTGTCACTTCAAGGAGAGCAGAATCAGGTCAACATAAAGGGTTCACTTACAGTGGTTGGGGCAAACGGCTTCTGCCTGGCTCTGCCTTTGTTTATCCTTGGAAAAGTGGAAGGGCAAAGCCAGATCTATAGCTGGGCCTGCACCAATGTACCATGCCAATAGCAAAGTTGAGCTGACCAGGTTTTACCACTCTCAAAAATTTTTGCCACATCTGAGATGCCCTTCTTGCTCTTGATAACACCTTCCAAATCTATTTTTTTAGCAGTATACCATGACTCCTCCCTAGTGCTTGGCTTTGCTCATGCCTAGAGGTGAGAACGCCCTTGTTGTGACTCCAAACAAACTTTCACAGGAAAATTAATGGAATTCCCATCAAGACCCAACCACATTGCCACTCAAACATGGGCTGTAAACTGACACAGGATGTCAGATCACTCTCTGCTTTACCTTTCTGATCCCATCGTGCTTCATCTCAATCACATGGAGGGTGTAGTTGGTCCTGCGTCCTTTCTCATTAAACTGAACGTTGCCAGACAATCCTTCAAAACGGACCTTAAATACATAAATATCAATGAAGACAGCAAATTGGTCATCTTCTCATGCAGTGGTGATTCAGCAGCAGTGAGAAGGGAGGGGAAGAAGGGTGATGAGTGCAGCCTTTACTTTCAATTCCATGCAGGGGAGACAGCACATCTGCCTGAAACTGTGATTTCACTAAAGCTCTCTCTCTACAGCATGCCTGGCCATGGGCACAGCCATCCTCTTAACTAACTCTTTCATTTAAATAGCTTTTCTCTTAAAACTCAGTGGCTTAAAACATAACACAGCCTAAGAGCTAGATCACCAATGTGAGCCCATCACCTCCTGGGATGTGACAGTGAGCTAAATCAGCTCTAAACTCCTTGAGTTTGTGGGGTTTTGTATTTTCTAAATCTGACCTGGAGTCAGGATTTGGTGAAGAATTTGTCAGCTCAAATCAGGAACTCAGTAGGAAATATGAAACCATGGCCACAGCTCCCAGCCATCATCTTTTGATAGAGAGCAGTCTATAAGTTATTAAGCAAATTTAATTACCTCTGCACCAGATTAATAAAATCCAACAATTTAGCAATGACAATTGCATAGGAAACTTTGAACCATAAATCTCTGCTGATAACACAGCTGAGCTGAAGTGATGCAAACATCGCATCCCACATCCCTAATTTCCCCTTCCTGCAGAAGTGCCCAGACTGGAATGGAGAAGGGCTCCTGGCTGGAATCACACATTTTGTGGGGACCAGGAACATGGGAAAAAGATTCCAGATTTGGGTTTCTATGGAGACCTCCCAGAGAAGTGCTCTTTCTCTGCCTTTCCACTTGCTTTGGACAAACCTCTTGTCCCTGTAACTGAAGTCTTCCCACATGCAAAATGGGGACAGCTACTTAACAGCCTTTTAAAATACCCTGAGATCCTCAGAATAAAGAGCCATGGTGAAGAAATGAGGCTGTATCCTTACAGAGGAAATCTGTTGTTAATC
Source organism: Sterrhoptilus dennistouni (assembly GCA_013397095.1). Lineage (NCBI taxonomy): Eukaryota > Metazoa > Chordata > Aves > Passeriformes > Zosteropidae > Sterrhoptilus > Sterrhoptilus dennistouni. The sequence goes on along the minus strand of VWZU01017213.1, from coordinate 395,243 downwards.
TGGTTAAACCGTCTTTGCTTTCCAGCTGTTATAACAAAGGTTTGTCATGAAAATGAACATCTGCCAGCATTTTCTGAAGCTCTTTCAAACCAAGAGGTATTCCTGGTGACATTTGGATAAACATGCTTTTCCCTTTTCACAAGACACAACATGCCCATAAAAAATAGATGTGCTGAAAAAGCACCATTGTCTCAAGCACTCCCAAGCCTGCTTTTTTTCACGTCTCCTTTGGTTTTCTTTTCAGGTTCTGACCGATTCTGAAGCTCAGGTCACAGGTGCTTGTGCTTTGTAGCTTTGTATGCACTAAAAGGCAGGTTTACAGCATCAATTTCTTCTATCTGAGTGAATGAAATCTTAATCCTGTGATATCCATGTGGCACTGAAACGGCAAAAGGGATCTCTGCTATCCATGCTGCAGGATGCAGCACAACTTTTGATTCACCATCCTCTGACGGTAAATGCAAAATACAAAAATGCAACACAAAATGCAAAAATGCAACATGAAATGCAAAAGTACAATACAAAATGCAGTGCAAAATACAGTGAGGACTGGCTTCAACAGTGCTAAGCACCAGTCAAGTCAACTGGAGACAGGGAGCATTTAAGCACATTTGTGTGTAAGACATGGATGGCCATGTGGCTCCTTGCTGGGACATCTGGAGCAGAAGGATGCTGTTGTGGCCTTCTGTTTTACAGGGTTAGTCAGCAGTCAGGGACTAGCTTTTTGCTTATTAGATGTGCTGACCACATAAAAAGTGAAAAAAGGAATTTGTTTTAAATTATCATAACCTTTTCAAAGTACAATTGAAACCCTAGTGCAATGGTTTTGAGCAATATTTTGTGGGCCTTTTCCTGCAAAAAAAAAAAAAAAAAGGAAAAAGGTAATTATCTTTAATAAAAACATACATTCTCCTGAAACATGCCAGATTTCTGTTTTCAAAAAAAAATGAAGAATGCTTCATATTTCTTTTTTTCTTTGCTCCTGCCATCCATGAATCCTTGTTAGGAGGTTGTAGTGAGGTGGGGGTCAGTCTACTCCCCCAGACAGCACAACAGGACAAGAGGAAATGGCCTTAAGTTGTGTCAGGGGACATTAGGAAAAATTTCTTCTCCAAAAGAGTTGTCAAGCATTGGAATGGGCTGTCCAGGGAGTGAAGTGGTGGACTCACCATTTCTGGAGGGATTTAAAAGATGTGTGGATGTGGCAGTACTGGGGATGTGGTTCAGTGGTTTAGAGAACTTGGGATAATGTTTGGACTCAATGATCTCTGGTCTTCCAACCTAAATGTTTTTTATGATTCTGTGGTCCCTTCCTACAGGGAACGAGGCAACTTGGGAGCTTATTCCAGATGTTTCAGAAGCAAGTAGGAAAACCTTTTGCTTTTAAAAAGTTTATAAAATTTTAGGCATTGACAAACGGGAGGTGAAGAGAAAGCACACTGTGAACAGCTGTAAGAATTGCATTAATTGTGAGTCTTTACAGAAAGGATTACTCAAACCTTCAATCTTATCATAAGTTATTCTATTTCCATCTTTCTTGCTACATTACTAAATACTGGAAGATTATCAAATTCATAGTTAAATTTTTTGCTAGGAGGCTTCTTGCCCTGCTTGTTTCATTCTTTTATTTTGACCATCACAACTGCACTGGTCAAGCCTTTTAAAAATTATTATTTTTCATACGTAAAGAAGGAACTTTTGCAAATAGGTCTTTGTGTTTTTCACCCAAAGTAAATCCAACTGAAAAAATAAGACTTTTGAAATTATTTAATGAAGATATAAGGAAACTTCAGAGGAGATTTTCAAACACACACACAAAACTGTATTTTCTAGTTGTCTAATTTTGATATCTCATTCTCATAAATTCAATAAATAAAAATGCTGGAGCAGCTATTGCTCATCAGAAGACTCCCAAGTATTTCATGTTTATTAGGTAACCTATCTCCCTAATGCATCAGGGAGGCTGATTTTATTATAAGGGCTTGGAGAAGCTGTGACAGTGATTTGCCCAAGGTCATGCAGAAAGTCAGTGACAGGCTTGGGAACAAATTCAATCCAAGCAATAAAATCAAATCAGATGCAAGATTTGGTTTTAAAGGAATTGTTGTTTACCAGTAGAGCCAAAACCAAATCAAAACAAAATACCTGAGGAACTTTGCATATGATACAAATTAACCAAATAAATGTTATTTTTCTTGCCTTCTTCACAGTTAAGGAAAGAAGATGGGATAAGCTATATTTGGATAACACTGAACTAGCAGTATTTGCAAGGAATCCATCTATTTCTGTCAGGAAAAGGAAGAAAAGTGCTAGAAGTAAATGTCAGTCTTGAAATTTAATGAAATTTTAAACTATTCTACCTTGGTAAGCCTTTCATAAGAGTGAATTATTTTTCTCTCTTGCTGTAAGTTTCACATTGTATTTTTGTTTATTCAAAAATCTAAATTTTATGCAGGAGGGAAAAAAAGAAAGACTATCAGATTTGAGGAATAAACTATCTAAATGGCTGCTCTTAAGGCTTTTATGAGTCCTCACAGCATGAAACAAGCTATAATCTGCACTTTGAGAACATTTTGGTGACAGCCAACACGTAAGGCAAAATTCGCAAGCATTCATTAGCAGGCTGGAACTGAAGCTGAGTTCACAGAGAGTCAAATAATCCGCAGAAAATACGGTCTGAGCAGGGAGGGGATCATAAAGATAGGGACCCTTGATTTTACAGGACAATATTTTGGCTTTAGAACAGCAACAGAAGTTAGAACAGGCAAGAACACACCAGATGGGGCAAGGAAAAGCATTTTGCTGGATGCACCCCTGAGCTTTCCAGAAGGATCAGAGCTCCTCCTCATCCCGAGTGGTTTGCATCAACAATTCTGCCGCTGCCCACCCGTCCTCCCCCAGCCTGGGGCCGTGTCCCAGCAAGGACATGTCAGATGGGTCCAGGAAAAGCAGTTTGCTGGAGGCACCCCTGAGCTTTCCCGAAGGATCAGAGCTCCTCCTCATCCCGAGCGGTTTGCGTCGGTGCTTCTTCCACTGCCCACCCGTCCTCCCCAGCCTCGAGCCGTGCTCCCAGCACACACACAGACCCCATCTGGAGTGTGCCCACCTGCTGCAGGGCTCTCTGGATGTCGATGCCCTGTCCCCAGGGCACGGCGGGGTTGGCCAGGCAGTCGCCGGCGTTGCCGCGGCGGGAGATGTCGATGCGCTGCCGCCGGAGGTTCTGGAAAGCCTCGGCCATCACCCGCACCCCGTCGTACGTCAGCGCCGACGTGTACTGCAGAGAGAAAGGGTGTGGGTTGTGGGTTTGATGCCTTGGAAGGCTGACCTGAAACAGACTGGACAGAGCTAGAGAATAAAGTAGGTATTTATTGAAAGGCCTTCAGGATACACCTTGGGCAGGACAGGAGCCTGACCAGGGCTACACCCAGGGTTCACTATGAATAGTCACACACACAATGGCTGACCAGTCACAAGATCTTACATTTTTATCCATTTGCATATTGGGGTTTAATTGCCTAATTACAGCTTCAGATTGTAAGGCCTCATCCTTCAGTTTTGGTCCATTTGCATATTGGGGTTTAATTGCCCAATTACAGCTTCAGTTTGTGAGGTCTCATCCTTCTTGTTCCTCCATTCAGTTTATGCTTGTGGGCCTGAAAGTTGTCCTTGGCTCTCAGCAGAAAAGGATTTGTTTTGTCTACCTACTCTGTGAAGAGAGCTAACTGGCACCTAAAATGAGGCTCAGAATTACATCCATAGGTAGCACAGAATCTGCAAATATGAAAGCTGAAGCTTAAGGCATCAGTTAGAGGAAGAGGAAAACTCTGGAATAATTCCTTGGGAAACCCTGTTTAAAGTGCAACAAGCACTTAAACAAGCTTGAACATGTTCCCTCAGTTCAAGCATCCAAATCGTTACAGGAAGGATCCTCGTTCCTTGTGTTGTGCTCTTTATACATCCCAGTGTGGGATGGGAGTTAAGGCAGGGTCTGAGTATAAATACTCCTGTCTAATGCTGGCCTCGTGGTTTTTGTCCCCTTGTTACTGCCTCGTTCCAGTTCGCTCTTATACAGTGTACGCCTTATTGTTTGTTGTTTTCATATTATTAAAATTCCTTTTTGGACAACTGCATCAAGGCTGCCTCTCTCTATTAAGTCGCCATCAGGGCAGAGTCCTGGAGAAACTCAAGGGGATCTGATTGTCTGGGCTCAGACCCCTGGGAGTTTCAAATGTAATTCAGGGTAACTTCTCAGATGACTTGCTCTGATGCTGTTTGGTTTTTGCCTTTTTTTTTTTCTTTTATATGTTCCCTGTATTTTTTACACATATATTTGTAGCTTTGTGGCCTATTATATTAGTGGCTGATTTTCCTAGTAATTTTCCATAGCCTTTCCCTAGACAAAAAACCCAAAACAAATTCCAGAACTCCAAGCCCTGAGAAGTACAAAGCCCCTATGCAATCTTGGTTCTTCCTGGGAACCAAAGTTGAGAACAGCTCTTTGAGATACATCTCATGGACAGAGCACAGCTAGTGCTGAGAGAAGGGCTCCAAAAAAGAAACTTGACCTGAGAAGAAATTGCATCACCACTTGTCGTCCTAATTGGTGGTTCTTATCAATTATGCTAATTTCCTAAAACCTACAAAAACGTACTCATGCCTGAGGGGATAGGCTTTTGTGGATGTCTTTCCATAATTATCCCTGAAAGCCTTCAGATAAAAATCCACTCTTACATTACCTTCTTACTGAAAGTATCTTGAGCTTCATTTCCAGGTTAAAAAAAAAGGCAACACTCTGTCCTCACCTCCTGTCTATGAAGTTCAACAGCATCTTTCTCCCTGTAATCTCCACGGCCCTGTTGACTCCTAACAGTTGGTTTTGACTTTCACAGCTGGGAAGTGAAGGAGAAGCTCCTGATTTCACTCCCTGAAGACAACTCAGCCCTAAGAGTCATTCACCTGTTATCCAAGCATTTGTGTTTGATTAGAGGCATTGACCTGAACTTTTAAGGATCACATTATACTGTGTAAATGTGAAATCAAGAAACAAGGGACTTCTGGTGACAGATGGAGACCAGAAAATTCCATCTAAATCAGCAAAAATTCTGGAAAACATGAGTTTATTCAAGCAGAAAGTGATACAGAAAGCAATGTAAAACATTTGGCAAGAACCATTAGTGTTAACTCTTTTCTATGATCACTTGATTTAGTTGTTCTCAACTTGTCACAAATATACTCATTTTCAAATATTAAGCAGAAAAAACCAACCTCTCCCTCCACTCATCCCTCAACAGCTTCAGGGCCTTCTGTGTCAGAAATTAAAATACTTTTTCCCTCTGTTGTACACACTGATTGGAAATGCTGAAAAAGAACATCTGGAAAGATTTTATTATCACTGGATATCTTGTAAACATGTCAAAGGTTAAGAACTTAATGAGGCTTTTTGTTTTTTATGTACTGAACATTATGAGATATTTAATTCTTAGCTTTGAGGGGGTGAAAACTGGGAGACCAAGTGAATTAAATACACATTAAATTGTGTATTTCTTAGGAGGCAGTAACTGCAGCCTAGTAAAATTCAGACCATGTTAAGGCAAATGGAACAGATAATGTTCATAATTATATTGAGAGTTTCTCAAGTGAGAATAAAGAGCTATGTGTGATTACAAAGAGGTGAGCATAACATGAACTGAGCCAGATGGAACCAAATGAAATGTGTTTTTTTATACCACTTGCCTTTGGCCTCTTCCAGTCCACACGTGGATGCTCTCTGGCATCATTATTCCTCCACTGCTGCATGATCCTGGCAGGAACAGTATCTGTGTAATTCACCAGCTGGAAGCCAGTGACATTGGCTCCACTCTCCCTGAATTTGGTCAGGTCAATGTCCATGAATCCCTGGTACAGGAGAGAAACAGGAGAAGCTCATCAGAGGAAGACATATCTAGATAGGAAAGAGGAATCCTGCCTATGTATGAATATGGCAGACAGCTCAGGAGAAATATCTTCCCTCTGAGAGGAAATGTCCAGCTCAGGAGAGGGACCATTTCCCAAACCATGGTGTGAACCTGCTTTTCTCACAGGTTCTAAGCTGGCCATATCCTGCAGTTACCACCCAGGGAGACAAATAATCATATTAACAACAGCTCACTTGCAACAAAGCTAGAAGAGTAATGGAAAAATGTCCCCTGAATCATGCTGGATGAAATGAACAAAATTTGTAAAATATATTAAAAAATATTTGTCAACCAGCTTTAAATTTTGTACAGAATTGTTCACTCAGCTCTAACTTTCATGGACTCAGTCACCACTGGATAAGCTACTTCTTTTCAAAACACGGTTCATAGGGAGAAACAAATTCCAAACAATGAACTTGCAGCAGATCAGGAAGGAAATGGCTGGTCAGCTTCCTAAAGGAGTATTACAATTAGAAAAGCCACTTTATAGAATTTGCTCATTTGGGAGAAAAGAAGATGCTTTTCTAGACTTTAGATTACTAATGAAATACATTTCTTTCATTTCCTTATTGTTCTTTTCTAATTCTGTCTCTCTGCATGTGATGGACATGTACAAATACACATGTGTATTGATCAGGGTGGCACTGCACAATTAGTCACCCCCTTGAGTCAGAGGTGGAAAATTCATTAGAGACACACTGCAATACAGAGGAAGGGGTAATTTCCTGGAGTCCCAGCTTTGATCCCAACTCTGCAGCCCTTCTGCTGTGCAGAACTGTTTGCTGTGGCTCCTTGCAGAGGTGCTTGGACACCTCTTGCTGTGTGTGGGACAGGCTGAGCCCAGGTGCTTTTCTCTTTAGGAACACAAGCACCAGAGATGTACTCAATTATTTGCCCTGGCACCATCAAGAATCTTAATGCATGAGGGGAGATGAAAGAGAGGGCTGTCACAATGCCATCATTTGAGCAGCAGAAGAATTGGTTTGAGTTCTGCCTTCCCCCTGCCCTGCTGCTGGGTGTTCTCTGCAGGCTCCTCCCGAGCCTGCCCCTGGGTTTCTCTCCCCTCCTTGTTCTCAGACACACCATGATGGTGTGAGCTAAAAAAGCCAAGTTGCATCATTTTCAGGAAAACACCAATCAGGTTCCCAAAACAATGCTCTCTGTTCACAGGCTGAGGGAGCTAATTAGCTGATCAACTTCCAGAGTCAGGATCGACCCATTAGATGGAAACTGTTTTGGGAATAGACCCTGCCAGGAAAAGACTAAATTGCCCTCTCGCAAAAGTGTCAGACTGAGGGAGTCGTAAGTGACTCAAAAATGACTTTAAAGGCTTTCACACTTTTTCTTCCAGCATTTTGTAGGCAATTTGGCATCCACTTACAAGGCTGAGGATTGGATACTGGTGTACAGATGCTCTAAATAGATGGCTTGTTTTGCTTCAAAGTACGGTGATGTAGGTTAAAAGAAAAAACGTGGTATTTTGTGTGTACACACTCCTCAGAATGCTGGTTAAACCCACATCAATCTCGTTGGTAATTGCTGGCATAGAGGTTCCAGAAAGCCAGAGCTGTGATTAATGAATAGAAAATACAGCAGGATAATTGTCCCTGACATCTTAATGCATTTCAGGCCAAGTGGGTTTTGACACGTAGAGCTCCTAAGGTTCAGTAAAAGGGACCTCACAGGTTGCCAACTGGTTATTCATGGCTAGGACCAAATTACAGTGACATTTTGCTCCTGGGAGGTTCTCAGGGGAAAAAGATCTGTCAAAAGAAACTATCGCAGAGCAACTTGAAGTTTGTGCAACCAACTCCTCTTTGGGAGACCTACAAAGGCATGAAGAAAAGTCCAAGTTCCCTGCAGAGCATGAATAAGATGAGTGGTGTGTTAAGCTCCCTCAGAATGCAGATTTAAATAGGAAAAGTAAAAAAAAATAAAAGTTATGACAGCAGTGATGAGACAGCAGTGGTTGAAACCACTCTATTTCACTGTTTTCCCCAAACAAAACCATTCTGAGACTGAAGCAAATATTCAACAATATTCAGTGGGATTAATCTTGCATAAAATTTTAAAAGAATCTGAATTGAATTATTTCTTCCTGAAAATTGTGCTAATTTTTCCCCACTGATTCTTGGCATCATTCAGGTTCTTTAAAAAGTGTGGAGACCTCTGAAGATTTTCCAATCATTTAAGGCAGTTGGGACCATAGAGGACATAATTAACCTTGAAGACATCTTTGCATTTTGGCTGCTATCAACGGCTGAAATAATTGTTTTCACCTGTTATCCCTCCTTCACATGCCCCAGCACAAGGACATTATAGGAATGCTCATAATTACAAAGGAATTTTAATCACCATACTCAAATCTGCTCAAGGCAGGTCTGGGGAACATGAGAGCCAATGAACAGGGAAATCCAGAGGTCAAATATTTAAGAAAATAATTCCCAGAGCAGGTGAATTCTTGCTAGCAAACATATAAACAAAAAGCCATCAAAAGTTATGCAGACTGGGTTTTGAAAAATGTTTCTATTGACAGAGTGGTAGCAGGAATTCAATATGCTTATCTGTCTTTTTGGAATATCAGTCAGTGCTTGTAGGAAACAGGAGAACTACAATGTTTGCAACTAAAGAAATCACCAATCATCTGTCATTTGGTACTAACTATAGGCACATATTGAAAAAAAAAAGAGATATCTTTTATTTAGTTTTCATTTGGCTGTATATGGGAAACAGAAAATAAATTCTTAACACTTGGCTAAGGAAAGTCTGTAACCCACGACTGAGGGGCAGCAGCTGTGCTTTTGGAGTAATATGTTTAGCATCAACCAGTTTGGGAAAGAACCAGCCTAGAAATGCTTCCCTCTGTCATCCAACCAAGCACAGCAAGAAGTGAACAGGATGCTGGAAGGATGCACTCCATGTGGTCCCATGGAGTGATCAAATGGTTTTGAAATTCTTTCTAAAATTTGCCAGGGAATACTGGAAAAACCCACTTAGCAGCCATGTCTGGAGCACAGTCCAGGGAAATGAGCTGAGCCCCTGGAATCTGGGTGTGTGCAACTTGCTTCAAGCTCTTGACACCTGAAGCATTTGGGATGTGTCTGTGGGACATGCTGGTATCACACTTCACCTCCCTGCACAGCACTGAAATCCCCCAGGGAGGAGGAATACAGGAACTCACATTCCAGATCCCAGGAAAAGCAGGCCCAGAGGGACCCAGAGGCAGCACAGAGCAGCAGGGGCAGTGCCCAGGATGGAGACGGCACTCCTGTAGGCACAGCTACCCCTGGCAACCATCAAACCATCCCATCAGCCACCCTATGGCAGGATCAGCTGTCCCTTTGACTTAAATTCACTTCACAAAACCACCTCAGCAAACCAGAGAATGTGGCCTCCTGCCTTGCCCATGCCTGGAAAACGCCTGGCTCTCCAAATGCCACAGAATGAGCAGGCTGACAATAAACCACAAAAATCTGGTCCCTTCGAGCTGATGGGCTGAGGCAGCTCCCTCCTCCAGCCTGCTCTGACTCACAGCATCTGCATCACACTGCTCCAGCAGCAGCCAGGCTGGGTTCAAAGGAGGGAACTTGCTCTTTAGCCCATGCCACGGGCTCCTCTCTGCATTAATGAACCTCGCAGAGCAATTTTGTGCAGGGTGCTGCTGCGAGGAAATAATATGGGCAGCTATTACAGACCTTCGTGGCTTCAGATAGAAAACAGTACTGGGAAGGGGTTTATCCTCACTGTGCTTTCCTTGATGCATTTGTTCTTTATGCTGTTCTTAAACTGAAAGCAGTTTGCAGCCAAGGGTTGTTTTACTGTCCCATTCTCTGCCTTGGTTGCTGGGAGAGGCGTCAGCAAGTCACACATTTATATTCCTCTCCACTGCTTGTGGGCTCAATCATCAAAGGAAATGCATAATGCAGGAAGACTGATGACTTGAAATGGGCCTCATGAATCCATCTTGATTAAGTGGTCCACGAAGGATCTGCCTTGAAAAGAAAGTCCCTCCAGAAATGAACCAGCTCCTAATTTATACCCTGGACACTCTGAGGAGCCAGAACACTGAGTGGGCAGTGCAGGCAGCTGTCAGTGCAGGGAAAACCTCATCCCTTTGTGCACGACCCTCCTCAAATCTGGAGCATCACTGACTTCCCTGCATCACTCCTTTCACCCTCATATTTCACCTCTGCCTCCTCACACTGATGACCCTTGGTGGCACAGCTGCCTGTGGAACACCATTCCAACCCATGGGAATGCACCCTCACCTCCAGATTCTGTTTGTATTTCACTGAACTCACATTAATTGCTGGCCCTTTCCCTACAGGTGCCTCCTCTGATGCCTTTGAAGCTGCAGAAACATGGGCTGAGCTCTGGGCAGGCTGCAGCTCAGCAGCTCAAACACCACCCCACAGCCCAGTTGAAAACCTCCCTGCCTGTGATCCAAGCCTCCTCTTTTCCTGGGATAAAGGGCATTAAAGAGTCTCCTTGAAGACAGACAAATTCCTGAGAAACATTGCTGTTTTCTGTCCTCCTGCTGCTTCTTCTGAGCTCTACAGGTCTCCCCTTGAGACTGGCACACTCGGCTTTGAATGAGGAGAGGGAAAAACACCTTTTTCTCTTGAATTGCCTGGAGAAGGCTTGTTGGCTGAAACTAAAGGAGCCCCCTCATCCCAGGCAGGAGTATTAGATTTTTTAAATCCCTTTCTGTCTGGGATGAAGAGACTAGAGTCTGCTTTCTCTTTTCTTTAATAGGTTTCACACTGAAATATTCCTTTTCAAGCCAAAAGCATTTAAACAATTCACCCTGAGCTCGGGTGGGTGCCACACAAGTCTGTGACAGCATCAGGAAACTGGCCCAGCTCTGTTTAAATGCATGACCTGCAATGCCAGACTACTTCCTCGTAGCAGATTTTATGATTATAAGAAACTTTGCAAAGCAAAATTTTTGCTTCTGAATGGCTGTAGATCAGCTGAGTGAATACAGAGTGGCTCCTGTCATTCCAAGTTACACCAGTGACTTACTGCAGGGAGAAAGAAATCGAGCATTTCCAGACGGAGCATCTCTAACACGCCAAATTATCTTCAAGCTTAACTTCTCCAGTGAAGCATCATTCCTCACTCTCATCACTTTGTATTAATAAGGAGGGTGTGTCAAAAAAGAGCCCATCTGCTCCAGTCTCGTTCCTGTGTGTGCCTTCCAGTGGGACAGGGCTTCTTCTCCTCTGCAGAGTTATTAATGTGTCAAATCCCATTGTGAGAGCAAAACATGTGAGTCCTCACTGTGACTTAGAAGTAAGTAAAGAAAGGGAAAAGAAAGACAGGAGAAGGGGGCACTATCAGACAGCTTCCCAACCCTGCAGCTGGATGAGAGTTTTGTCCTGTCTACAGATACAACACAAAGCAATTCAGGGGGAAAATCCAGATTTTAAGCACGAGGGGCTGGAGATAAACAGCAACTTTTCCTTGGTGCAGCCCTGCAATTTGCTTTGTGATGTCATTTGCCCAATCCTGCAGCTGCAGCACATTGTGGATATTAATGACCATACACATCTTGTCAGAAGGCTCAGTCCAGGCAGGGGAAGAGATGTTCTAGGTGGATGTTTGTGCATTAGAGAGCTTTCAGGGCATAAACTGATTTAAAGGTTTGGGAAATGTGCTGTGCAGCAGCAGATGCCATGAATTCAATCAAAGATATGATTAAGGGATGACCTGATCACAGTTTACAAGGACCAAAACATCAGTAATGGAATATTCTGTCTAGCAAACAGAAGCATAAATCTGGTGGAGGAAGCTGAAGCTAAGCATGTTCTGACTAGAAGAGAGTGCAAATGAAGTCACCACGAGGCAGATAGTATGGATTTACACATTACCACTTGCCAGTTGAGCTGGGGTAATGGATTAGGAGACTGCAAATGGCTGAGGAAACCTGTTAGTTTAACACCGTTTTGCTGAAATTTAAGCAAACACATTTTCCCTTCCAATAGCTGTAATATAAGCTGTCAGTTACTCACCTGATGCTCTGATTTTTTTAAGCCACAGTAAGTCACTCATGTTTTTCCCTCATTAACTACTGCAAAAATCCTCCCAAGGTTGCTGTTCATATTCTTCTGTGTGGGCAATTTTTGTATCAAACCAGATAATTTTCTTATACACGAGACACTCGAGTTTAAGTAAAATTTAATTCAGGGCACTGCTGTGTCTTTTACTATCAGTAATTCAGATGAGATAATGTTCTACAGGGTTCTTCTGCTTGATAACTTTTGAGTCAGGACAGAAAAGCTGTTTGGAAGTGAAATTCAGAATTTTCACTGAGATATTATATTGTCTTTCTCTGCACGGAAAATGAATTTGTCTCATGAGCCTATTTGCACCAACCTCTCAGGAAGAAGAAAGGTCTAACAGGCATAACTTTAGAACCCTAAAAGTAACATGGGACACCTTTTTCCAATAGAAGAATAGAATTTTTGCAAGACCAGGCATCTTGAGATCTTGCCAGGATGAGGTGGAGATGCTGTACACATCCTTCTGGAAACTCCACCAAGCAGAGTTTCAAATCAGAGAGCCATGCACACCTGAGCACTGCTGACCTTGTCTGTGCCACCAGTCAGCAGCACTTCAGGGGGCAGGAGACAGCACTGAGAACTGAGGGGGACTCAGATAAACACAGCAGATTTCAAGCTGATGGGAGACAGAAATACAACATTTTAGCTGCAGGCAAGCAGGGAATGGAGCCATTGACACACAGCCAGTGGCACAGGTCACACTGTGCTGGAGCAGTGCCATGAGTGTCACTGAGCTGGGGCACCACAGACCCTCCCCACACAGCCACAACTTGTGCTACAGGTGAGGGTGTCCTGCACTGCTCCAGGGGAGCTGCTCTCTGCCTGTGGATGGCAAATTTAGGAGGGTTCCTCTCCCCTCTCCACCTGGTGTGGGTCTTGCATTGCTGAGGTTCAGCCTTGGTGGTGCAGAAGTTCTTCCTTCTGTTTTTCTGGTGCAAAAAATCAAAGCTGCCCATCCAACCCACAGGTGAACTGGATAAACCCAGCACATCTGGTCTGACTCCTGCATGAGCCACTCTGCTGACAAAGCTGCTGTGCTGGGGGAGATGATGATGCCGAATGACTATTGCTTGTTTTTTTCTATATCTTCTCTATATTCTTTACAGATGTATTTGTAGCTCTGGCCTATGGTATCCATGGCCTATTTGGCCTATTGTATCCATGGCTAGTTTTCCCAGTACCTTCTCCTACCTTTTCCCTAGGCCAAAAAACAAAACACATTCCAAGACCTCAATCCTATCTTGGTTCTTTCTGGGAAGCAAGGCTGTAAGACATCTCTTCAAGTCACATTTTCATAAAGCTTAGTTTCCATCTGAGGGGAGAGGATTTAGAGACAGTTGAACTGGGAGAAATTCACCTCTTGTGCTCTTAATTGGTGATTTTTATCAATTATGCTAATTTGGTAAACTTAGAACACTGTATTCATTCTGTAGGGTGGTGGACATTTTGTGGACATTTTTCCATATCTGCCCCTGGAGGCCTCCAATAAAGACCAACCTTTATATTACCTCCTATACTAATATTTTCTCAGAAGTTTGTTGTTTTATTTCTAGGTTCCTTAAGGCATCACTGGTAACCTCCACCAGCACCACAACTGCCAGCAAAGGGAAACTGCCCATGGCCTAACTCAGTGCTGACACAGGCTGGTGTGGAATGGCACAGGAAAAAGTCCTTGCCTTCACTAAACAACAATGTTTTTATCTTTACTTTCCTCTGCTTCCCCTGCCATCAGCAATCTCGTACACTTATCTATTCATGTTCAAAAAAAAAAAAAAAAAAAAAAAAAAAAAAAAAAAAAAAAAAAAAAAAGAAAGAAAAGAAAAAAAAAAAGAGCATTTCCTAAAAGAACAACTTGGACTAATGCACCAGGAAAGAAAAAAAAGAGACTAAAACACTGTATGTGGCAGCTGTGCTTCATACTTTTTCTTTAAAGACAGGTGACACAGATGTCACTTATTTAATGACAAGGATTTTTCTCTGCCCAATGGAGCTGATGCTCTCCCACTAGTGCCAGTAGTCAGCTCACATCCATGGCGTAGGACAAACAGATACACAAAGCCAAGGTTATGGGCAAAAAGCCTGAACATCAAAAGAAAGGAATCCCAGAAGTTTCTAAGCTTGTTCCTCTGATGGTATTGACTGTGGGGCTTTTTTCTCTTTATGGTTGTTAGAACTGATGATCTCAAAGGCTGAGAACAAAGCTTAGAAAAATAAGACTCACAAAAACAAACACTTCTTAAAGTTGCCAAATCTCTCTCAGTTCCAGAGGGGATGAGAGAGAGGGATATGACTGCAAACCCCAGTGCCAGTGCACCTGACAAATATCCAGGTTAGCTCTGGTAAAAGCTACCTGGGGTAACTCTGATGGGTACTGCTTAAAGACCAGGATTTCATCAGTTTGCAAAAGCCATGAACAGTGCCAAATTTGGCTCGAGGAGAGGAAAGGATGCTCACAAAAACCTTTCCCCTGGAAGAGATGTTGCAGTCAGACCTTCATGGGACAGGTAGGGCTGGGGAGACAAGACAGGTTGTGTCTTCAGCAGGGATAGCAGGTTCAGAGAAGGATGTCTGCCCACAGCCTGAGGTGCAGAATGGTTTCATTTTGTTTGTGAACACAGCAATATTATTGTCTTACCTTGGCAACAGCAATTTCACTGAAAAAGAAAGCTGTTCCTGCTAGGAAATACCAGCTTTCACTTGCTGCTGTCAAATCCTGCTCAGCACTTTACCACAGCTCACCCAGAGCAACTGCTGGGCAAGCACACAGCAGGGTTAATGCAAGGCAGTGACTCTGCATGGATTGGCTGTGGCCAGACAAGGAATTCCTCCATTCCAAAATGTGCCTATGGATGATTTTTTTTAGAGCTTATTCAGCCTTGCCTTGCCTTGCAAACTTGTTTTGCATTCCTGATGGAACACCAGTCTGAAGCTGCTGCAATGGGGCAGGGGTGTGCTGCTGCTTGGACTTTTTGGCTGTGTATAGCTCTGAACAAGCATATAGCTAAAAAAAGGAATTTAAGCGGGGTTATCTGCAGGGATTGAAGACAGGGACTTTGCTTATGCCAGCAAAGCAAAGCCAAGCCAGTTCATTACACTATGTTACTAGTATTTATAGTAGTATTTATAGGTCACTACGATTGTACAAAATTTTCCACACCAACCCCTTTGTCTCAGTCCTCTTTAGAAACAAAAAATTATGATTATTCTTCTTATGCTAGTAATGTCCTTTGTTATCTCTTTCATCAAAGCAGTCAGCATCAGAGGTCAGAGTGACCAGACATGATGTCTTCACTTCTGTTCTTGCCTTGAGTTTATTTCTTTCACAGCTTCCAATGTACCAGAGCCAGAAAGTTCCAATTCAGCTTCTGTAGCTGTCTCATCTTCCCCAGTTATCCAGAAATGTTTCCCAATATTTGCTTCCAGTGTGTAATTTCCCTAACTGTGTCCTCATTTTTCCATGCCCAAATAAGTCAGGCAAAAGTCAGGCGCTAAAACTTCCTCCCCTTGCTTTAGCTGGTGCAGGAAACTTGGTGGCTGTGAACCAGCTGAGGATTCCCTTGACCTGATCTTCACACAGAGTGAGAGTCCTAAACTCGGGACTGCCTCAGCACAAAATATAACTCATTTGAAAACCCAACACTTCCAGGTTTTAGCTCCTAATTTATTCTCTGACGACTCAGTGCTCCAGAATGAGCCAGTTCCACAGAGCAGGGCTGTTCTCCAGGCACGTGTGTGTGTGTGGGCAATGCAGCCCTGTCATCCTAGGACATGTCTACAGGGGAAAATGAGGGGTGTTTAAGGTCTACCACTATGAGTGTGAGTCAGTGGGAATAAATTACAGCACGCTACACCCTCTGAAGGCTCTAATCCAGCAATGAGATGTCCTCAGAAGAGGGTAAAACTGCTCTGATCTTTTGGATCAGAGTATTTGTACCAGGGTTTAACCCTGCCAGATGCCAGCTTCTGGCAATCTCTTATAAAATCCCTGGCCAGCCCCACAGAAGGAGGCTTGTTGTCCTTTCTTGCTGCCCTGCGATCTCAGAAATAATGGGATCTTCAGGGCCACTTTGTCATTCTCTTTGCTAAATCCATTATCCAGAAGCTCTCACGTGGGTGCAGCACATTACAGGAACTGATTTGGCTTCTGGTGTCTGAACCTGCCCACGTAGTTCTGCCCTGGAAAGGACTTTCTTAACCTTGAGGGGTTCCAGGATAATCTTAAAAACAGTTTTCCCATGTTGTCTGACTATCCCCTACTCTTTTTTCTTTCTTTAAGTATTCCCCTCTCTGACTTTTGGCCCTTGTGTGATGCTGGCTTTTAAGGAGCAGGAAAGACAAAGGTAAATCTTGAATCCCTTTCACTCTGCTCCTTCTCCCCGGAATCCAAGCTGCCTGGAAAGCATACCAGTGAATTCTCCACCACCTCCTATCAGACCCAAAGCCCCCTCCACTGAGCTGCAGTGGGAGGCAGAATGTCCCTGCAGAGGGGCTGGAGAAATGAAAAGCCTTTTGCTCCACGTTAATTATTTATAACCCATGTTGGCTGAGTATGCAACCTCTTCCAGCCAGCTCTGTCCTCTCAGCATTTGTGCAAAGGCTGAGAAAACACATTAAAGATGGGAAAAGTGTACTTGGGGTGAAGGTGAGAGAGTGTGGTATCCTAAGACAGAGGGAAATGTCCTTCAAATCTCCTACACCTGAGTGTTAGCTCAGTTCACCTCATGCCTTTCATGCATTTATCCTTATGCAACTGTGCAGAGGGAAGAGGTGATGTTCTCATTCAGCCTTCCATGTGGGTGTACTTCAAATTGCACAGACATGCTCACTCCAGTGACTCCAGCTCACTTTCTGCTTAACTTTAATGGAGGGAGTTTCATAAACATCCAAGACCTGGGTTATGGCAAATAATAACTTTCTTTTTTTTAAATAGCAACTGAAGTTATTGGCTGCTCCATGGTTTTGCATGTCTCCCACTGCACAAGGTAACATTTTTATCTCTGTAATTACATGGTAGGCAGCCAGCACAGGGTGCAGGGTCAGTACAGGGCACTGCAGGGTAATGATGTGGCCATTTCTGCTTGGTAAATTACAGACTTCTCTTGGGACTGAGAAAAGGAGAAGGGCAGCAACTGCTTGACTAATTGGTAGTTTAAAGTTTAATTACCCCAGGCTGACGTGCTGCCTCCCAGATGCAGCTCTGTGCTGAAAGAACCAGTCCAGAGCTTGCACAAGGCTCATCCCACAGGGACACAGGAGTCCCAGGGGGAGCAGCCTCAGCCCCAGACTGCCAACAGCAGCCCAGCCTCTGCTGTGCATCCTCCTGCCTGGATGGACACATTTGGGGAGGAGAGGGTATGAGCTCTGCTGTGGAAAACCTCCATTTCTCTCTCTTACCTCTCCCGAAATCTCCCCAGGCAAAGAAATTTTCCATCCTCCTGCTAGACTTGCTCCAGAAAGATGGTCCTGCCACTGCCCAATGCTGCTCTGTCCTCAGGCAGCACCTCCCTGCACTAAAGGGAGAATCCTTCCCTTAAAGAAATCTTTGCATTCAATTCTTTCCCTAGAGCCATGACAGTCAGATTTCATTTAGCACCAAGGGTGGAGTGATTAAATGACTTTGGTCTGTATCTGTCATCCAGCCAAGGTCAAATCACCACAAGACCCCAGCACACTTGGAGACACCCTGCAGATAATCTTGCTGGCTCAAAAGAGAAAACTCCACAAGAAGAACACAGCAAAAGACTTTGGTATCTTTTTAACCTAAAAAGTGGATGAGGAAAAGGATGTACAGCTCAGTAATTATAAATACAATGCTTTACAAAATTGTGAGATAAAAAAAAAACACCAGTTGGGGTAACTCACCATGTTTGCCAGAATGTAGTGGTACCCATTCCCATTTTTTTCAAGCTTGATGATCTGCAAGATAAAAAAAACCCCAAGGATAATTAGCAGGGATCAACTAAGAAAGAACTTCAGTTAAGTGCCCTTTTTCACTCTTATTTCTCCTTGCTGAGACTATTCAGCTGTGAGCAGGAAGACATAGCAAAAGAAAAGTTCACAGTCTTATTAGAGGATGGTCAGAGCTTTCACACATGATATCTGAGCAGCAAATCTGAAATTAGACAGGACAAGATCCCCAAGAAAACTGTACAGGCAGGGAGAGGAAACGACCAAACCAACCTGTTCCTGCAGGCTCAGGGGAGGAAAAAAAAAAGCCTTAACAAGATTTGTATTTCAGACACCAAAGGAACAAATGGAGAGTTGGAGTCTGTGTGTCCTTGGAATCCAAATGAAACATTAAGAAAGACTAGAGAGCAATCTTGCACATCCTCTAAGCTACAGCCCCTGCTGCAAACAGCTGCCTGGGAGAGATGGTTGGAAGTTTAGGTTATGGGTAAATTTTTCTGCTTTAGTGCACCAGTGTAGTTTCACACTACATTTCCAGAATGAGGCTGTTTGGCCAAGCCACAGAGGATTTCCCTCTATGTTCATTGAGATGATTTATAGATTCATATGCATAATGTCCCAATATATGTACTTTGCCTCTTACTCCTTTGTCCCTGACACTGCAGAGTCAGGTTTTTATTTTCTTTTATCAACACAGTTGCTTACCAATCTGTAACAAATGAGTTTTTCTATGCTAGCTGGAAAAGTTTTCCTTTCTTGTTCCTTTTCTGCCTGTTGCAGATTTTCCTGTGACTGGGGAGAACAGGGGCAGGGATCAGATGGCCCCTGTCTTTTTCTCCTTTGATTTAAAAAGAGTACAGAAAGAGTACACATAAAAAGTCTATTATTCTTGCTGACTCCATTTTTTCATTGAAATTCCCCTCTGTTGATTTCCAGCAGCACTGTTGAATTCTTACTAGTTTACTGGAGTCAGACACCATCTGCATTTGAGCCACTCTATATACAGAAAAAAGAAAGTGGAAAGAAAAGACCCAAACCAACATGTCCTCAAAGCCTGTACAAACACAAGATTTGCCAGTTTCTGAGAGAACTGTGCTGTTTCCATTAGGTTTCTTGGCTGGCAACTCGACCTCTTATTTCCTTTGTCATATGAATTGATTCTGAATTGCTGCCTGCATTGCCAACACAAAGGAAAAATCTGCACAAACTGCAGTGAGGACAGAAAGATCCTCACAGCCAGAATGATCAAAAAACCACTGCTGTGTCAGATTCAACCAGAAATCAGTCTACCCAGGACTTGTCTCTGATACCAGGCTGGCAGCAGGTACTTGAGAAGTGTCAGATGAGGGCAGAGACTGATCCTCCCCATGGGACAGCACTCCCAGATTATTATGAGCAGCCATTTAGGGATTTCCAAACGGATTATAAATGAGCTGACACTTGCTCTGTGCAACTGGTTCGTCTGCCTTAGCCCTTCTCTGATGAAGTGCTCTTGTATGCATAATAAAACTCATCTGGTTCTCAGCATTAACGTGGGGGTGGCAATTAACTCCAGCGAAGGCTTCATTTAGAAGCAGCTCCTTACACAGCTAATGCCAGCTCCACCAGCTTCCCTGCACAGGATCCCTCACTGTGGCTTCTACTGAGATGTCTGGAGCTCTCAAAAATCCCCTCTGTCTACCCAAAGCTATGAAGATATAAACCTCATCATGGGTGGTTTTCTGAGTATCTTCCATGGCCAGATGTGAGAAGCAAACTCAGACCAAACTTGGCTCTTTCCATCCATCAGCTGAGACTGACCTTTGCAGTAAGTCCCAGACCTTGTAGGAGGAAGGAGAATCTCTGGTGCACTGGGATGTGTAAGAATTATGATCCAATTCCCCTTTTCTCCAGTGTCAACACTAGCTGGCATTGGCTCCTTCAGCCCCAAGTCTCCTTTGTTATTTTATGAGGCGTCAGAGGCGATGAACCGGAGAGGGCTGCCATCCAGCTCTCCCTGAGCTGTTCATCTTACAGCCCATCCACCTGAATTATGAAGCTCGTTTCCTGTGTTTTACACAGTTATTTGTGATCTTAATTTATTTTAAAATGCTTGCTCAGTCCTAATGTGTCCGGACAGCAGTAGCAAGCTGAGGTTATAACAGCATTTATCACTCCTCCTGACTGTGGTGAGAGGCTGTGCTGGGCTGCATGCTGATTGCTCACTTGGGCCACCTAGGTTTCATTACCCACTTCTTAATGGGCAAGTTTGACATCTATTAGAGAGAAATCCTCTCAGAGTAAAACACTGGCAGAGGAGAAATTCTAGTTACTCATTTTAATGAGAGACAAGGAAGAAACAATAGAGGGCTTTGATGGAACACAACCCACCGAGTACTTATCCCATTAAGGCTACACAGCACAACCCCACGGCAACCCTGAGCCAAGGCCTGGCTCACAAATGACAGCTACCTCAGCAAAGATAAATCAAACCCTTGAGACATGACACAGAGAAATCTCCCAGAGAGAAATCAGGTAATTTTTAACACACAGAGCACTGGCTCCTCCACGGCTGGAGTCACTGGTGTTATTTGTGTTTTGTGTACAGAGGAAAAATGAAAAGCAGCAGTGTGGGTGTGAGAGGCACAAGTACTGGACAGCCACCCCCAGCTCTCCTGCTCACCATGGAGCACAAATCACAAATCCACTGCCACTGAGAGACAGAGACAGGCCTGTCAGGGCAGAAGACAAATGCACTGAAATGTCCTCTAGAGGCTGAGGCAGCTCTTTGAATACCTCAGACAGTCCGAGGGACAGGGCAAAGAGCACAGTGACATTCCCACAGAGGCTGCTGGTGTGGTGAGCTGTGAGACCAGCCAGCAGCCCAAGTTAGAGCCCAAGTTGCAGTCCCAGCTGAATTTCACATGATAATGAGCTGAACACTATCTTTGAATCCCTCCAGTCATCTGTACACTATGAAAATCCTGGCACCACTTTCTCACACTGGGACAACTACCTCTCCTCTCAGAAATCCTGGTGGACTCAGAACAAGAATGTAAAAAAGGATGAAAATGGACTGCACAGGTTTGAAAAAGTTGTTCACAGCTCTATCCCTCACTGGAGTGTTACCTCCCAGGCATAGATGTCTGCTGGAATTGCTCTGTAATTTTTGTAGTAAAACACAGCTTTGTACTTCTTCTCCCTGGGAACTGATATTTTTTATAGCATTGCAAAACAAATAATCACAGTATCTGGATTTTTAGTGTTCTTACAAATAGCTTTTCCTATATCTAGGTTTAACTCTTGCTCCAGTTATGTGAGGAAATTTGAAAGAAAGACTTATTTTCCTGGTCATATTATGACGATAATACTTGACTATACAACTTAATATTCTGTTAGACAGACCAGGCTTAAACCCCCAACACTATTAATCCTAGAAATTTGATATACTCTAAAGAAAAGCCAAATTCACTGCCTAGGTCTTCTCCAAAATTTTGTTTAACTGCAGCTACTCCATTGCCAAAGAGAAGATTTTACCCTCTGGAATAACCTGTTTTCTCTTTCATGAATGTGACCTTTGCTTTGAGGTTACAACCTGCTCTCTGCTTTGTTGTTATACGTCACAGAGGAGCACCCAGAGACATCCAGCAGGGATGGATTGTGCTCCTCACTGAGCTGTGCATCTGGTGAAATGTCAGTCCCTGTCCCAGCCAGGGAGCAGCTGAACTATGAGATGGGAGATGACAGGTACCTTAGAAAAGGAGATGTGTGAAGCAGGAAGTAAGAAGGAGCTGATAATGAGGAGTAAAGCAGTGGAAATTGCAAGGCATGGCCTGCAGGGCCCTTTCCAAACCCTTCCAGTGGCGGGGAAGGACTTGGCTGTAGGTGTGAGAGGGAACGGTCTAGTGGCTGGAGTTGAAGTGTGAACTCAACCTGCCCCCGGGCTCGTATTTGCCTCCTGTCCACAGACATCCATATTCAGGACAGATATACCATAATCCTCTGTCCTGCTGGCACAGGTGTGAGAGTTTGGTGCAGCACGTGGAGGCTGGAGGACCAGGAATCTGGCAGTGCCAATTCACACCTCCACCTTAACTCGAAAACTGGAGAAAGACTCAGCAGAATCAGGAGGTGCCACATCTCGTGCACACTGCTTGGACGAATTAGCACAAAGCAAACTCATTGGGGAGCAAGGGGGTGTATATGGCTCAGCAAAGGAGTCAGACAAGGAGGGAACACGGAGCAGTGGAGCTCACTCTGCATGAATTTGTAAGAGCCTGCACTGTTCCTGCAGCTTTACCGTTTCCACAATAACACAACAGAGAAATTCCTGCAAGGCTGGCAGCTGCAAGCCACACATTCCAATTCCAATGAGAGACACATGGAGACAAAAATCAGGCAAGAATAGGGAGAACTTCTGCAGGGACCAACAACCCTTCCCTCCCAGAAGGCCCACACCCACACAACCTTGTTAAGGATGATGTTCAGCCTCTCAGATTCACAGTCCACCACCACCAGCCTTTCCTTCTTCTTCTCCAGCTCCTGGAAGAGCATTCTATAGCCCTCCTCTGTTGTTGTCATGATGTTGACAGCTGTCACCTGCCAGTTCTTCTCAGCTGCAGTGTCCAGCACTTTCTGCAGGACTGACAACCCTGGGGTGGGAAGAGAAGGGGAACAGACAGGTTTCAGTTATGCAATGGCATCTTTCTGTCCTCCTGATAGCCTGTGTAGCTGCCTCAAGCCAGGCTGGAGACAGAGTCATGAGGGTGCAGTAGAGCTACAGAGAGCAGTTAATAGTCTAGATCTGGCCCAAACTCAGCTGGGCTGGAATTAATGACTCCTGCTTTTTCTGTCTCAGCACAGATGATCCCAGGACTAATTTTCCTTTGTAAGCGGCAGATCAGTCTTGTTGATCTGAATCCTGCTGTGGGATTCAGATAAGAACTCTAATCCCCATCTTCCTGTCTGTAACAACCCCAATAACTTAATTTCTCTCAGCCATAGTTTCTGTCTCATCTTTGATCTGCTTGGGCTGTGTGCTCCTAGGGTTAGGGACCCCCTCAGCAATCACAGCACACAGTCATACTCAGCATCCTTCTCTCTTGTCAGCATCTCATCAGGAGACCATTACTTCTAGAATTATGTTGCTTAAATTACATGCACAGTTCTCTAGAGGAGATGCACATAGCAATTTTCTGGAATCGTGCTGGACAACCCTGTGCTTGTGGAATATTCAGTGTGCCTATGCCTCATGACAGCAGAAAGCTGGTGGGATGCTTTCATACCTTCTCCTTGTCTCTAAAGCCCATCCTGTCCCTTCAAGGGATAATTATAACTTCCAGGACAGAGGTGTGAATCACCTTACCTCTGCCCTATCTAACACAAGTCTGCTTTGCTTGCAGCCTCCAAGCCTGGAGCTTTATAGGTGTCTGAGAGCTGGGAAAACTGAACCATGGAACAATGAGATCTTTAGCCCTCTTGGTGGTTTAGAAAGTTAGATAACATCTTCCATTACCCCATAAAAGTTTTCGTTCTTCTATGTAGTTGGAATTTTCCAAGCTATCTGCCAGAAACACACATTCCACACCTGGCTGTGGGCTTAGCTGATACCTGAGCAAGTGTCCATGTTTGTAAACTCAGGACCCATTTGGCCTTGAGCTTGACAGCCCAGCTCAATATAGGGCCTATTGAATAGAAACAATTGCCTCATTTCAAATTCCAAATCAATTGCACACCAAGTATTTCCCTTGTGTTGATGGGGCTCGGACCTGACCCCATGAACACACACACACCCTGGGGTCAGGCTGATGCTCCCTTTAGATCAGTGCTCACCTTCAGCAGAAAGGGATATTTAGAAGAGAAAAAAGAGAACAGGGAAGGCATAGGTTGACCCATGACCAACAACTTTTGGAGGCAAAAAACTCCTTCTAGACCGCTGCCTTTAACTGCCTGGCAGCCCCTCCCACAGAGCTGCGACTCACCCCGGTCAGCATCATAAATGTAGACAAACTTCTGCCAGCTGTAGTGCTCGATGACACTGATGAGGGCATCCTGGAGCTCGGGGCGGAGCTGGAGCACGAACTGGTTGGAGGTTTCCACGGGGAAGCTGGGGGTTATGAAGCAGACGTGGAGGGCCCCGCAGAAGGACGTGAGCATGTTGACCGTCCTCCTCTCATAAAACCCGAAGATGGCGTAGACGCCCTTGGAGAACTGGGAGCAGACTGCAGGAGCAGAGGGAAAGGCCATTAGGGCAGGAAATCAAGGTGGTTTCTCAGCAATGTCACCAAAATGAACCTTTTGCCTGAGATAAGCTGCAGGGTCTCTCTGGATTAGGCGATTTTCACCCAGGTGGGCGGGTTGGTGAAGGCAACCTGTGAAGAACAGGGTTTGTGGCCATGGAGTGCCCTGCCCTTGGCCTCCACAGACCTGCTTTGCTTTTGATAGGAAGAAATTACTCAAAAGAATGAAATCAGTCCCCAGGGCTTTGCTGAAGATTTTGCTGCTTTTAGGATAAAATGAGTAATCTGAATATGGAAACTCCCCAACAGAAAGAGGCTACTGCAGCCCTGGGTGCATTCACCGAGCATAGGAAAAGCCTTTGCACAGCAGCACAGCCCTTTGTGGCCAGCAACTCCAGAGGGAAACCATGGATTTGACCTCGGGAGCTGAGGAAACCACTCTGAGAGGGCATCTCAGCAAAGGTTCACCAAGGTTCATGCAGCCACAGCACAGCTCCAGGGGGATCTGTCCTGGGGAATGAGCTGCTGGCACTGAGTCAGAGCCTGTGACACAGAGAGGGTGTTGGTACTTGGGAACACAACTTCAGCAATTTCTGGTTTCCTCACAAAGCCATGGAGACAGGGCTGTGAGCCCAGTGAGGTATCAGCAGTGTCCTGGGAGGTCTCCACCAGGAGGGCTCTCTGGGTTCCCTCCAGGTGTCTGTCTGTCCTCTGCTCCTGGTGCTGTGCTGTGCAGGGAGGAATTGGAGCCCTTCTCTGGAGAGCACTTAATGAGATCGTGGGAGCTGCTGGGAAAATGCCTCAGGATCTCAGTGAGACAGAGAGAGTTCACACTTTGGGTTGTAAAACTTAGCCCCTGAGACAGTCAGACTCGTTTAATATCACAACTGTTTATGGCACATCCCAAGTTACCATCAATAAATCTCCAAGCTGGAGGTGGTGGCAGTGACAGCACTAGTCCTGTGTCAGAGCTCTTGGCACTAGTGTCTCCTTCTCTTGTCACTCTGACTCTGAAGACCTATGGCTGTGACATTTACTCTGACTCGACACTTCACACATCACTCGCCCGCTCTCCCAGTGCTGAGGAGTTGGATGTGACATTCTGGGGTCCCTCTGTGCTGCTCGGGAATCCCCTGACCTGACTTCTGCTGCTAACTGCCAGCACCAAACCTTCTGCATCTGTGGATGGAGACAGGCTCCTAAACATGAGTTTCTTACATCCTTAGCTGGGCTCCATGTGAAATCTCTCCCTCCAGCAGGGACCCAAAGTCAATCCTGGCTGGCTTACAGCCATCCTGGAAAAGGTTGTCTTGTTCCTCACTTTGGTGCCAGCACCATTCAGAGGGAAGAGCAAGAAATCCTACTCCCCACTGTGCAAAGCAAGTCCCTGCTCCCATCTCACCCCCCAAACGAAGCAGCCAGGCTTTGTGGTGGTGCTGAGAGCTGAGAAGGGAATCTCGTAAGACTGGAGAAATTGGTTCCTTTGTCTTGGAGCTGAGCCCAGTTTTTGGGCATCCCAGTCCCGCAGTTTGTTCACAGGGTCACTCATCCTCTTTTCACTGATTAGCACCTGTGATCTCAGCCTTTCCCTCCCACAAGGGAATTTGCAGTTCTGCAGGGCAGGGATGCCTCAGAAGGCCTAAACCGAGACAGAAATAACTCCCCTCTTCTCTTTATTTTCTCAGCAGTGCCTCTCTTTGCAATCAGCAATTGTGTCTGTATCAGCTGGAGTCACTGCCCTCATCATGAGACTGACACATTCGGGAGGAAAAGTAGCGGATCCAGATGGAAATAGTCTGAGCATGGTTTCCATGTGACTGGAGCAGTGGGTCTAATGAAGGGTACGAGGTGCCATATGTGAGAGATCAGAACGTGATCTCTGGAGAGCCAGGCTTCAGCCTCACTGAATGATTAAAGAGACATTTTCGGGACAGCTGAACAATCCAGTACAACTAATAATCCAGACAATAAACTTAGCTGGCTTGGTTTGTTTT